>ML677383.1:1195826-1254415 GCA_007922305.1 Dermatemys mawii
TGAAAGTTCCTGTCTGCAAATGTTCCTGGGGCTTTTCCTGCAAATGTTCCCGGGGCTTTTCCTGTCTGCAAATGTTCCTGGGGCTTTTCCTGTCTACCTGGCCAGAGCAGCAAGTTGAGAGTGCTGTTCAGAGCAGTCACAGTGGAGCATTGTGAGCGCTGTCCAGAGCGGTCACAATGGAGCACTGTGGGACAGCTCCCAGAGGCCAATAAAGTCTATATGCATCCTCACTAAGCCACAGTCGACCCAGAGAGGTCGATTTCAGTGCTACTCCTCTCGTCAGGGAGGAGTACAGAAATCGATTTTAAGGGCCCTTTAATTCGATGGAAATGGCAGGTGTGTGAGGACGGGTGCACATTTATGTCGACTTAACGTTGCTAAAGTCGACGTTAAGTCGTAGTGAAGACCAGGCCTAAGTGTAGACCAGGTCTAATTCTCTATACACTGTCATAAGCATTTAGAGTAAGAGTCACAAAGGTATTTAGGTACCTAGATACCTTTGTGAACCCAACCCTTGGCTTGGGTTTTATCTCCTAACCAAATGGCAAAGCAGTGAGATCCCTCTCTCACTGCTTCAGTTTAAGCTCTGAGGCAGAATGTGGCCACTGTCTGTTTGAATTGCAGTGCTGCCCAGAAAAGCAACTACCCAACTGGCATTGGGGGTTCTGTTTATTGTCTCAGAGCTTGCCAGATCTGACTACCCCTTCTGCACCCCATCAGATACAAGCTTCCTGTCCCTACTTATAGGCCCATCACAACTTA
Organism: Dermatemys mawii; assembly: GCA_007922305.1. Lineage (NCBI taxonomy): Eukaryota > Metazoa > Chordata > Testudines > Dermatemydidae > Dermatemys > Dermatemys mawii. The sequence continues at coordinate 1,196,589 of ML677383.1, forward strand.
GCCCCTTCCTATTTATCCATTCTCATGTCTTAATGCATCATCCTCCCCACTAACCCCTCCCTCGTCTCCTCTAGCCTGCCTGCTATGCCATGCTCAATTGCCTGTTTGTTCACTTCTTCAACAAACTCCTTTGTGCTTTCTACCCACAGTGCCCCACGTGCATGGAACACCTTCCTCCAACAAGTCTGTAGAGTCACTACACCAACCTCCTTCCAAGCCCTCCTTAAAACCCACCTCTCATGTAATGCCTACAGGAATTTGCCGACTGATAGCTAGATCCACCTGCATGCAATGGGGCCCCAATCCTGACGAGACCCTTTGAGCACTACAATATACACAAATAATAGCAATTTATAGCTGAAACTTAGACAGACTGGCCAACTATCGTGCATGGGGTATGGCACTGGTACATTCTGCTGGGATCTCGCACATTCAGCAGGGCTCGGGGCCTGAGCAGGACTTTCTGTGCAGCTGATCCTCCAAGAAGCCATAGGTCCGTGTGGCACTAGAATAGGAAGTGTGCTGTCCGCCTCCCCTGTGCTCTCCGTGCTCCTTCCATCTCCTGCTGCCCAGGCAGGGTGAAGGGGCAGGAAGGAAGGATGCAACCTGACTCAAATGCAGGACTGATTAACGGGGAGGGACATAAACTGGGTTAATGGGAAGTAGGGGCAGAATAGGGAGGGCTGCTTCAGGTTGCCCCTGTCTCCCCCAACAACCCTCCCTCCCTCGGGGCTTCTTCAGGTTCTGATGCTCCTTTCATCCCACCCCAGGAAAAGCCCCTGATTCTCTGCCCCACAGTTAGCCTGGGACAGCCTCTGGTTCCACTAGCTTCTTTCGCATGGGGCCTTCATCAACCCTGGGTGCAAGAGCCCCCAAGACGCCCTTTGTTCCCTCTGTAAGGTGTAAGGTCTTCCCCCTCCCCTGTCTCCACACTGCTCTGGAACACCCTGAGGGGGAAGACAGCAACTCCTTCTCACTGGACTGAAGTGCCACGCATGGAGCTGCACAGAATGTGGCCACTGCATCTTAGGTTCCAAATATGCCATGCTGGGCACATCAATACACCAAGCCTCCGTGACCCAGCCTGTGGGCCAAGCCTGTGACATCCTTTCCTTAGGAGATTAAAGCCTTCAGGTTGCCTCCTCCATCTTGAATTGTGTCATCCCTTGAAGTACTTTCCCAGAGAGAGGCACTTTTAGAATGACTGCAGCTGCGGGGCAGACTGCACAGATAAACGCTACCGGCTTGTCTCAGTGACCAGAGTTGCATAGACAATTCCCTCCAAATGGCCAATCTTTCTGCTATATCAAGTTTGCAAATCAGTGTCGTAGAGTCATGGAGTTTAAGTCCAAAGAGATCATCTAGCCTGACCCCCTGATATCACAGGCCACCAATACAACCCAGCACCCGCACACGAAACTCAAGAACCAAAATTAGACCAAATGACGTCTCGTGCCTGCCCATACTGGAGGGGCATCATCTAAAGGGGAGGACATGTGACCACCTCACATGGCTGCTTTGCCCAGAGACACACAGCCCAGCCCTGTGCTGCCATGGTCTCTCTGCCCCATGTTACCCATGGCTAGGATGACCAGATGTCCTGATTTGATAGGGACACTCCCAATTTTTGAGTCTTTTTCTTATATAGGCTCCTATTACCCTCCAGCCCCGGTCCCAATTTTTCACATCTGCTCCGGAAGGCCTCTGTCCTTCTCTCCTTGCACCTCCCACCCCACGTCCACTCTCTCTGGCAGCCAGGTGGGGAGTGGGATGGAGCCACTTCTGCCTGAGAGAGCCTGGCTGGGAGGCTACAGCGGCTTGCTCCCTGCCCGGGCTTGGCCGCTGGAGAAAGGGGCCGAGCATCCCGGGGAAGGAGGGTGGTTCCAGCTCAGTCTCGGCCCCGTCCCCAGCAGCCGGGCCCTGGCCGGGGGCTCCCTGCTGCTGCCCCAGCTGTCCAGGACAGAGGCCAAGCAAGCAGAGTCCCATCTTCCCCCACAGCAGGGAGCGAGCCGCCACTGCCTCTCAGCCAGCTCTCTCAGGCAGCAGCAGCTCCATCCTGTTCCCTCGTTCCCTCCATCCCTCCATCCTGTTCCTCGCTGTCCACCATTTCTGACAGAAACATGGAGCCTGCACAGCTCTGCACTATTGTCATTTGCACAGGACACACGATCCTCCACTATCTGCAGAGCAGCAAGAAGAGTCGTGGGGAACATGACGGTTTCCTGGAGGCCAGATAACTGTGGGACGAGAGAGAACTAATTCAGGATGGTTGGTGGCGTTCACAGAACAGCTGCAAGTGGTGGCATGCTGCTCCTGGGCCCGAAAAATGAACATTGACTGTGGCACCACACTGGAATGTAGATTTGGAACAACAAGCAATGACTGCAGAACGTTCAGATGCAGGCGGCCACATCACTGGATCTGTGTGTTGAGCTCGTCCCAGACCTCCAGCACAGGGACAACAAAACAGGAGCTTCCCTGACAGTGAAGATGCAAGTGGTGATCACACTGTGGAAATTTGCAAGGCCACATTGCTACTGCTCAGTAGGAAACAATTTTGGAGTTGTAAAATCCACTGTGGAGCCATTGTCATGCAGGGCCATTAATCATCTCCTGCAAGGCAGGACTGTGACTCTTGGCAACATGCAGGACATAATGGATGGATTTGCAGCGATAGAGTTCCTGAACTGTGGTGGGGTGATAGATGGCATCCATATCCCTTATTTGGCACCAGACCACCTTGCCACAGAGTACATCAAAAGAAAGAGATACTTCTCTGTGCTTATGTGAACCCTTGTGGATCACAGGGGGCACTTCACTCACAACACTGACTGTCCAGGAAAGGAGCACAGTGTTTGCATCTTTACTAACACAGGACTGTTCAGAAAGCTACAAGCAGGCACCTTCTTTCCCAATTGCCCATCCCGATTACTATAGACGATGTTGAAATGCCAGTAGTGATCCTGGGGGACCCAGCTTACCCCTTGATTTTCTGGCTCATGAAACTGTACACCGGTCCCCTCAACAACACCAAAGAAAGATTCACCTGCTGGGTCAGCAGAGGAAGAATGACAGCTGAATGTGCTTTTGGTAGCTTGAAGTGACTCAGGAGTTGTTTTCTCATCAGACTGGATCTTGATGAAAAAGTTATCCCAACGGTTATAGCTGCCTGCTGTGTCCTGCATAATATCCATGACATAAAGAGGAAAAATTGCCGTGGAGATGGAGGGTGGAAGTGGAGTTGCTGTCTGCTCAGTTTTACCGTAGGCTTTAGGGAGGCTTTGAAAGAGCACTTTAACAGCCAGCCACAGCAATACGCTGTGCTGTGCTTTACCTGGCCCCAATGTTTTGAGGCCTGTTAGGAAATTTGTGTTGCTTGCTGTTCATTTATAATTATTACACTGTGCTTGTCACTGAGCCGATGAGCTGTCACACTTTACGGGAACAAGTAAGCGGGTGCTTTCGAAACTGATAGACCCCCTCGGCATATGTTGCAGACTAATAAAGATGGATTATTTTCCAAATAATAGAATTTTATTCAGTAATAAAAGCAGTGTAAAGAAAAATCCATGCAAGACAAAAGAGACATATTAAAAACTTAATAAATTCATGGAACAGAACTTAAAGGGAAAGAACATTCATGTCCATTTTACCTAAACATACAACAGCCGAGGCCAGTGTATGTGAAACTGTGGTTGTCCGTAGTGTCCCCCGGAGTGGAGTGGTAAGGGCAGAGATGTGGCCCTTCCTGCCACATGGAATGTTTGGGGAACAGGGTGTAGGGAAGTTCTCTATTGCAGTTTTCCATGGACTGCGCAAGGAAGCAAGCCCAGGATTGTTGAACTTGTAGGTCCACAAGTGTCTGCAGCATCTGAGTTTGCTGACAGAAAAGTCCTGCTATGTCCTGGTGAATCTCCCCGTCCTTTTCCTGCTGGGAATCCTGGGCCTCTTTCCTTTCTGCTCTTTCCCTCTCCATACATTCTGCAATATTCATCCTCCAGGCCCTTTGCTCACAGTCTGATGCAGAGCTGGCTTGCAGGATCTCACTTACCATGTCATCCCAAGTCCTCTTGTGTCTCCTCCTTATCTGGCTTGGGTGTTCTGAAGGTGAGGAGGGGGAACCCCTCAAGGCCACAGTGGCAACAGCTACAGAGGTACCATTTTCAGTATATTCACAATGGAAAACAAAAGTTAGGATTCAAAATTCCCTTCTCTGGCTCCCCTAATGCTTATCGACACTTCCGCTTCAGAGTGCTTGTGCACGACACCACTCACAACGCTAGCCATGGTGGTATGGGCCTACAGGGTGAAGGAAATGGGGAAGGAATTGCTCAGTTGGAGGAAATGAGTATAGGGCCATGACACCGAGTACCGGCACCATTTTCCACAGCAGTGGTGATTTTAGCTGATATCTCATTCCTGACAGTAACAGAGGCAGAGTGATTACAGCTGCTTCTGGGATCCAGAAGCAACCTGGGCCCGTATGCTGCTAGCCCAGGGGTAGCCAAACTATGACCCACAGGCCACATATAGTCTGCCAGCTGATTTTATCCAGCCCTCGAACTCCTGCTGGGGAGCAGGGTCTGGGGCTTGCCAACAGGGAGTGGGGTTGGGAGGTGCTCTGCATGGCTCCCAGAAGCAACAGCATGTCCTCTCTCCAGCTCCTATGCGTAGTGGCAGCCAGGGGCTCCACATGCTGCCCACAATCCAAGCACTGCACCCGCAGCTCTGATTGGCTGGGGATTGCAGCCAATGGGAGCTGCAGGGGCAGCACCTGCAGATGGGGCAGCACGCAGAGCCGCCTGGCCGTGCCTCTGCATAGGAACCAGAAGGGGAACATGCAGCTGTTTCTGGGAGCTGCTTGAGTTAAGTGATGCCTGGAGCCTGCACCCCAACCCCCTCCTGGGCCCCAACCCACTGCTCCAGCCCAAAGACCCCTCATGCACTTTAAACTCCTCATTTCTCCTCACACCCTGGAGCCCGTACCCCAAGCCAGAGCCCTCACCTCCTCCTACACCCCAAACCCAATTTCGTGAGCACTCATGACTCATCATACAATTTCCATAGCTAGATGGGGCCCTGGGGCCAAAAAGTTTCCCACTCCTGTGCTAACCTCTGTATTGTACTACTGCCTGCCACCATTATCTCTAACTGGCATGGGAAAGTGTCCTACCACAGAGGAAGAAATACGGCTTCCATCCCTAGAAACCAACAGGAGATTGCAGAAAACCTCCATGGAAATTTCATCAAGATCTCTCAGGACTCAAGGGACATCCCTGTGTGCCTAAACTAACTTCTCCCTCATTCCATCCCTGCCTAATTCTACAGGGGAATAAAAAGCTGAAAACAACTCTAGCTCTCTGTTGTGCTGCTAGCTGTTCCGAGTAAATGAATGAAAAATCAATAGCTGTGTCCTGGTAAGTTGGGAGTGCCACTAATGTAACAGGAAATAAATTTACACACTTACCAGAGGGTCTTTCCCCTGCACTGGGGTCACCCACATTCAACTAGCAGGACTGACTGGACTGTGGAAGTCTCATAGAGGTCCTGGCTCACGGCACAGCTGAGGCCCCCCCAGTCACATGTCCCCCAGCCTCCTCTTCTTCCTCATTCTTCATGCCATTGAGCTGTGACTCGGGCTTCTCGGAGGTACCTTGTAGTGAAGTGATGACTCACCAGTGCAGCACCTCTGGCTGGTTGTCTGGGAATTAGCTCTTTCCAGTATACGGTGCGCCCTCTGCAGGCTGGTGTCTCACTTGCCACTAGCCCCAGGTCCCTCCCGGACCCTGGTGCCTCTTTACCTCAGTGTTCTGCCCCAGCAGTACACCCCTTACTCTGGGTTTCCCCTCCCAGAGGAACCCCAAACCCTAATCCACCTTGCCTCAGTGGACACAGCCAGTCATCAGCTAGCCCCCACTCACTGGGGTGGAGTGCAGTCTATACTGGCCACGCATCATTGGCACGGGGTTAAGACAGGGGCGGGCAAACTACAGCCCATGGGCCAGATCTGGCCTGCAGGCTCCTCCTAACCAGCCCCTGAGCTCCAGCTGGGGAGGCTGCTCCAGCCCCTTCTCTGCTGCCCCCCTCCCCTGCAGCCTCCACATGCCATGCAAGCCGCGCTCTGTGGGGCGGGGCTCCGTGACAGCATGTCTGGCTCTGGGCCAGACACGCTGTTGTGAGCAGCAGCCCGATAAGGAGGGCTGGATTGGATAAGGGGCAGAGGATCTCAGGGGGCGGTCAGAGGATGGGAAATAGGAGTGTTGGAGGATGCATGGGAGTCCCAGGGAGCCTGTCAGAGGGTGGGGGTGTGGCTAGGGGGTGGGGCAGTCAGGGGACAAAGAGCAGGGGGATTGGATAGGGGGTGGGATCCTGGGGGGTGATGGGTTGCAGGGGAGTATCTGGAGGGGGCAGTCAAGGGACAAGGAGTGGGGGGGCTTGGATGAATAAAACATTTTGGAAAAAAACACACTTGTTTTGGGTTGACGTGAACCTAAAAAAATCAATATTTTTGCAAACTGAAAAAAAAATCGTTTCAGGTCGAACAAAATGTTTAGTTTGACCTGAAACTAAACAGTTAATTTAGTTTTTGACTTTTTTTATCTTTTATAAAATGAAACTGAACAAAAATTCGAAATAAAAATTGAGTACATAAATTTGAAACATTTCAAAGTGTCAAAAGGAAACATTTAATTTATTTATTTATTTGTTTATTTAAACCAAAGCAATCTGGCAAATTCAGCACAAATTCATGGAATGTTTTGGTCATCCCGAATCTGCATTTTGCATTGAAAAATGCCTATCCAAAACACTTCACCCAGCTCTGGTCCCTGCCCTCTTTCCCTGTTTACTCATGCTGCAACTGGCAAGGGGCTACCTTGCTTTGGAACCTTGACTCTTACTAATATTTTTTATAAGCTTCTCTCCACAGCTAACATTAAGCATGCAGGTTTGCACTTAACGTGAATCCTCCTTGGTTCCGTTCTTTCACACTGGAACAAATCTGTGCACAGTTAGGTTTACTATTATTATGTACTTTAGAGTGTCCATGAGGATAGTAGGAAATTCACAGGCAAGGGCCTGCTCCAAGAGCATACAATCGGATGTGGGAGATGCTGTACAAAAGCAAAGGGAGCTGATATCTGGCATGTCTTCTTAGTGATGTCAAGTAGAAAAATGACTGGGAAGCCCAGCCCATTTTGAATTGAAGGCACAAGGTAGCCACATACATGCTTAGACAGAATTCTATCTCTGGGTTAAACATTAGCCAGGTTTGCCAGAAGCATGAATGTGGAATCCCTCTGAAAATTAGAGGACAGTTCTGTGCTAATCACATGAGAAAGCTGACATGATTTTCAAACACAATTTTTCCAGTAAAAGTGGAGAATAAGCCCCGCAGAAGCTCTCTCCAATGAAAGCCTGCTATTTACCTTAGTATTTCCCTTCAAAAATCCAGGATAGTTAATCTATGCCAGACTCTGAATGCATTAGGTTAAGGATATCTTGGTTCACTGGAACCTTTTATTCCAGTCCACACAAGGTCAACTCAGCCACTTATACTTCCAAAGTAGCCACATTAAGATGTTCCATACTGTTTACTCTGTGTGTGGCTCTTTTGGACATGACTTTAGAAATGAAGGTTCTTAATAGATGTTAAAGATCCCATTGCACTTTTTTAAGAGCAAAGGCTTACCCTGTGTCCTTGGACATATTTAATCTCCCCCTATTATTCTACCAAAGATAAAGAGGATTTTTCTGAGGCAGGTTGTATGGATAGTTTGGACATGTCATATTTTCTCATTCCCCAGCATTCTGCACTATAAAGTACTGTTGAAAGTACGCAGCTCTGATAAATCTTGACTTTGGTTTTGGTGTTGTATTTTCTTGAACCAAGATCTATTGACACAGTGCAGCCATGAGAATCTGAGCACCATCATTGCCAGGCAAGACCGTCCTTATCCATAGGCAAACTACACAGCTGCACACTGCACCAGGAAATTTGGGGCACCAAATTGCCCCAGATTTACTCGTGCCCTACGCAGCTGCATGCTGCTCCAGCGGTCAGTACGATCCCCTGGCTGGCTGAGACAGCCAGGAAAGTTGCCCCCACTCCCACCCCGGGCCCACTCCATCCCTTCCTCAGAGCCCTTGCCTCTGCTCCAGCCCCACCCCGCCTCTTCCCACCCCTGCTCCGCCCCAGCCCCGCCTCCACTCCACCCCTTCCTCTGAGCTACATCCCGGGGGACTGCAGCAGAGATCAGGTGCACCCTGCACTCACTGGGCAGCGGGAAGTGGAGTGACCCAGCCCCAGCCCACTCTACTCTGCCAGCTCCCAACCATACAGGGTGGTGGCAGAGTAGGGGCAATCACTGGGTGGCAGGAAGTGGAGCGACCTGACCCCAACCCACTCCACTCCACCGGCTCGTGCTGGGGGACGGTTTTCCCAAGCCTGCTCCAGAGACCTTGGGTGCAGCCCCCGCTCCCCACTCCCTGCGGAGGCCTGGGGACACACACACCCCACCGTGGAGGCCTGGGGCCAGACCCCCTGACTGCATAGGGCACCGCAATGTCTAGGGACGGCCTTATTGCCAGGATGCATTGGAGATGGATCAGTCATGTGCTTCGGATGGAAATTGATTCCATCACCAGAGCAGCAATAATATGGACACCTGAAGGTAAGAGAAAACGAGGCCTCCTGAAAACAACATGGGGAAGAGCTGTGGAAGCTGACCCAAAAACCTGGGCCACAGCTGGGCAACCATTGAAAGACTTGCCAGTAACAGACAGGAGTGGAGGAGCTTCTCCACTGCTCTAAATGCCACAGATGTAATAGGAACATGGTGATGAGGATGATTGTTCTACTGCATTCAGTGGAGCTGATTTTAGTGAAATACTTGATCTTTTGGAATACAAGGTGTGATAGAAACGAAAAACACTATGAAAGCTTCCAGTTTAACTATTTTACTTTCCCACTCCAGGACTGCTAATTCCATTTCTCTTGTGTTTCCACTTCTGCTGTGAATACTGATCTGAGGAATTCATTTAGGTCAGGCCTGCACAACATGCGGCCTCTGGGGGCTCCCTGTGCGGCCCGTGACAACTTTTGGGCGGCGCTCAGAGGCTTTTTTGTTTCAGGGGGTGGTGGTGCTGGGGGGGCATTGTTTCGGCGGGGCAGTGCTGGGGAAGGACTGTTTATTTCCACGGGGCCAGGCGGCTGGGGAAGGACAGTTTGTTTCCACAGGGCCAGGCAGCACTGGGAGTGGGGGTTGTTTTGGCGGGGTGGCGCTGGTGGGGGAGGGTGTTTCCATGGGGCCGGGCAGTGCTGGGGGGCGATTGTTTTGCCAAGCGGTGCTGGGGAGGGAGTTGTTTCCGCAGGGCCGGGGGGGTTCGGCTCGCAGATGTTTTCTTTGGAGTAATATGGCCCTCGCCATTTTATGAGTTTTGCAGGCCTGATAGATCATCAGATGGCAAGAAGAGTTATTTGAAATCTGAACCCAGACCCAAATTTCCCCAAAATCCTCTACCTGATTAGTGGTCTACCAAACCTGGAGATCTGAACAAACCTGAACCCAGAGGAAATCAAAATCTGGATCCAAGTTTTGTGACATGACCTTATAGCTACTCCTCAATAACAAGAACTACCTCCATCACTTACTTTCCACTCTCATCCCTCTGTAGTTTATATTCAATTATCTCTGAGTGTTACTGAACACTACTTCTAAAAAAATAGCTTCTGAAACCAAATTAAATCCATATTTGCAGCTCTCTGCCTTTTGTAAATATGGCCTGAGTTTGTTGATGGCATCTTGCTCCCTGGGAATACTAACCAAATACCTGCCACACCCAAATAAGTCTTTCAAAGCTCAGTTCAAAGTTACCACACTGTCCCTTGGCTAATGTTTCAGCATTAAATGAGACTTGTGTTTCCGAACAGACAACGCTCTCGTTTAAAAAGGAGCTACTGCTTTTAAACACAGTACCAAGTGATTGAAACAGCCTGCATGAAATAGTTCAGTTACTGTTTTGGGAACTGATATAATCTCACAATACAGCTCCAAATCATTTTGATCACTTTATACATATCCGTGCGCACTACAACTTCCTGTCAAAATCTCATATTCAGCTGTCCTCAGACCAGAATAAATGCCCACAAAGAACTCTGATGTTCTGCCTTTGATTCCTCTGTGCAAGAAGTTCATTTTCAACAGGGTTTGGATTCTGTCACAAACTGTTTGGCACACAATCATCTTTAATCACTACCAGCCACAGCTGCTCTTAGAATGCTTCATTGTATTGCCTGCAACTCTGCAGTCAAAACATGTATGTTATCATAGTCATTTTCTCATTTTCTTCCATTGCAGAGACAAGGATGGGGACGGGCAGCTCCTTGCTTTGATGAGTGTGTTTTTTTAAAACTGCATGAGAACTATATTTAGTTTCAGTTCACTTGCAGTGTCAGGCTTCCCTGCTATGGCCCTCTGCCTTTACCTTGGCAGTGTTACAAGAGCCAATTATGGCTTAAAAATCTGGCTGTAGAGAAGCAAAACTACTGGCCTTTTATTCATTACTAAACAAGGACCTTCTGTTGTCCACAACACGTGCCTAAAGGGAAGCCATTTAGGGGGCCCTTGCAGAAGCACTTTTGTTGCTCTCCTGCCTGCATTATCCCCTGAAGTTCTCAAGGATCTTAGGCCTTGAGTCTGTTGCCACTGAAGCCAATTAGATTTTTAACATCAGAGCAGCAGAGCCAAGCCCCTTCGTCAGTTCCGTATGAAGCTGCAGCACATCAAATATAAATCCTGAGCTGTTACATGAGACAATTGGGGAAGAACTCATTCCATATATAATATGCTAGAAACTCTTCCCTGCACCCTATTTGCTAAATCACAGTGCTCTGTCTTGCAGAGAAACACAGATTTGTATATTTCAAAGCCGGGGACCCTTCTAATCATCTACTCTCACTTCCTGTCTGACAGGGCCATAGAACTTCCCCAAAATAATATCAAGGGGTGGCGTAATGTCTTCATATTTCTAGGTGAATGTGAGGGACTTGTTTTTTGGTTCAATAGTACCCGTTTATAGTAGATTTTGTGTTATATTGGTTAGCAACAGGCTTCTGTCTAATGCATATCAGCTGTCATCTGCAAAGCAAAACATTTTCTTTTCTGACAGTGGATCTGAAGAATATATTTATTTTAAAGCAGACTGTCTTGTGAATATGTTTAATTGAATTATGCACCCTATAAAGAAATATTGTCCTATTATTAAAATGTACTAAAGCAATATCCAAGAAAAACTCCTGGAGGAAATAATGCAGTGAAAAGCAGACTGTCTGTGCTCTACATCTTTTTTTTTTAAGGCAATGCTTTATGTTTCCCAGAACATAAAGGACATATTGTCAGTTCACCAAATTTTTAAGAGGCTGCATTTCCAGATCAGAAGAAGGGAAGTTGTGGCAGTGTTTCCTCCAATAAACTATTTTAATTTCATTTTTTTAAAGCTGTGCCTGTATTGGTCTAATTGCTACCCAACAGCTATAGCTTGATATAAAAGGTTTGCTGTTCGCTTGACACACAGTTTATGTAAATGAAACTCACAAGTGAAACTCCTCCGCTGCAAAGCTATAGAGCATGGAACCAAGGAGCTTTGTTCCAAAAGAGTCAAAAGGACGTCTAAGCTGCCTAATGCCAATCTCATCACATTGGCATTTCACTCAGGCATCTCCAGAGAGCAGAGAAAGAAGAAGAGGAACTCTATCTTAGAGGCTTACCCTGCTGTCCATCACCACGCTGTCTGGGCACCTTCAATACATCGGAGGGAGTGAGGCCCACATCCCCAGTGGTATTTAGGAGTTAGGCACCTAAGTACCTTTGAAGAGCTGACCCTGGGTCCTCCCCAGGCCTGGTCTACATGCACTGATTCAACTAAACTGGCTTCTAAAAATTCTTTAGTGATCAGTGCATTCCCCTTGTGTGGACACATTTAAATTGGCTGAAGAGCATCTTATATGATATAGCTTAATTTTGGTAACCAACTCAATGAAGCTAAATTGATATTAGCCATGAAGGGAGTTGCACTGATTTAACTATATTAATTTAGAAACCAACTGAGTTAAATTGGAGCAATTTGTGTGTGAAGATAAGCCTCCCTCACTTGCTTCAATTTGAAGTACAAGTACTCCTTCCAAAATATCCTTTATTGTTTCAATCAATAATGTCAGATGCCTGTATCTTTAAGAGAGACAGTGGGTAGGAGGTGGGGTATATATACTATTTTTCTTACATATCCTTCACTCTTCGAAACTCTCCCTATTTCTGCCATGATAGACACAAGAAATGAATAAACCAAGATGTTTTATTTGGGGGCAGAAGGGACATTTTGAAGCATTTTTTTTTAAATCAAACTCTGAACACATTGGCTTTGGTTCAGTCATGGTATTTGCTGAGTAACCACCTCTTCTTATTACTGGGACTCCTCCCTCTGCTGTTTTGATTGTCCCTTTGTTTTATTGCACATTAGATTAGCTCCCAGTTCTGCAGCTGGATCCATTCCTGTGGACTCCTGCCCACTGAATTCAGCTGAGTTCTACATTGGTGCAGGGGCTGATACAGCCCGCTGCTGATAATATTGTAGTTAACACCAGCTGTAATTTTTCTCCTATCTCTCCAGCTTCAGTTTGCCAAAGGATTAAAAGGGCTCCTCTAAAGGAATTGCGGTACATTTCACAATGCCAAGGTTTGTCAAAGATATAAACTTCCTTTGTTGTGCAAAGTTATGACAGGAAATAACACAGGGACAGATTGATAAGCTTTTTGCATCCACCTGTTGCACATCAACTGTTTGGGAAAGGTGTGTAGTGAGCATAATAAATCAGGTTTTCTTCACCAAAGCTTTGTAGCAGAAATATATGTTTCTCGTAGAAGTGTATGCAAATTTATATCGCATTTATAATAAAAGGGTCAAAAACCACACTAATAGGACTTATGCAATATTGCTTCATGTGAGATGCATTATTTTTAAAACCAGTCTGTCTCCACTGAAAAAGCTCCACACGGAAACATGGGGCACAAACTTTATTATTTTTTACGTCATACCTGAATTTTCTCCATATATTTCAGTTCAATAACAGATATGCAGCAGAATCAGATCATGTCAGCTGGTCAGAATGAATGTTTTCAAACCATCCTTTGGTATCTCCATAGCTTTAGCTTCTGCTGTATCTAACTTGGGATTATGTTTAATCAAAACTCATGTTACTTTTTGCAAGCTGGCATCAGAGGAATGCATGCATATTTCAGCTAATTAACTAACAGAAGAATGGATGTGTTAACATTCACCTCCTGAGACCGAGATTAATAATCCACTGAGGGTCTTCGTGGCAAATGGCTCAGGTTTCATGGTTATAGTGAGCCCTAAATTACTGCAGGAGGTATTTTCTTTTTTGGAGGGAAAGAGGTTACTCTACATTTCTTACTTAGATTTTGAGGGTTCCCGCTGTCCCCTGGCCATTTTACTCCTCTCCTAATCCTTTACTAAAACTATTTCACTGCACTCAATATTATACAGATGGTCAGATTAGATGATCACACTGGTTCTTTCTGGTCTTGGAATCTACAAATCAATCATTGTGTGAAGAAGCAGCAAATCCCTTTGCCACCAACCGTGGGGGCTAACAAACCATTAACCATCATAGTTTAACATTTCTACAATGCTTTTTAACTAAAGGGGTCTCAAATCAATTTACAAGCTTTGATTAAATCTAATGCCACCTCTGTCTAGTACATAAGTATTAGTAGGTCCATTTTAAGGTTAAATCACATAAATAAGCTGCAGAATTGAGACTAGAACCCATAAGCCTTGACTCCTTGTCCCTTGTTACATCCCATTGTAGCTGAGAAAAGTAAATGTCACCTTTGTTTACTATTAACCACTCATAGGCACTGCATGGCTGTAACAAAGAATCTGGGTTTATGGATATACTGGTATAGAACTAGTGTGAGATCAGAATCAGACCTCATACCGCTTTCTCCTTCTACCTACAGTATAAATTAGCAGGATAAAGCCATGTCTTTTCACAGGTAACAAGGAGCTTGCATATATCTATTAACAGATTTTAAATGTAGAAATGTAAACATATCATACGTGACTATTAGCATTCATATATGCAGCCTGCAGAACCAGGGAACTAGTTCTCTTGCTGTCTGATTTCTTTGGGGCTCTGCGCCAGAAATTGTCTTTACAGGTTTTCTATAAGAGACACAGTCCCTCTCCAAACACAGACAGAGACTGGATGACTCTGAGAGGGGGCTTCAGGACCTTATTAGGAAATTTGGCTCAGCAACAATCTTCAAGGGAGAGGAAAGCTGAAGATTAGAGGAACAGAAAACTTTGCTGCCAGTTTGTGGAGTTCGGATTTTCCCCAAATAATAAATTAGAGATGGGTCTGAACCAGAAATCTGGATCTGACCCTCTCCATGCCATATGGGGGTTTAGGATATGAACATGGATCCCATTTGACATCCTCTGTCCCTATAATGAGACTGCCAGAGTCAAACATGCTCCATACCACATGGGAGTTTAGGAGACAAATTAGGATCTGGATCGGCAGTGCCTGTCCCTGTAATTGGGCTGAACCAAAACTTTGAATACAAACACCCCCATGATGTTTGAAGATTTGGGATATGAACTTGGATCAACTCAGCAGTCCTTATATAGTGGGGTTGAGCCAAAACCAGAGATACAAACAATTCCATGCTGTAAAATGGGCTAGAGATAGAAAACTGGATCCACAATCGCAGTCCATTATCCCTATGTAATGAGGCCGACCCAATACCCTAGATTGGAACACCCCTATATTTTTGGAGGGTAGAGATCAAATTTCATAAACTGTTCCCTATATTAAAATGGGGCAAGTCAGAGTCCCAGCTAGGGTTGCCAAGCCTCCAGGATTGCCCTGGAGGCTCCAGGAATTAACAATTAATCTTTCATTAAAGATTAGGTCATGTGATGAAACCTCCAGGAATACGTCCAACCAAAATTGGCAACCCTAGTCCCAGCCCCAAACTGTTCCTAATGTTTGAGGGAGCTGCAAATCAGCTTTGCAGCTTGGGCGAATCTTTATAATAAATAAGGTCCTGGGAGGAGAGTGGGTTGGGAAAGGAGAACCTCTTAGAAGACCGGGAGTTCTAACATGCAGGCTGCAGTGTTAATTTCAGCTAGGGATAAGGTACGTTACTCCTCAGATCTTCTACAACCCCTGTAGCTCTCAGTTCATCTGTAGAATGCAGCTCAGTTGGCTTGGAGTTAAAAGTCAGAGTGAAGGAGCAGGTGACCTTATACAAAGTATTCGTCAGCGAGGCTTCTGGGGTCAGAGTTTATAAGACAGGGCACCCGCCAGTACCAACAGGCTACGGCTTACAGACCTTGCCCTGAGCAAGTCAAGCAAATCTTCTCTTCTGCACTTAATTCCAGCTAGGCATTGGGGCTCTGGTGTTGATCATTGCAGAATTTGCGTCTCTATATAATAAGAGCAGACAGGGTTACATGTTCACCAAGATATGCCTGAATTGAGAGTGCACAGTGCTCAGCCTCCTGTTTGCCCACACTTATGTGTTAGTACCTGCAAAGTGAGGATACAAGTGGAAGCCTGGCTGAAAAAGGTGTATTTGCATGTGTAACAGGCCATTGAAACTCTCTCTCTCACACACACACACACACACATACACCAACACACACTTTCAACAATAGTCCTGTAAAACACAGAAAACTTATTGAACCCCAAAACGAGATAGCACAGAGGAATGGGCAAGCCTTGGGATACGCTTTCTTCTTCTACAGGGGGGTGCAAATTATGTTTCTAACCATGCGAGGGATTTGCATGGTTAGGGGATGGAGAACCCGAAATGCCTAGCTAGATTTCCAAAGGACCTGCTCCTTCATAGCTCTGAGTGCTCTTACTGACAACAATGGGAAGCAAGGTCCTTCAGCACCTGGCAGGAGCAAGTCTTAAGTGTGCAAATGGGGAATTAGGCACCCACAACTGCTCACCCACACACATCAATCATGATGCAAAATTGCACTATATTCTTCAGTTGTACGTCTCAAAAAACATTCCAGTTGTGTTGAACGCATGGCTTTGCATGTGTAAGTTCTAAATTGCAGGGCAGGCTTAGAATGCCACTAAAAAACTAGCCCATTGTATCTAATTACGGGCAATGCCCTGCCAAACACAGTTATGCACTAGGTGACAACTAGAACGGCTTGAGAAGGCTATTATTATAGTTACGGATACATTGGGGGGAAAGGTCCTGACATGACAAGATGACAGAGAGAGAGAGAAAGGGAGAGATATCTATTTGTATATGCACACTGTAAATAGTTATTATTATTGAAAGCACTGCTCTGTTGAATTCCTGTGTGAGAGCCCAAGGCTTTGCAAACAATTCAAATCCTTTTACATAAACCTACTGCAATTTCAGTGTGGCATGGGAAATGAATTAATCTTTCACTGAAACCCTCATATACATGTTAACTTGAATAGGAGAGTACTGTAAATACACTTCCAGTCAATTAAACTACCGTGGGGGAATCTGTTCCTGGCCAATCTGGCGATCATTTCAGTAGTGTACATTCCCCGCTCCCCCTGGCCCTCTAACCCCCGGTTTCTCTTTGATTAAACTCACAAACAAGCAGCTGTACCAGAATGATTTGCCTAGATTCCATACAGTGAGTGGCACTAAACATAAACGTACAGTTGATGGCACTCTTGACAACAGAGTAGATGCCCATATTGGTTCTGGGGCATATAATGGAAGCATCTGCTCTGAAGAAAAGGTACTTAGAGTTAAGAAAACCTTCTTCTGTTTTGTAGTGGACTATAAAAAGTGAGCCTCGTTCTAATGGAGATCCTGACTTTTTGAGTCAGAGGTAAACCAGAGGTTATGACCACTTGTGTCTTTAAAGATCCCCAGGACTTTTAGGGAAAGTGGGCATGTGCCATAGTGTCAATGTCTTGGCTAAATTCCGAGCACATCAATTACATCTGCCAACTTACAGTTCTTGTGCCATCAGCTGGATAAAGGATTTTTTACATTGTCTTATAGTGCTGAAACACTTTTTTTTAAAGGCTGCTTCTTTCCACACCCAAAATGGCTATATTTTATTGACTGACCCTGGATGTGTGTGTCTGTGTGTCTATATATCTTATATTCAAATCCATGTGGATAGACTCCCTGTGCCTGCATGGAGTCACACTGCTGTTAATGGAATTTCAGGCCTTCCTGCATGGAACTCATTCCCGGAGAGAGGCTCATCTCTAGCATGCAATGCATATAGATACAGTACACACAGTTTATGAAGCACTTTGGGATCTTTGGATACAAGTCAATACATTCATATCAGTTATTAGTCCCAATTCTGATCTTTACACCTGGGTAAATCAAGAGTAACGTCAATGGAGTTAAAATCAGGGTAAATCAAGAGTAACGTCAATGGAGTTAAAATCAAGGTAAATGAGATCAGGATAACGCCCAATATTTGTGTTTAGCTGAAACCGACTAACAGACTTGATTGCCATTAATGCACACTAAGCATTACTGTATCACCTCTAATATATTCAGAATACATCTGATTACATACTTTCAAATATATGCTGACCATTGCATTATTAGTCATTATTATTATGGCAGAACTCAGTCATGGATCAGGGCCCCTCTGTGGTAGGCACTGTACAAACACAGAGAAAAGAGACAATCTTTGCCCCGAAGAGCTTATACAATCTAAGCATGAGATGAGAGACAACAGGGGGATACAATACATGGGGAAACATGGGGGGGAAAAGAGACAATATTGGTCAGCATTGGCAGCAGTCACAACACACCAGCTGCCTTACCATTGCATATTCATAAATCCTAATTTCTGCAAGATTGTTCTCTATCCACTGCTATGTGAGATTTGCACATCCACACCCAAAAGAGAAGCAATATTTGCATGGGTGTCCATATCACCTACTAGGTCCGGAAACAAAATCAGGCTCGCTGGGCCCAGCTATTCCCCTGTGTTCAGTGACAGCTATGTGACAGGACATAGGGAGCCTTCACATTTTTATAAAATGCAGCAAGATTATACAATTTTATTAAGAACGCTTTGGAAAAAAAATTGTTCTCTTTTGTTCACTCAGCAGGGATTAGGGGTGTAGATCTCTGTCTATCATTTTCACAAGGCGATAAGGGCAAGGAAGGTGCAGTATAGATAAAGCATCTCTCTTTTTCCCGCCCTCTCACTTCCTCCTGCACAAGTTTTAAAGCCACAAAAAGTAGGTCACATGAGCTCCTCTTATCTACTTAACACAAGGTGAGAGAACGTATAATTTGTTTATTGCTTCCTGCAGCTGTACTACCTTAGGCTCTGATTTATCTCATCAAATATCATAAGCTGCTGTAAAAGGGTCAGACGTGGGCAGCCTTTGGCTGATAGATCTCCAGGAAAGAGCGACAAGATGCAGGAAGCAGTGTTGGGGATTCCAGAAGTGGTGCTTTTCATTCAGTCAGGGGTGTTCTGCTGCTGGAAGTGCCATCTTTCAGAGGTGTAAGACCCTGACTGGAGCTGGATTGATAGTTTATAACAAGTAATTTGATAAATGTATCCCTTTTCTTGTTGACCAAATTGTCTGCGTACAGATTGCAACTCTCAGGAATATGTTCATTCGGAATTATTCAACACATGTTTTGTGCAAACCGCTATCAGACTGTGTATCTCTCACAGACTGTTCTTTGGGAGCTTTGCTTCACAGGCTTGATATTCCTAATGAGCTATTTGAGCTGATTTGATTGAGCGTCTAGATGTGTCCCTAGACTGGAAGAGTAGAACTCTGAGAATATCAGATTTCTGGTACAAATATATGTGTGAATACGAATTGAAATTTGCTTTCTGCATCCATTCTGTCATATTGGCTTAACATTCAATGTTCCAGGGAACATTCCTGTCAGAAATATGTGGAAAACATATATGGAAAGCGAACACTAAAGCAACATGAACACAGTCGGTTTAAAAAATAGCAAATACATTTGGGCATTAGTTGCTCAAATTCCAATTTTGACAATTACACTCATCCTAGAACACTTAAAAGTTTGCCTATACATTCAAATGGAGAAATTAGTCTTCAGCTTTCCTCCCCTACAAACTGTAGTGTAACACTGATGGTGTGGAGGCAGCCTTGTCTATCGGATATGGCAGCAGACTGGGATTCAGGAGACCTGTACTGTATTCTAATCTCGCTCTGTCCCAACCTGCTTTGCCTCCTTGGGCAAGTCACTTAACCTTTATCTCTTTATTTTCCCTTCCACTCTGGTCTTGTCTGTTTAGATGGTGAAGTCTTAGGGGCAGAGAGTTGTCTCTCACTATGTGTTTCTATGATACCAAGCAAAAGGGAGCTCCTGAAGGACACAGTTACACAAAGAATGTCTGCTACATTCCACTCCAGAGGTAGCTGCTTTACAACAGAGGATAAAGTGATTCCTCTATACACAACCCCAAATTCTGCCCAGAGTGCCCCCTTCAGAGTCCATGATATTGCCACATGTAATGTCATTGCAGAGTATTATTAATGAGAGATGTGATTATGCTTCTTACTGCCTATTTTAAAAAAACTTGAAAGTGATTTTTAAAAGGTTCAGCCAAAATAATTTTCACAAAAAAGAGCTATTGTCTCTTAAACATCACTTTGTTTATAAGTGATTTGCTTGATTTTCCCTCTCTCCTCCCATGTCTGTTTGAAAGTGTTTCCTGAGCATGTACCATATAAACCTCTGATGATATTTACTAGGAAAGTCTGGTAACAATCAAGCACCCTGTTTCTCATTATTAACTCTTCTAAACTTCTATAGAGATTATTAGAACCTATTTAATGGCTCATTGAATTTAGAAACCATTCAATTTTCCTCTTAGTCACTTCTATCTGAATATTTATAGTAATAGCACATACAATAAATAATAGGGGCTGAAAACACATCCATTGACAAGACAACACTGTCTCCTTAATAACTTCTTTGTAAACCTGTGGTGCAACTCCATTGAAGTCTATGGAGCTACATCAGTGAAAAATTGCTGATTGTCAAGAGCAGAATCTGGCCGTAGTTAACGGGGTCTGTATATATTTGTATTATCTTCTCTTTACCATGATGAAATAGGAAATGAGTGGCTGTAAATTTTCTTTCTGTGGGTCTGGGTTAGGAGGCTTGGAGACTTTTAGATTTCTAGTCACATCACTGCTCTGACATGGAAAGATTATTTTTTTAATTAGACAATAAGCCAAGTTCAGCTATGTTTTCCATGGGCAGAGGCAGGGCCCCTAAGGTGGAAAGTGCACCGGTTGAAGAGGTAAAAAGTGGTTGCAGCTTCCCTTTCAATAGGGTGTTGGTAGGAGGCCAGCACAGTCACCACTGTGTGAGACTCTGGCTGGGAAGGAGGCATGGTCAGGACATCTGGGGAATACACTGACTCATCATCCAAATTACTATAAAGCCTATGCCATAAACTATCACAGAAATACTAAAGGAGGGCAGGTGGGGTGACTAAATTAGAAAGGAAAGTTGGTCCTATAGTTACCACCCTGGTCTAAAAGTCAGGAGACCTGTTCAATACCCTTCTCTACTACAAACTTCTTATGATTTAGTCTCTTTGTCCCTCTGTTATCCTGAGTTCAGAGCAGCGTGATGTCAGGCACTGTATGTACAGATAGTAAGGGACGCTCCTGGGCCCAAAATGTTTACATTCTAGATAGATAAGTCAGACAAGGAAATATCATCAACCCCATTTTTATAGAGGGGGAACTGAGACACAGAGAAATAAAGTTACAACCCCCTTGGTCTCACAAGGACTCTGTGGCAGAATCAGCGACTGAAGCCAGATCTTCCTTTCGCTCACAACAGAGTAAATCACAAAGAAGCCAGTGGAATTGCACTGGGATGTGAGTGATGAAATTATGAGTCTCCAGAAGCCCAAGTCTAGTGCCATAACCACAGGACCACTGCTCCTCTCAAACAACTCAACATGAATTAAAAGCCATCATTTAAACTATAGCTAAGCCTTTTGCATTTTTTGCCAAGGCAAAAGTGTGATTTTCCTATTTTTGTCTAAGAAAGAACAACCATATGGAAGCATAACTAGAGTACAAATGGAGGCTGGAGGGCAGGGGTGAGGGGGAATCACAGGCAGAATATTGAATAACTGGGAAATAGTATTGTTTTCAGACTGCCCCTTCTTCGGGTAATAAATTAGATATAAAACCATTTAGCTGACAGATAATAAGGTTTATGCAGGTAGTCAGTCAATCTTGTAAAGAATATTGCTGACTTCACTGTCTGCAGTAAGCCAGTCTTTACTTGTTAAACCCTCGACCCTCTGTTGTGTCTATTTCTGCAGACTATGGGGTAGGACTGGGCTTTTCAGGTATCCCCTCTCTCTAATGCATTTTAAAAACATAGAAAGTAAAAGGCAGCCAGTGTTTTCCAGAACAGGCTGACTTTAGAGAAAGCAGTCAGAAAACATCTCTATTCTTCACATCATCGTTATTATTTGTGCCTAAATCCCCAGACAGAATTTGTGCCTAAAAGCCCCTTGGGCTATACACCGCACACAAAGATGATAAAAGACAGTCTTTCCCTCAAAGAGCTTACAATCTAAATACACAAGACAGATCAAAGGTGAGAGGGGAAGTGACTTGCGTGAGGTCCCAGGCAGAACTGGGAAGAGAATGCAGGTCTCCTGACTAACAGGCTGGTGCCCTGTCCACTACACCACACTACCTCTCTGAACAACCTCATTCAGGGTCTCCTTGTGCAGCGGTTGATACATATTACACACATCAGGCTGCCCATCATCCTCTGTATGTGTCCCTCTAGTTCTGACAATGTCATGAAGCAATGAGGCCTAATCCTATACTCCTCCAATGGGCCTGACGCTGCCACCCTTACTCAGACTGAGTAGTATCTTACTTTGAGTGGTCCCATTAAAACAGGGGCGGGCAAACATTTTGGCCTGAGTGCCTCATTGGGTTTTCAAAATTTTATGGAGGGTCAGTTAGGAAAGGCTATGTCTCCCCAAAGAGCCAGGCGTGGCCTATCCCCCACCCCCATCCAACTCTCCCTGCTTCTCACCCCCTAACAGTCCCCCTGGAACTTCTGCCTATCCACCCCTCCCTGTCCCCGGACCACCCCTAGAAACCCTGCCCCTGACTGCCCCCCACCGTCCCATCCAACCCTCCTACCTTCCTGACTGCCTCCCTGGACCCCTACCCCCATTCAAACCCACCCCCCCACCCTGTTCCCCACCCTCTGACTGCTCTGTCCCTTATTCACACCCCTGCCTCCTGAGCACCACCTCGAACTCCCCTGCCCTCTGTCCAACCCCCCCTTTTCTCTGCCCCCTTACCACACTGCTTAGAGCACTGATGGTTGGTGATGCTCCAGCTGTGCTGCCAAGAGTACCAGGACAGGCAGCACGCAGTACAGAGCACCAGGTCAGGATGCAGCTTTGCACCTGCACTGCCTGGCAAGAACTTGCAGCCCCACTGCCCAGATCACTGCGCCGATAGCACAGTAAGCTGAGGCTGTGGGGCAGGGGGAACTGCAGGGGAGGGGCCGGGGGCTAGCCTCCCGGCCAGAAGCTCACAAGCCAGCAGAAAGCGGTCCTGTGGGCCAGATGTGGCCCAGGGGCCATAGATTGCAAACCTCTGCATTAAAATCTAGTAGAGAAAGGTATAACATGATCCAATGGCTGGAAGTTGAAGCTAGACAACTTCACACTGGAAATAATGTGTAAATGTGGTGGATTCTCCATCACTGACCATTTCTGAATCAAGATTGGATGTTTTTTCTAAAAGATCTACTCTAGGAATTAGTTGGGGGAAGTTCTATGGCCTTTGCTATACAGGAGGTCAGACTAGAAGATCACAATGGTCCCATCTAGCCTTGGAATCTATGAATCCATGTAAGTAAAAAAAGGTGACAGAATTGGGCCCAACAGTAGTTGCACAAATGTATCTGCACATAGAATTGGTACCATGAGATTTATGGGACACAGATTGCTACCCCACATCCAGGTCTACATTAGAGCCTAGCATCCAGCATCTTATAGGACACAGCTCAGCTAGCACCTCTCCATTTCTAAAGGAAATTTCATCCACAGGGACAAAAAGAAATGGAAATTTACCACCCATTCATGTTGCTCTTCTTTCACCAATCCACGGAACCAGGAATTAAACCCTCATAGAGCATTGGCCAGGTTCTAAACATGGCCCTGACTTTGAAACATGACAGTTCTAGAGTTCCTCAGATCTACTTTACCAACCCCAGCAATGTTTACTTACTGAATATAGTGGATGGGGGGATTAATTTAAGGCTTTTGAACCAATCGTTTCTAGTCTTCTCCAAGTTATTTGTCCCACGACAGGTGTGCTATTCTACGAGGTCCTTCTTTCTTTCCAATTCTCTTTTAAATGGCCAAAATCAACCACATCTGTGGGAAAAGTCATAAAAAGTGTAGGGGAGGGAGCTTGATATAAAAAAAGACAAGGAGAGAAACTCTGGCTTAGTGGAAGTCAATGGCAAAGCTCCCCTTGAATTCAGTGGGACCACGATTTCACAGAAATTGTGGGGTCTCTTCACAGCACCCTCTCATGAAAGCAAGGATGGCTACATAAGAAGGGGGCAATTAAATTATTTGTATGCCAACTAGGTTTAGCTGTGGCTCTCTTAGCATTCACTAAGAGTAGTGATTCACCATGCGCATAAGTGAACTGGCAGCTCAGAGCCGTAGTTAGCTGTACTAACTTTATCACTGAGGACAGCACCATTTTTCATTGCTTTGTGTAGTTTTTGGTTAGTGATGGCTCTAAATTTCAGTGTTCAGATTAGGATCCAGATTACAAATCTAGCCACTAAATTTCAGCGGTTTGATGCAAGCCAAATATAATTGTACTAGGATGTTCACTTTTGTGTATATCTTAACTGCACTTATGAAAATGGCTGGTATAGAAAGGACAGGGGTCTTTAATGCTTGAAATGGTGCTGAGCTGAGAAATTTTGGTCTGGAAACACATTTTCCCCAAAGTTCAAAGAAGGTTCATGTCCAGTGTAACATTTCATGACCATCTCTAACACACACAGCTTCTGTAGTACTCTTCTGATAAGATCTACTCAAATACATTAGCTGCCAGTGTATTTTTATTGGTCCCGTATAAGTTAAAACACAAGACATGAACTGACTGAAAGGTTAACTCTGTCCTGTGGGCAAAGGCAGCCTGCGGATAACATTCTTACCTAATCTCAGTGCTATTCCTAGGGGTCAGGCCCTTCAGCTCATTGAGAAAATGTGATTTCTCCTCTGGCAGGTTTAAAAGAAAAGCTCTTAAAGGGATATTGCAACATTTTTACCCAGTCTAAAATATCAATTCATCCACTCCATATTTTGGGTGATTTTAGATTCCCCTTTTAGCTATGGATACAGGTGACGTTCTTGCAAGAGCTTACTTCTCTGAATAGCCCTTACTCATATCCATAGTCCCATTTCAAGCCACTGGTATGAATGAAGATAACTAACAGGAATCAGATTTGTCATCATCAGGGCCCATAACTTGTGTACTGGAACCAGGAAGGCTTGCAATAACTCCCCACCCCACCCCTCCCTATGCTCCTGAGACTCTACAATTCTGGGAGAAGCAATTAATATTTAAAATGTGCTATTTGTTCATTCTTAGACTTGGAGGCACTTCAAATCATAATGAAAGACAGAATGGGAGCACATACAATGGTTATGAATATGATCCTCTTCTCCTTTGCCAACAGAAGTGGATATTGTGACAGATTTCCCAAGGGATAATTCTCCTCTCCCACAGCAGTAGCTGAGAGAAAGGGACTGTGGGAAAACGTTCCTTACTACTTGTCCTGGAGCACTCCACAGGAGGCAGGGCTTGGCTAGGGCACCATAAACTTGCTGGGTTTTCTGCAAAATGTGGGAAGGGGGAGATATACGTCCCTTCAGCCCTGTCCAAGGTCCTACTGAGGCCTAGTCTTCCCTTAAACTTTAGGTTAACATAAATGTGCAAAATCCATCTATGATGACCTAACTACTGGCGTAGATGCAGCTGGGTTGATGGACCATTGCTTGGGGAAACTCTTTCCATCACTGTAGGGTGCATCTAGATTATGGAGTTATGGCAGCATACCTATGGTAGCATAATCCCAGCTATAATCCCCATAGTGTAGATGTGGCCTTATTCTTCTCATCCCCAGCTCTCTGATCAGCAGATAGCAGAGACTGGCACAGAGGGCCTCCTCCATGTTGATAATATTGAGGAAAACAATTATATTCTATGTGAGTGGCACAAATCATTGCACCCAAACTTTTCAAAGTTGGATGCCTAAAGTTCAGCACCCAAATACACTACCTGATTTTCAAGGGTGCTCAGTACCTTCATTTCCCATTGTAAGAGTATAATTATTTGCAGTATGTTACTCAGTCTTTAGATGACTCGGGGTGCTGATCCGAGATTCAGATTCAGAAATGTAGTCCTGGTAAACACAGGAGACCAAGATGGAACATAGTAGCAGTCATTTTCTTTAGTAAGTGTTTCCTCTTTAAGAGAGACTGATTCCAAACATCATAGCACTCACTGAAATCAGTGGAAATTAGAGGTGTGCAACACCTTTGAAAAGCAGACTACTTATTTAAATGGCTAAGTATGTATTTAGCAATGTAGGCACTCAATTTAAAACTAAATGTTTATATTCTTTCTTTCATGGGGAAATCCAGTCCCTGTTACAAGATACATACTGCAGCATCATTTTCTCCCATAACATATTTTATCATTCCATGTAGTTCTTGTGCTTCATTTTAGGGATGTGTGAACTGTGAAGTCTTGGTGTTAATTTCCAATTATGAGACAGATCAGAGTTAGAATTAAAGGTTGTATCCCAGTTATTCCCCCCTCGCCCTGCAGCCAATCCAAGCTTCACTTATGTGAAAGGGCAGAATAAAAGGAGGTGAATTTCAGTCACTTAATTCCATCATTGATTCAAGAACCAAATATAATCCCAGTTTAAAGTCATGTTGTTCCTCCTATAGAGTCCTATAGAGTCCTATACGTTCTTTTCAAGACCATGAAACCTGTATCCATTGAAAACCTGGTTTCCATTGAGAGTACTCTGGGAATTGAGAAGGGCCGCCCATAAGAATTGGCTAGGGCCAATTGGTTGACCCACTAAAACAAGATGAAATTTTCAAATGGGGATGATGGTACGGACCTCCTTTGTAAAGCACTTTGAGATCTACCGCTAAAAAGCGCCATAGGAGAGCACGGTATTTATTGCTAGACAATTGCTAGGCAGCCCCATATAGAATTGATTTAACTTTTTTAGTGAAGTATATTAGATTGCCGAAAGGATACTCCATCATCTAGAATAAATATTCATCTGCAGGTCTCATGCACTTGAGCTTCATGAATGATTAGATCAGACTACAGAGATGAATGGGGAACTCAGTAAGATAAATGTCATTTTTTCAGTGTTGCTCTTTCAGATAATTTGCAGTGAGATTTAAACAAAGTCAATTATTTCATGCAAGCATTCCCTGACTTAACATAACCTGTTCCTTATCTCTGGACTGAGATTTAGTATGTTCTACAAAGTTGTATCAATGTAACTATGTCACCCAGGATTGGAGACGGGGGGTGGGGAATCACGCCCCCTATCTCGCACAGCTACAGCCTTTTGTCAGCATAGCGCTACTGTCATTTGGGGAGGTGGTGTGGCTATGCTGGCAGCACTCTTTTTGCTGGTCTGTCTCTACTACGGGGCTTTGCCAACATAGCTATACCAGAAAAGACTCTGTGGTGTAGACATGACCCAAGAAACTAACCCTAGTCAGCTATCTTTTACCAAATGCTATTTAGAAGAATAGAAGAATGGCCATACAGGGTCAGACCAAAGGTCCATCTAGCTCAGTATCCTGTCTTCTGACAGTGGCCAATGCCAGGTGTTCCAGAGGGAAGGAACAGAACAGTAATCCTCAAGTGATCCATCCCCTATCATCCATTCCCAGCTTCTGGCAAACAGAGGCTAGGGCCACCATCCTGACTAATAGCCATTGATCCTCCATGAACTTAACTAGTTCTTTTTAGATCCCTGTTACAGTATTCACCTTCACAACGTCCTTTGGCAAGGACTTCCACAGATTGACTGTGCATTGTGTAAAGAAATACTTCCTTTTGTTTGTTTTAAATCTGCTGCCTATTAATTTCATTTTGTGACCCCTAGTTCTTGTGTTATGAGGAGGAAATAACATTTCCTTATTTACTTTCTTCACACCAATCATAATTTTAGACTTCTATTATATCCCCTCTTAGTTGTCTCTTTTCCCAGCTGAAAAGTCCCAGTCTTAGGCTACATCTACACAACAGCCAAGATTGATGCTCTGAGATCAATCCATGGGTGGTTGCTTTAGCGGGTCAAATCAACAGCAGAGCACTCTCCAGTCAACCCCTGTACTCTAGCCCCAACGAAAAGAGTAAGGTAAGTTGGCAGGAGAATTTCTCCCATTGACCCCCTGCAGTGTAGACACCACAGTAACTCAGTCTAAGGTATGCTGACTCCAGCTATGACATTCACGTAGCTGGAGTTGCGTAGCATAGGTTGACTTACTACACTAGCTTAGACATAGCCTTATTAATCTCTCCTTATATGACAGCCATTCCATACCTCTAATCGTTTTTATGGTCCTTTTCTGAACCTTTTCCAATTCCCTTATATCTTTTTTGAGATGAGGCAACCACATCTGCACACAGTATTCAAGATGTGGATGTATCATAGATTTATGCAGAGACAATATGATATTTTCTGTCTTATTATCCAACCCTTTCTTAATGATGCCCAACATTCTGTTTGCTTTTTTGACTGCCGCTGCACATTGAGTGGATGTTTTCAGAGAAATATTCACACTGCCAACTGATCAAGTTAGCAAAAGCAAATGTGACAAATGCCCAGTTCTGCCAAAATAGTCGGAATAGCCGGGACAGGACTTAAAAAAGGGACTGTTCCGGCCAAAACAGGATGTATGGTCTTCCTAATACATTGGCATAGCACCTCTGATTTACATCAGCTGAGGATCTGGCCTATAAAGTCTATATTCACATGTGTTTATCATCAAATAACAATTCTGAAACAAAGAAAATAAGTTATTCTTTAACTAGGGCCTATTAGAAAAAGCAATTAAATGAAGATAAATCGTGAATGTTCCTGATTTTCTGCACATATACAGAGTGCATTTCATATCTTTTCTACTAGAAGAATTCTGCTCACTCTTCTCGCAGTCCACATGTATTGACTATTTATCAACATAACCATAGTAAGTTGTGGAATCAAGTCAGTGTTGTGCTTTGTATTACAGCCCTGATAAAAAGCAATAGTTACATTACCAAAGGAAACTTATTTACATTTTCCCTAGCAAGACCAAAAGGCAAGTTACAAGGGACCATCAAGTCTTTTCAGATCCTTTCATGCCCATGAGATTAGTCCTACAGTGATAAGTCAACAGGGCTATACAAAAAAAGTCTGTTATTAAAAAAAAATTCTAAATCTATGTATAAACTCTTACTATTTATGGAAAAAACTTGCATGATCTTTATTTAAGAAATATGTTCTTTCAAACAGGAAAATATTTAAACAATCCATTTTAAAACGATATATGAATACCGTATACATATTACTAAAACTGATTCATATGAGCTACATGAAGAATAGTGAGTAAAAGATTCATTGTTTGTAAGGAATCCAGAGAGAGTGAAAGCTACATAGGTCTAATGGCCAGATCTCCTATGTTTGAGGGTTGACAAATTATACAAAACCACTGATGGTCAGAAGGACCAGTTTCAAAGTTCAGGCTATTTTCAGGGGCTAGGTTTATAAACATATACTTTATACTCATGGAAAGCCAGGGCTGCCACCCTTCTACTGATGTCAAATAATTTTATTTTGTCCTAGCAAATCTCAATATGCTTATTTTAAAAATCAAAGCATTCTGATCATCTTGCTTTTTTTCTCATTTGAATTCTGACTTAATTTTAATAACCAATATCTAAAGATCCACTAAATATAGTAATTAATGCAGTACCTAGCACAATGAGGTCCTGATCCATGACAAGGGTACCTACATGCTAAAGTAAAAGTAAATAATGCCATCTAATAGATCTTTCAGGTGCTTACTGTTGTTGTGTCTAAGGCCTGATCCAAAGCCCACTGAAGTCAATGGGACAAATTCATATGAATAAAGATTTTCAGGGTCAGGGTCTGTAGTGGGGCGGCTGCCCCACTCCCATGCCAGAGGGGGCAAGGGTAGGCCAGAGCGGCTGTGCGGGCTGGCAGCCAATCAGAAAAGAGCCTACTGCAGGCCAGTCGAGGCCAAGTTTGTAGCCAGCCAGTCAGGGACAGGCTGGCTATATAAGTAGGCTGCCCCTGAGAGCGGCAGTCAGTCTCTCCTGAACCTTCAAAGAGGAAGGTCCAGCTCCTGGGAGAGGAGCTACAGCACCAGGGACAGCGCAGTGCTGGGCAGGCCCAGGGGAGCAGAAAGGAGCTCCAGCCTGGGTACCTGTCAGGCTGCTGGCCCTGAGAGAAGGGCCAACTGGTGCAAAGGGGCCACAGGGGAAGTGGCCCAGGGAGAGTGGCAGGGACTAGAGGAGAGAGGGAGGGCAGGACGGCTGCTGCCAAAGGGTCCCTGGGTCAGGACCCAGAGTAGAGGGTGGGCCTGGGTCCCCCCCTTCCCCTCTTATATTATACCTGGCTGCTGAAGTGGCCTCGATCAGCTACACCCAACCCCTGCCATAAGGGGCTCGACAGAGGGTGTGGTTGGCCACTCCGGCTGAAGGGTAAAGGACTGCTGTGAACCTAACCCCACCCAGAAGGGGGTGAGTGTGGACTTGGGGGTACTGCCGGAGGGCAGTGCCCTGAAGAGGACGCCACACCCGAGGAGCCGCACACGTCCAGACGCCAACAGAAGGCAACAGAGTGAGAGACGGACAGGACACCACCTGAGGAGGGCGCTCCGCCATTGAACTGAGCTAATTCCCAGACTATCCAGCAGGAGGCGCTAAGTAGTGAGTCCCCACCCATTACAGTGGTGGAGAATGCGGGCACGAGCGGTCCGCCCCTGATACAAGGGGTAGAATCAAGGACTGGGCGAATTGTGCCAGTGAGAGACTCTGGGACTGAGCGGATTGTGCCAGTACACGGGATTATGGTGGAGAAAATGGACTACTGTTGGAGGGCCTGGACGGCCCAGCTTGCCGAGCAGCAGAGGAGGTTGCTCCGGCTGCTGTGGGGGTGGGCGCACAGACCAAATGTGAGGCCAGGGACCAAGGGTGAGAGGCCCAGTCCTGGCTCAAAGAATTGTTAGCTGAAGGCCCAGGACAGTGGGGTCACTGAGGGGGGATTGTAGGGTGCATGGATTGTTATTGTGGGGGTGCACTGATTGTTTCACTAAAGCCATAAAGAGAACACTGTAAATAAAGGACATTTGGGGCAGCACTAAAACAGTGTCAAGACCTTTATTGAAGACAGAGAGAACACAGGGCGGCCCAGACCCTATGAAAGGGTCCAAGCATGGATTATGTTTTCTATGTATAAGGGACAGTTCTCCAAACACTTCTCCATGTGAATAGTCCCAACTCACATGAACAGTCACATTAAATTTGAAGTCAATCTTCAAAGCCAGTGTGGCCACTACAGTGAGTGGCTGTTTATAAGGATTTAGGGCCATATCTTAAACTTTTACCCCTTTTTGACCTGGGCAATTAGTCAAAAATTCAGGGTCCTGTGGGTTGTTTCAGTTGGAGGAGAAATGGAGATGGAGGCAGGTATCTTTGTAAGTAAACAGGAGCGCATCATAGTCCTGTGTCCCTGAACACAGCAGGAATCAAAAAGCAGGAGACAGTTTCTTTGCTCAAAGCTCCAAACACTTTTTAGACAACATTTGGCCCAAAACTGCTCTCCTCTTTGTTTTCTGTCAGGGCCAAGTAGTTGTGTCTAGTGCGTCATTCGCTTCCCCTCATCTGGTCTTTCTGCCTCTCTCACAGACACACAAACCTTCACAAAAAGAATAGCCAGTGAAACTCCTTTGCCGACATGTGCCTTTGTTTCAGGAAGTGACACATGCCTGTATTTGGAGAAAAGGCTAGTGGACCTTAATTGTTTCTTATATGTATCCCAAATAAAGGGCAGTTGTTACATTCACCAGTTTCAACCCAACCCAAGTGCCTAGGATCGGCCACCCTGAGAATGCCACACTCAGGACAAACTGCAAGAAATAGGGCAGACAATCCCCCCAAACTAATGGTTTACTCTATAATTAGATTCACCAAACCAGTAACAACAAACCTCTGTATCACCACCCGGGATAACAAAAAAGTCAAACAGCCTCCATGAGGCATTTCAGCCCTCAGCTCCCATCCAGGCAATCCAATCTAATATAGTGAGAGGTTACTGAAAACCCAGTTCCCCTTATGTGTGGTTCTTTCTAATCCCAAAGGATCAGACAGTTATTCTAGGTCAATATGTATTTCAGATCTTACCTAAATATCATGCTGTCAGCCAATCCTTAGTAAATTAAAGATTTATTAAGAAAAGAAGCGGTATAAATGGTTAATAAATCACATACAGTTGAACCTCAGAGTTATGAACACCAGAGTTATGAACTGACCAGTCAATCACACATCTCATCTGGAAGTAGAAGTACACAATCAGGCAGCAGCAGAGACCAAAAAACAAAAAAAAAAGCAAATACAATACGGTAATGTGTTAAATGTAAACTACTACAAAAATAAGGGAAAAGCAGCATTTTTCTTCTGCATAGTATAGTTTCAAAGCTGTATTAAGTCAATGTTCAGTTGTAAACTTTTGAAAGAATAGAGATACAAACATTTCAGAGCTATGAACAACCTCTATTCCTATGATGTTTGTAACTGAGGTTCTACTGTACATACAAATGATTGCAAAGTCCTTA
Organism: Dermatemys mawii; assembly: GCA_007922305.1. Lineage (NCBI taxonomy): Eukaryota > Metazoa > Chordata > Testudines > Dermatemydidae > Dermatemys > Dermatemys mawii. The sequence goes on from ML677383.1 coordinate 1,228,632, forward strand.
TATCGAGTTTTTAGCAATGATGAAATAGACTGCTACTTTGCAAGAGTCTCTCTGGTAATTTCCAAAAGACTGGAAGGTCCTCAGTCCATAGTTCACAAAGCTCCTTCTAGTTGTAAATCCACATTCGAGAATTAGAGCACAAACGAAATGAAGGTGTCTGAGCCTTTTACATCCTCTGCCATTTACCTGAAATTTTACTGTCTCAAACAAAACCCCCAGCCTAGGTGCATGGAAAATTACTGGCCCAAGATGGAGTCTTGGGTCACAGGTTCTTATATGCCTCTATATATTTTTGCTGAATCATAGGTAGTGGCCACTGGCTCCTCACTGTCTGAGGCATCCTCAGGAAGAGTTATCTAGACAGGATGAGTTTCTTCAGTGGTCCATTGTGAGAGTGGAGTGTCCTTCATGGGCCATCAACACATAGCTGTCTTGCCCTAACGCAAATCTGAGGGGTGTCACCCAGAAACACATGTTTAGATACAAGTATATAGCAATATTCATAACTTTAAATACAAAATGATACATAGATTTAAACAACATAATCATACTTTGCAAATCATAACTTTTCCATTGATACCTTACAAGACATACTTTGTGCAAGATTTGTTGCAACTGTATAACAATGGTAATATCAAGGATATAAATGGTCATCGTTAATCAGAGAGCATCACAGTACTGATGCCTGCTACTTCCCAACAAAAGACCCTTTCTGCCCCAAGATATGAATAGCTCTGCCTGTATTTTTGGGTTAATGAAATAAAAGAGAGAAAGATATTTCCTTAGAAACCAGTATTGCTGAAATTTGACAAGCTCCAGAAGATTATGCTGCTGAACACAGGATCACAGTAGTTTCAGGAACTAAAAAAAGTCACGTGACAAAAGCTTCAAGAGCAAATGGTAAATGTCGGCATTTGTAATAACCAGTTAATAAACATTGCAGATTTTGAGATGCTGCACCTGTGTGTTCCACTATTTCATAATTTATTACATAAAACCCATTGACCTTTCAGAGCTTTCTTTTGTGTGTGTGAGAAGTAGGAGTGTTAATTATGCTTCAGCTTTTTTTATTGAACAACATTAACATACAAATAGGCCATCAATAACCAATTACATTTACACTCTTCATCTTGGGAAGCAGATAACTACAATACTAAGTGTGGTTTCACATGTGCGCACAAGCCCTTTTCAGTGGTTGAAACATTTCACAGTTGAGTACAGTGGGGAAGATATAAGACAGATGGATAAATATGGGCATAGGAAGATTGCAGAGCATTCAAGCAGGGAATTCAAAGAGGTCACTATTGTAAATCATTGAAATCTAGTTCTATCTAAATATCCCTAGTCTTCCTTACACTGCCTTAGCAATGACTATAGAGATTAAAAATGCATTTAAAAAAACTCATGTCAGTAACATTTCTGAATCTTATTCAAGTTGTGTCAAACAGTCCTGATATATTTCCTAGCAACTCTTGACTTATTGTCAATGAAATGAAATAATGAATCTGCTTCCTTTTTTTTATTTTGTTATTTTTATTTTATTTCTATTTTTATTTTTTGGTGAAGGAGTGCTGATGAGGAGGATTATTTGTTATATTTATCACTGTACTATAGCTTTGCTCTGAAGATGAATCACAGTCCATACAAAACTATAATTTGCCTGTCCCAAAGCGAGTGCACATAACCCATGGGAGCTCCAGAAATGGTGAGTAAGCACAGGGTCAAGGGGGACTAGTTGTTTCATGGCTGTACTGTCCTCTGAGTTTCTGTGCCTTGGGGAGAGCCAACAGCTGCAGGGGGCACCTACACTGAACACTATCCCAACATTTTCCACAGGAGTTTGTCCTGGAAGATATCTCGCTGCTGAGGGTAACTGGGGAAGCAAGGGAGGGTCTTCTACTACAATGTGGCTTCCACCCTGGCTCATACGCAGATTGCCTGTGTGCAGCAATGGTCCCCCCGCCCCTCGCAGTAGAGCAGCACGGACATGTTAGCCTGACTGGGACAAGAATCACACTGGCTCTCCCAATAAACTTGCTCAGGCGCATTGCCCACTTCTGGCTGAGACTTTTGAAGAGATCACAGATGCCGATTACTGTGATGTGACTGGGCATATCAATGCCCTATTCTGCATCTAGGCATGATGCAGCCCTTACCCTCCTCGCCCCAAGAGCCTGCACCTAAAACCTTCCTTCCTGGAAAAAAAGCCGTTTACCAGGAACTTCCTCTATTGTTTGTCCTTCCCCAAGCACCAGACGCCACGACTGGCTGCCCCTTTCCTGGCTCGAGAAGAACTCCTGGCTGCATGCCTCGAGGGATTCCGGGATGTCTCCCCCGGGCTTCAGCACCCTTGCTCACTCTTTCCTCCTCCTCCTCCTCCCCCCTTGTGCTGGGCTCGGAAGTGTCCATGGTGGTTGTTGGAGTGGAGGTGGGATCGCCCCCAAGTATCGTGTCCAGCTCTTTGTAGAATTTGCAGGTCTCAGGGGCAGCATTGGAGTGGCCGTTTGCTTCGTGGGCTTTGCAGTAGGCATTCCGCAGCTCCTATACTTTAACCGAACACTGCACCGGGTCCCGGTCATGGCCCCTTTCTGTCATGGCCCTTGATATCTGCCCAAACATATCATAATTCCTATGGCTGGAGCACAGCTGGGACTGGACAGATTCCTCTGCTCAAACACTGATTAGGACCAGCACCTCACCATTGCTCCATACTGGAGATCGCCTGGCACGTGGAGGCATGGTCACCTGGAAAGATGCACTGAGAGTACGCCACGCCTGGCTGAGCAAACAGGAAGGGGATTTTCAAAATTCCCAGGGAATATAAAGGGTGGGTCTGACGGTTGGTCACCTGAGGTCAGGGCAGTAGAGATCAAAAGGGATGACCAGAGTGGCTAGAACAAGCATTGTGGGACACTTCTGGAGGCCAATCAGAGCGCATTAGGCGTCCACACTAGTGTTGCAGCAGGACACAACAAACGTTATTCCTCTTGGGGAGGTGGAGTACCAGGAGCGCTCCAGCTGCGGAGTCAGAGTGCTTTACGTGCCTTGCCAGTGCACACGGGTAGCAAGGTAGAGTATTCTGGGCGACTTTATTGTGGTATAACTAGCAAGTATAGCCAAGCCCTTTGTCCATGATTTTAGTGGGTAGCAAAGTCTCATCTTTTAACGGTGTTATGCAGGTTTCCTGTGAGGACAAGATCTCAGAGGTCAGATATGGACTAATCATTTTATGGGAAAAAGTTCACCCATGGGCCATAGGGTGTTTTTGTCTTTTATCATTTTGAAATTGCAGTTTGAAATCGATTTTTTTTCAATTTTCCCCATTGAAAAGATGGAAAGTTTAGTTTTAAAAAAACACACAATATTTTCCTGAAAAACTCATCTATTTAGACTAAGTTACATATTGCATTGTGAAAAAATGTTTGGTCCACAAACTTTGAACAGCTCTAATTTTCCATCATCCTATTCATATTAACCAGACTGTTTACAACACTGAGACTCAACAGAGCAGTGCAAGCATATACAAGGGCAAAGCTTAGAGGCTAATTATATTCCAAGTCAGTAGACTGGCCCAAACACTTTCAGTCCAATTGTTCTCTATTTTTAGGAATGCTGAATGTTCGCATTTAATCATACACTCAGGCTGTAAAACTGCAGCTGTTGTTAAACTGGAGATAAGATAAGTGGTCAATTAACTAGTTGTACATTTGTAAACAAATAAACTAATCATAATCCCTCTGAATGTCAAGGAACAGCAACTTCATATCAGCATAAAGAGAACAGTAATTATTCACTGGTTTCAAATTATAGCAATATACAGCTTCAAAGCCTGCACGGTACAAAACAGAAACAAAGTTTCTGAAGAATGAGTATTTTTAGCTGCTCTGTAAAGTGCATCTCCATGATGTAAACTGGAAACAAAGTCTGAATCCACATTTTTAAGCTTTTGTTGCATTCCTAACGTTTGATGGTCTCCTTTACCGTAGTCCATGAGACAAATACGTCTCTGGTGTAACTCCATTGACTTCTCCAATGTAATGCTCGTATTTCAAGACTTTTGATAAAAGAATTAAGAAAGGAAAGATACAGATGTCAGATGAACTTTGAGACCAGGGTTTAATGCCATCCTGGCCTTATTGACAGACATATTTTCAGACTTCTGCAACAGACATTTTGTAACCCTGTTCAGGGAATTCTGAAGTGATCTTCATCACAGGAATTGAAAGACATCTGAACATTCTGCACACACTCCCTTATTCCACATCCATATATAAAACTCAGTGATACTGACAGGACGTTTCAGTTTGAGGGTTATTTCAACACCAGTTTTGCCTATGTATTGTTAACCATACTGGGGAAAGCCATCTTTAGACTGACTGTTGTTTATGACAACTGCTAAACTGACAACCGTTAGAAAATGTAGTTGCTTATTTATCCACTTACAACATTGGTAGCCACAGTACAAACTTTCCCCATGATATCCCTAGCAGTGCAATCTGGAGAGACCTTCAGAGTGAGAATCACTCAATATCCAGGCCCCGTCAGGCCTTGATGTGCCTGCAGCACTGACCAACAAGTATGCCAAATACAGTTCTATGATGATTAACACCAGTCTATTAGCAACTGTTCTGAGATGACCAACACATTTTACATAGGCCACTGAAAAAGTCACAGGTAGTGTCAATTTTTGCTCAGTGTTGCCCTGAGCTGCATTCAGTTGATGACCTAGAAGTGAAAGATTACCACTTGTTACTATCCTCTGAGCTGTTCCCTCCCCACAGGTAAAGTATTTTAATAACCTCCAGAAGTGTCCAGTAGTGATTTGTGTTGGTTTCTGAGTAGCACTGAATTAAAGACTAGGGCTAGATTCTTGGCTAGTGTGCATCAGATAGCTCCACTGAAGAAAGTGCAGTTTACACCAGCTGATGATCTGGCCCTATTTCCACACACACACAAACACACACTATGGGCTTGATCTTGCCAACCCTTACTCAAGTGTATCCTGAACTATCTACCTGTGCTGCTTAATTCAATAGGACTTCTTGTGTGACTAGAGGCTACTCACGTCCTCTATCATAATAATGAAGTAGTCTAGATCAAATTGAGTGTGATGTTCTTTATTTCAAATAGAGGCAAAATCCATCCATTTCCATTGAGTTTGGGCTATTCTAAAAATCTTTTCCTTCTGATGAAGCTACATTATTTTTATTACGGTTCATCAAAATTTCTGTTGAAACTTTTTCTAGATGGAAAAGTAGGATTTTAACTAAATTAAGAATCAGAGGGGTAGCCGTGTTAGTCTGGAATTGCAGAAGTGACAAAGAGTCCTGTGGCACCTTAAAGACTAACTAAAATTTTTTAGAGCATAAGCTTTCATGAGCTAGTACCCACTTCGTTGGATGCATCCACTAGCTCACAAAAGCTTATGCTCTAAAAAATTTTAGTTAGTCTTTAAGGTGCCACAGGACTCTTTGTCACTAACTAAATTAAGAGTGCTCCTGAGACGTTTCTGCTTTCCTTGAACAATATTTTTTGTTGGGAAAAAAAGCAGGGCTTTGGAGCAGAGCCTGGAGTTGGAGCGCAGAGCAGTGTAGCTGCAGGTTTTTGCCTGGAGCTGAAGCAGAGCTGGAGCACTGCTCAAAAGCTCTGGAAAAAAGTCAAGAAAAACAAAAATGTTCCCTTTTTTTGGCTTTAAAAAATCAGTTTGGGGGGTTTTGATGAAAAGTTGAGTTTTTCCACTGAAAATTTCAACTTAATTTTGTTGTTGTTGCTCTCAGCAAAAATTTTGTATGGAAAAAAATTCTCACTAGCTTTACTTTTTTGCTCAGTTACTTGGCATATTAGAAAGTATAAAATATATCTATGCACTATGTATTTTTCTTATTCAGTACAATAGCTGATACTCACGTACCTAGCTCTGCTCAAGTCTACAATACTGGCCAAATGCTAAGGAAAATCTTGAGTCAAGATTTGAAAACAGAAGGATATTCAGAATTCTTGAGGCCTGCTGCTTTATTCATCCATTCATCATTTCACACAAGATTTTTTGAACTATTGGAGAGATTGAGGGATCATTTTGACTTTAACTGGCTGGCTGTTGCATGTAAAAAGCAAAATGAAAGGCTGCTTACCTTCCGATCGGTGTCCGGTAGCAGTGTTTTTCATTATTATATTCATAATAAGAGCCTTTACACACACTATTAAATAACGGAGTAAGAAACTTGCTAAGAAGCAAATGGAAAATAGTTATATTATGGGATACCATACTGTGGAAAAAAATGATATATTAATAGAAACATATTGCCACTGAGAAATCAGCCACCTGTATCTATTTTATAAACATATACGGCCAAATTTATTCCTGGAGTTATTCTGATAAAGTTAATGGAATTACAGTGTTGGTCTACTTGTTTTACCTAAAACCAAAAAAAGCAGCCTAGTCTGGACCTTTACCTCTTTTCAGCCAACTAGCAAATCAGCTGTTGGTAATAAATCGGGAGGAGGGGAGAGCCTAAAATATTAAATACTCAAGAATGGGATGAATTTCATCAACATAAATATTTTAGATAGCATCTTACAAGGAAGAAGGAATTAAGTAAAGACCACTAATTATACTCTCCTGTTACACTGCTCTACAGCCAAAATGCTTCTGAAATAAATGTAGTCAAACTTTACTAATTCTGGGTCACTGAGAACGAAAATGATGCTTAAAATTGTTGATTGGCTCTAGTTTTCAAGATATGCTATTGGGTCAGTATATACGACCCTTGACATGGGAATGGTGGAGGATAAGTGAGTTATAAAGGGAAGGGATCTCAATTTAAACCAGAAATGACTAAAATACACCTTTGACTGGATCTATGAATAAATCTATGACTGGGTTTGGACAGTACTTGCTTTTTAGGCAAAACAATGAATGATGCAATCTGAAGCTGGTATTGCATCATACCTCATATGAATTGCATCATGTTATTCCTAGAAGTCATGGATGATGCAATCATAATGAAGCTTACATCACTCTGCTGAACAAATTGCCCTATATCAGCTCTAGAAATCATAATGTCGTGCTCTCTTATTTGTCAGTGTTTGATTTTGCAAAGGGACACATTTCTGTTTAGCCAAAGTGAGCAGAGATGCCTCGTACTTGTGTGAACAGTGCAGATAACTTCTGCTATGTTTGTGGTGAAGTGACTTTTGCATCACAAAAGCGCAGTATAACCACTATGGTTAAGAAAGCCTATCACCTTTATTTTGGCTGCAAAATTGGAGATCAGGACAAGAGGTGGGCCCCACACATATGCTGCAACACTTATGCAACAAATCTTCGCCAGTGGTTGAACAGGAAAAGGAAATCTATGCCTTTTGCAGTGCCAATGATTTGGAGAGAGCCAACAGATCATACCAGCAATTGTTACTTCTGCATGGTGCTTCCAGTTGGGAAAGGTGTGTCAAAGAAGAAAAAGTGGACTGTGCATTATCCAAACATTCCATCAGCTATACGCCCAATACCCCACGGAGAAGGACTGCCGGTTCCTGATGCACCAGAATCATTCTCACTTGAGTCAGACGAGGAAGAGGAAGAGGATGAAACTTCTGGTCCCGAACCATCAATGTCACAGGACCCACATTTTCTCCCATCCTCCTCCTCTGAACCACACCTCATAACACAAGCTGAACTGAATGACCTTGTCAGGGATTTGGAACTACCCAAGAGTAAGGCAGAGCTGTTGGGCTCCAGACTACAGCAGTGGAATCTGCTGGTAGGTGATGTTAGGTTTTCCATGTTCCGTGACCGTCAAAAGGATCTTGTCCCATTCTTCTTCTTGGAAGGTGATCTTGTAGCCTGCAACAACATCGATGGTGTGATGGCAGCCCTCAACATCGTTCACGATCCAGATGAGTGGAGACTCTTCATTGATTCATCGAAGATGAGTCTTAAAGCTGTTTTGCTGCATAATGGCAATGTTTTGCCATCAATTCCAGTTGGTCATGCTGTCCATATGAAGGAAACCTATGACAACAAGAAACAACTTTTGAGGTGCATAAACTATGACCAACATCAGTGGCAGCTTTGTGGCGATCTGAAGGTTGTTGCTCTCTTGCTTGGTCTGCAGACTGGATACACAAAGTACTGCTGTTTTCTCTGCGAATGGGATAGTCGTGCAAGAGATTCCCACTACATCAAGAAAGACTGGCCACTCCGACAGTCATTGGAGCCTGGGAGGAAAAGTGTTCAGCATCCACCACTTGTTGAATCAAGGAAGATTTTGTTACCACCCTTACACATCAAGCTGGGTCTGATGAAGAACTTTGTCAAGGCCATTGACAAAACACAAGCAGCTTTCAAGTACCTCCGTGGAAAATTTCCAAGGTTAAGTGAAGCTAAGATAAAGAAAGGTGTCTTTGTTGGTCCTCAGATTCGTGAACTTCTTCAAGATGATGCATTTGACCATGCACTGAGTGGCAAGGAAAAGACGGCACGGAAAGCCTTCCAGTCAGTGGCAATACATTTTCTCGGAAACAACAAGGCAGACAACTAAAGGTTGTTGGTGGAAAACCTCCTCAAGGCATACAAAAGCTTTGGTTGCAACATGTCACTAAAGATACATTTTTTGCACTCTCATCTAGATTTTTTTCCACCGAACTGTGGAGCAGTGAGCGACAAGCACGGCGAGCGATTTCACCAGGACATTGCAACAATGGAGAAATGCTATCAGGGCAAATAGAGATCATCAATACTTGCAGACTATTGCTGGACAGGGACAAGAGATGCTCCATTTAATGAATACAAGAGACAAGCCAAGAAGTGCCGAGTACACACTGAATAGGACTAAACTATATACATAATAGTTTTTTGCCTTTTGTTTCATAATACATTTTATTTATATAACCCTTTTGCTGATTTTTAAAGTGTTACATAAACAGGACAGGTGAAATATTATCATGTAAAGCAACCATAAACACATGAAAAGACCTAGGTTTACAATTTATGATTAAAACTCTACTGTCTACACAATATACATAGACATAAAATGTAAAAACTTAAATATCTTAGAAACAGTAGCCAATCAGTTGTTTTAATTGTCATATTTGAATTCAACACATCAAAATACATAATAAATATCACATTTTATCTCTGAAGCAGACGACTTCTAAAAAATTGTAGACCAGTGTTATCAAGATAAAAAATGCACAGTAAATTGTCTGTATGTTTGGCACTTAAATGGCCCAGTATTTGAACACTGCACAGCATTTAATGTCCTGTCCTACACTATTATTAAAGGCTATTATTCTGATTTTGTAGATGGGGAATTGAGAGACTTGCCCAAGATCACATAGAAAGTCTGTGGTAGAGCAAAGAATTTAAACTGGTTCTCCCAAATCTTCAGCTAGTAAGACCATCCTTTCATTGCCAATTAATTTAATACTCATCAATTAATTTCTATTTTAGGTTCATTTCCCACATTACAGAACAGCAGTGGCAAAGCAATTTACATGAGGCCAGAAGTAAATTCCTGGAACACAAATGACAGCTAGTTGGTCAGAATGAGTCTCAAAGTATGTGGCCAATTCTCATTTCCTTCTGCAAATCTCAAGAAAAATTAGAACCATCTTTTCTGACCCGCCAGCTGAAATAACCAAGCTATAGATATGTATCTCCCACCTGAAGTACTGCAACCCTCCCATCTCTAGTATTCATCTTCCACCTCACTCCCTTCCCCATCCAAACTTCAGAGCCCCAAATCATCTTTGTCACTTGCCCTTAGGACCACGTCGCACCCCTTTTCCAGCTTTTCCCCTGAGCTTTTTCTTCTTTCAGATTCAAGCTTTTGTCCTTACTTTCAAGGTTCTGGACAACCCCATCTTCATCTTTGCTCTTGCTTCTTTCCAATCCCCTTCTTCAAGGCTTCAGCCAGGGCTCATACCAGGGCAGTCTCATCTAATGGTCAAAGCCCAGAGTCACACCAAGGGTCACAGTAAAAGGCAGAAGACATGCCAAGGGTCAAACTGGAGTCAGAATCATGCCCATAGGTGCCAACTCCATGGATTCTCTGGGGCTGGAGCACCCATGAGGAAAAATTGGTGGGGGCTCTGCACCCACTGGCGGCTCCCTGCCCCACCCCAGTTCACCTCCGCTCTGCCTCTTCCTCTGAGTGCACCGCCACATCCTGCTTCTCCCTCCTCCCTCGCAGCACTTTCACCATAAAACAGCTGTTTTGTGTGGCTGGAAGGGAGGGGGTGGAAGGGAAACACGGTGCACTCGAGGAAGGAGGCGGGGCCAGGGCAGGGATTTGGGGAAGGGATCCAATAGGGGAAGGGAGGGGTCGGAGTTGGGATGGGGACTTTGGGGAAGGGATTGAAATGGGAGCGGGGAAGAGGTGGAGTTGGGGGCGGGGGGCAAGCACCCACCAGTGCCAGGGAAAATTAGCGTCTATGGTCATGCCAACAGTCAAGCCAAAGTCACAGTTAGATACCAAGAGTTAAACCAAAATCAGATCCAGAAGTCATTCCAGGGGTCAAAGTTGGCATCAATAACTGGGGTCAGTACAAAGACTCAGGAACAAGGAAAGGTAACTGGAACTAGGAGTGGGAACTAGGCCAGGAAGCAGGAACTCGGCCTTAAGAGTCTCAGCGGCAGCAGGCCTAACAATTAATTGCTCAGACAAGGGGTGTGGCAGGAACAGGAAACTATGCTAGGATGTGACCAATCAGCAGTTGGCTGCTAGTCAGCTGATCCTTCTGAGTCAGTGGTTTGGTTAGGGTTGCCAGGTGTCCAGTTTTTGACCAGAAAGCCCGATTGAAAAATGACTTTGGCAACTCCAATGAGCACTGCCAACTGTGCAGGCTAGTCCTTACCTGTCCTTGCACTGCGCTGTGCCCTGGAAGCAGCCAGCAGGTCCGGCTCCTAGACAGGAAGCCATGGGGCTCCATGCACTACCCCCATGCCAAGCGCTCCCAATGGCTGGGAACCGTGGCCAATGGGAGCTTGGAGGGGCGGGGCTGCAGGAGAAAGAGCAGCACATGGAGCCTCCTGGTCCCCACCCCTAGGAGCCGGACCTACTGGCCACTTCTGGGGTGCAGCGCGGTGCCAGGACAGGTAGGAACTAGCCTGCCTTAGCCCTGCTGCACCATTGACCAGGAGTCCCCCGCACCCTGAAACCTGGAGCCCCCTCCTGCATCCAAAACCCCTCATCCCAGGCCCCACCCCAAAGCCTGCACCCCCATCCAGGGCCCTCACCTACCCTGCCTGGCCTAACCCACAGACCCCCCCACCGCATCCTGAATCCCTTGCCCCCCCCCAAGCCTGGAAGCCCCTCCTGCACCCCAAATCCTCCATCCTCAGCCCCAACCTAGAGCCTGTATCCCCAGCCGGAGCCTCCTGCACCCCAGCTCCCTGCTCCAGCCCAGAGAACCCTCCCGCAACCCTTCATTTCTGTCCGCACCCTGGAGCCCGCATCCCCAGTTAGAGCCCTCACCCTTTGCTAACCCCCAAACCCCTGCCCCAGCCCAGCGAAAGTGAGTGAGGGTGGGTAGAGTGAGCCACCGAATCTTCTCCGAGCCTTCTCCAATCTATCAACATCCTTCTTGATTTGTAGACACCAGACCGGCGCACAGCATTCCAGCAGTGAGCACACCAGTGCCAAACACAGGAGTAAAATAACCTCTCAACTCCAACTCAAGATTCCTTTGTTTATGCATCCTAGGGTCTCATTTCACAGTCACTGCTTCTCAGGATAGAGTCCCCACCCCCCAATCCTCTAAGCATGACCTACATTCTTTGTTCCCAGATGTATACCTTTATATTCAGCTATATTAAAACCCATATTGTTTGTTTGCACCTAGCTTATCAAGTGATCCAGATTGCTTTGAATCAGTGACCTGTTCTCTTCATTATTTACCACTCCCCCAATTTGGGTATCATCTGAAAACTTTATCAGTGATGATTTTATGTTTTCTTCTAGGTCAGTGATAAAAATGTTAAATAATGTAAAGCCAAGAACTGATCTCTGTGGGACTCCATTGGAAACACACCCATATAATGAAAATTCCCCATTTACAGTTATATTCTGAGACCTATCAGTCAGTTTTTAATCCTTTTAATATGGGTCCTGTTATTTTATATCTTTCTAGCTTTTCAATCAAAATGTCACATGATATCGAGTCAAATGCCTTACAGAAGTCTACATGTATTACATCAGCACTATTAACTTTATTAACTGAACTTGCAATCTCATAAAAAAAAAAGAATGGTTACTTACCTTGTAACTGTTGTTCTTCGAGATGTGTTGCTTATGTCCATTCCAATAGGTGTGTGTGCACCGCACATGCACGGTCCCAGAATTTTTTCCCCAGAGGTACCCATAGGGTCGGCAAGGGAGACCCCTAGAATGGCGCCTAAACGGCAGCGTATATATGACCTTGCTGACCCACCCCACCCCCAGTTCCTTCTTGCCGGACAAACTCCGACAACGGGGAGGTAGGAGGGATTTGGAATGGACATGAGCAACACATCTCGAAGAACAACAGTTACAAGGTAAGTAACCATTCTTTCTTCTTCGAGTGATTGCTCATGTGCATTCCAATAGGTGACTTGTGAGCTGTTACCTTGGAGGCGGGATCAGAGTTTAACTGGTTGCAGATCGCAGGACAGCTGATCCGAAGGCAGCATCATCTCTCGCCTGTTGGATGATGGCATAATGGGCTGCGAAGGTGTAGACAGAGGACCATGTTGCCGCTCTACACACATCCAGGATCAGAACCCGAGCCAGGAAAGCTGACGACGCAGCCTGAGCTCTGGTGGAATGAGCCGTCAAAGGAGGTGCCATAACCTTCGAAAGGTCATAGCACAACCTGATGCAGGAAGTGATCCACGAGGATAAACGCTGCGCGGATACCGGTTTACCTTTCATCCGCTCTGCCACTGAAATAAAAAGTTGAGACGACTTACGAAAAGGTCTTGTTCTTTCAGTGTAGAAGGCTAAGGCCCTTCTGACATCTAGGGCTGGTCTTCACTGGGGCTGGGGATCGGCTGTAGATACGCAACTTCAGCTACGTTAATAACGTAGCTGAAGTCGGCGTCTCTACAGCCGACTTACCTGCCATCCTCACGGTGGCGGCGGTCGGCGGCGCGCTCCCCCATCGACTCCAGCTTACGCCTTTTGGCGAGCTGAAGTTCTGGAGTCGATGGAGGCGCCGCTGGTGATCGATTAATCGCATCCTGACAAGACGCAATAAATCGATCGCCAAAGACCGATTGCTGCTGCACGTAGTGAAGACAAACCCCTAGAGTGTGCAGGGCCCTTTCCCTGTCCATGGCATGTGGTTTAGGGCAGAATACAGGTAAGAATATATCCTGGTTCAAATGAAATGGGGACACCACCTTAGGGAGGAAGACTGGGTGAGGCCTTAGATGTACCTTGTCCTTATAGAACACCGTATAAGGGGGTTCCGCAGTGAGAGCTCTAAGCTCCAACACTCTCCTCGCAGAGGTGATCGCCACCAGGAAGAGCACCTTCCAGGAGAGGTAGGATATAGGGCAGGTGGCCAGGGGTTCAAAGTAGGGTTTCATGAGTGCGGAAAGAACTAGGTTAAGGTTCCAAGGGGGCACCGGGTGGTGAACCAGGGGGTAAATCCAGTCCATCCCCTTAAGGAATCTAGAGACTACTGGGTTACTAAAGACCGAAGTATCTAGGACGCTCTGATGAAAAGCAGAAATAGCCACCAGGTGAACTTTCAGGGAGGGCACTGCTAAATCCTGCTGTTTTAAATGCAGGAGATAGTCAAGAATAGCAGGTATCGGGGCTGAAACCAGGTCGAAACCCCTCTGAGACATCCAAAGGGAGAAGAGCTTCCATTTAGCTATATAGGTACTACGGGTGGATGGTTTCCTGCTACCCAGGAGAACCTCCCTAACCTGGAGAGAGCACTGAAGCTCAAGAGAGTTCAGCCATGGAGCTTCCAGGCTGTTAAGTGTAGGGAGGGGAGGTTGGGTTGTTGAAGGCACCTGTGCTCCTGAGATAGTAGCATCGGAAACACAGGGAGTGTCCACGGAGAGGCCTGGGATAGATCCGTCAGAGTGGTGAACCAGTGCTGACGGGACCAGGCCGGGGCAATAAGAATCATGGAGGCCTTGTCCCTGCGGACCTTTAGAAGGACCCCGTGTATGAGGGGGAACGGTGGGAAGGCATACATCAGACCCCTCCCCCATGAAAGGTGGAACACATCCCCCATCGACCCCGGGGAGTGATTTAGAAAGGAACAGAAACTATGACATTTCCTGTTTTTCTGGATGGGGAAGAGATCCATCCAGGGAAACCCCCAGTGTAGGAAGATTGTGTGGGCCACATCTGCGTGGAGTGACCACTGGTGCATCCTGAAAGAGCGACTGAGCCTGTCGGCCAGGTCGTTCTGACGCCCTAGAAGGTACGATGCCTGAAGGGTGATTGAGTTCAGAACGCAGAAATCCCAGAGAGTGAGGGCTTCTCGACACAGGTGAGAGGAGCGAGCACCACCTGTTTGTTTATATAAAACATTGTCACTGTATTGTCCATAAGGACGGAAACGCATCTGCCCCGAAGTTCTGCTTGAAACGTCTGGCAAGCCAGGCAGACCGCCCTCAACTCGCGCACATTGATGTGGAGAGCGAGTTCCGCCGGAGCCCAGAGGCCTTGCGTTCTGAGCTCTCCAATGTGAGCCCCCATCCCATGGCCAATGCATCCGTAACTAGAACTAGCTAGGGATCTGGTCTCGTGAAGGGGACACCTGAGCAAACGTGAAGGGGTTGTAGCCACCAGTGGAGGGAGTCCAACACCATTTCTGGAAGGGTGACGACCAAGTCCAGGGGATCCCTTCCTTGTCTGTAGGTTTGGGCCAACCAGGTCTGCAGGAGATGCAGGCACAGTCTGGCGAACTGGACAGCATACACGCACACCGCCATGTGCCCCAGGAGAATCATGCAATTTCTGGCTGTCGTAGTTGGGAATGCCAGGAAGGAGCGAATGATGCCCCGCATAGCCTTGAATCGTGCTATTGGGAGAGAGGCTGTGGCAGTGGTGGAATCGAGAACTGCTCCGATGAACTCTATCCTTTGCGTGGGTGATAGGGTGGACTTTCCTTCGTTGATAAGGAGCCCTAGACTGGTGCAAGTCTGCCTGACCAGTGCCACATGGTCAGCAGCTATATCGCAAGATCTCGCCTTGATCAGCCAGTCATCTAGGTACGGAAAAATCTGCACCCTTTGCCTCCGAAGGAAGGCAGCCACTGCCGCCATGCACTTGGTGATCACCCTGGGAGCAGTGGATAGGCCAAGGGCAGTACCCTGAATTGATAATGGGCGTTCTCTACCACGAATCTTAGAAATTGCCTGTGGGGTGGGATTGTGGAAATGTGGAAATAGGCATCTTTCAAATCGAGGGCAGCGTACCAGTCCCCTGGTTCCATAGAGGGAATAATATTGGCGAGGGAATTCATGTGGAATGTGAACCTTTTTACGTAAGCATTCAGAGCCTGCAAGTCCAGAATGGGGCGGAGCCCCCGTTTCGCCTTGGGGATAAGGAAATAATGGGACTAGAAACCCCTTCCCCTGAATTCGAGAGGTACCTCCTCTATGGCCCCCAAAGACAGCAGAAAGTGAACCTCCTGCATAAGGAGTTGCTCGTGAGAAGGGTCCCTGAAGAGGGACGGGGGTGGGGGGGGTGAGAGGGGAGGGAAGAGAACTGGACAGAATATCCCGCTGCTACCGTACTGAGAACCCATCTGTCGGAGGTGATCAGGGACCAAGCACGGTAGAAGTGGGAGAGACGATTCAAAAAGGGGGGAGAAATAAAATCTGGAACTGGAGCGCCGTCCTCGATACACGCTTCAAAAGGCGGGCTTAGGGCCTGGCGGTTGTTTCAGGGGTCCCTGATCCTGGTTGGAGTTGGACCTAGGGCATCGCCTCCCATTGTTGTTGTTGTTGTTCTCCCTACCTCTCCTCCTAGGGGGATCCCGTCTGGGGGGCCCTGGTGGAAGCGGGGAGTGGGTTGGTGTCTGAACGGCCTCCTCTGAGGGGCCGAGGTGTGCAACCCTAAGGACCTAAGAGTCGAATGAGAGTCCTTAAGGCTATGTAGGCGCTTATCCATCTCTTGAGAGAAAAGGCCTTCTCTATTAAAAGGGAGGTCCTGAATGGTGGTCTGAAGCTCAGGAGGGATGCCTAAAACCTGAAGCCAGGCATTGCGTCGCATGACCACAGCCGTAGCCATTGTCCTAGCCACAGAGTCTGCTGAGTCTAGAGCCACCTGTAGGGCTGACCGAGACACCACTCTGCCCTCCTCCAAGAGTGCTCCAAATTCCCTATGAGAGTCCTCCAGGACCATCGCCTGGAACTTCCCCAATGCAGCCCAAGAGTTATAGACATATCAGCCCAGGGCCACCTGCTGATTCGCAATGCGGAGTTGGATACCCCCGGTGGAATAGACCTTACACCCAAATAAATCCAGTTTCTTGGCCTTCTTCGATTTAGGGGCCGAACCAGGTTGGCCTTGATGCTCTCTATGATTTACAGCGTCAGCTACTAGGGAGCCGGGGGGAGGATAATTGAAGAAGTACTCATACCCCTGCTGGAGGACAAAGTATCTCCTTTCCACCCCTCTAGCTGTTGGTGGGATCGAGGCGGGAGTCTGCCACAGGACACTGGCATTGTTCTGAATTGTCCTGATAAGTGGAAGGGCGACCTGGGACTGGTCGTCAGGGGCCAAAATGTCAACCATAGGATCTATGTCCTCTGAGACTTCTTCCGTCTGGAGGTTCAAATTTCGTGCGACCCTTAACATCCATGGACGGCGTCCCCGCAGATGTCCCCGCCACTGCCTCATCTGGGGAAGAAGAGGAAGAGGTACAGAAGGGGGGCTCATCTCCTTCCTCCAGGTCATGTGTCTCCACTGGTGGTTGGGGGTGTGCCGGTGCATCCGCACCCTGATCCAACTGTGGAGGTTGTCCAACTGCAGGCTGCAGTGGCAGTGCCTCAGTTGCCCTGATGAATAATCACCTGTCAAGGTGGCCAAAGGAGGCGCTCTAGGAACTGAAGCAACCGATGCCGACCTGAAGAATTGACCCTGGCTTTGGTGGTAGGCCCATGGTGTCCTGAAGGACCAGTGGCCCTGGCCCTGCCATTGAGGAGTCCAGGACGGTACCGATACAGGTGTCGGTGCCGGCTGGTGGTACTGTTGTTGCCTAGATCGATGCCCAGAGCGGGAACGATGGTGGCTACTTCGGTAGGAGCCTGCATCAGAGTCTGAAGAGTATTCGGAGGCTCACCAGGGAGGGGCAGATCCAGCCGGTGCCAGTGAGCATTGCGGGACACGGCTCTGAATCAGGGTGGCCTTCCCTCGGTGCCATACTGGAGGCAGCTGAAGCAACTGCGGGGCCGGGGTGGAATACGATACCGCAGGTGTATGGTGCTGTACCAGAGCCCCCGGTACCGTGGCCAGCACTGCCAGTACGGGCAGTACCGCTACCAGTACGGCCGGTGCCGGGGGTATGGGCACCGGAGCTGCGAAGGTGTACTCTGGTGCCGTCGGTGCGGTAGAAGGTCCGGAGGATGTGCCCGGTACCAAAGGAGGTGTCGGAGGCCGCTGAGTCTGGGCACTCTGTTTCCTCACCGTGTCTATGAGATCACAGGCCGCCTCGAAAGTGTCTGGCGTCGAAGGCATACCAAAGTCCTCTATGAACTGGTGCCGAGGTGTCGGGTCCACGCTAGGCCGACTCCGGCTGTGGAGTCCCAAGCCCGACGTCGAGGGCATCGGCTCCTGTCGGCTACAGCTAGGGTGCCATTCCAGCGATAGGAGTCACTTCTTGAGTACCCAGCGACCATTTCGTGGGTGATCTACCCCTGTTGGACCTTTTCTTCTTCAGAGGCACCAGAGATTGAGATCGGTGCCATCTAGAAGAAGTGGTTCTGTGCCCTAGAGACAAGTGTCTGCGGCCCCGGGAGGCATCTCCCATCGGTGCCAGTGCATCCTGCACCGAGGCCAGTGTACTTCTGACAGCCGGGGCTTGGTCAGGCTGCGGTTGGAGGGCAGACTCCATCAGGAGAAGCTTAAGGCGAGAGTCCCATTCCTTCTGAGTCCGGGGCTTGAAACTGCGGCAGATAAGGCACTTCTCCACTTGATGGGCCTCTCCCAGGCACTTTAAGCACTGTGTGTGGGAGTCACTTGCAGGCATAGGCTTACTGCAGTACTCGCATGATTTGAATCCCGGCAACCGAGGCATGCCCCGGCACTGGGAGTGAGTGGCCACCGCTGAAGCGGTGGCTACAAAGAAAAGCTATTTAACTAACTATTTACACTACTTAACTAGATAAAAACCATTAACTATGCACATAAGATTTGACTAGAAAGACTGCTGAGGTGATAAGAGCCATTAAGCTCTGTTCCAGCGGACTGTCAGGGTGGTAAGAAGAAACTGAGGGGAGGGGGTCGGCAAGGTCATATATACGCCGCCATTTAGGTGCCTCTCTAGGGGTCTCCCTTGCCGACCCCACAGGTACCGCTGGGGAAAAAATTCCGGGACCGTGCATGCACGGTGCGCACACACCTATTGGTATGCACATGAGCAACACATCTCGAAGAAGAATATCAAGTTAGTCTGACAGGATCCATTTCCCATAAACCCATGTTGATTGGCATTAATTATATTACCATCCTTTTAATTCTTTATTAATCAAGTTCCATATTAGTCGCCATTATCTTTCCCAGGATCAATAATCAGGCTGACGAGGTGTATAATTGCCCAGGTCATCCCGTTTACTCTTTTTAAGTATTGTCACAATATTAGCTTTCTTCCAGTCTTCTGGAATTTTCCCAGTGCTCCAAGACTTTTGAAAAGCAATGTTAACAATCCAGTGAGCTCTTCAACCAGTTCTTTTAAAACTCTTGGATGCAAGTTGTTTGAACCAGCTGATTTTTAAATGTCTAACTTTAGTAGCTCTGCAACCCCTAGATCAGGTGGATTTGTGGCCCAACCCCCGCACTTGTCCTGTGGCTTGAACCCACTGTGGCTTCTGTACCAAACAATACAGAGCAAATTTCCTTCTCACAGCACAGAGGAGGTGTGCACACACCTGTGTGTAATCACTCCACCAGTGGACCTCCAGCACACCCCCTCTGCTGTGCCTGCATGATGTGAAATGCCTTGCGTTTCACCCTGAAGGAGCAATGGCTGTCACCACCTCTACACTGACCACTCACAAACAGAAACAACAAACAAGCTGGGAATCGCTGGGTCATTAAACAAACTAAAAACTATTTCACCCTTGCTAATTTTCCCCCTACTGAGACTCACACCTTCTTGTCAACTGTTTGAAATGGGCCATCTTGATTATCACTACAAAAGGTTTTTTTGGCCTGCAGATAATAGCCTACCTTCATTGATTTGTCTCATTAGAGTTGGTATGGCAACCCCCATCTTTTTATGTTCTCGCTCTATACATATATATCTTTCATTGTTGTGTCATTCTTGTCTACCCCTAAATCCTTACCAATCGAAAGAACAGAACCCAAACTAACCAGTCTATCCCAAGCAGAGTTTGACCCAAAAATGGGAGATGAGCCAGAGCCTCCTTGAAGTTCTCTAGGAACTTCCCTATTGCTACTACATGGAAAGTGCTCAGATCTAGTCAAAGAAAGAACTTTTCATTTCTTATGACTTGTCTTCAACAATTTTTTCCTGCTAGGTTAAATTTTTGAGTGTTATCAAGTCAACCAAATAAAAACCGAGTGGTTTGCCATTTAAATGCCACACATAGGGCTGGACATTAGAGCTCCGGCTTTGTGTGAAGTGTCCGACACATTGCCTGTCAATACAGCATCAGAAAATATATCTACTCAACTTACTTCATGATTCACTCTATGTGTACCTAGGGCGGGAAGAGTCTTTGCCCTGTGTTCACAACCTGACTGTGAGCTTGGCAAACTGACATCAGCATCCAGCGCATGTCCTGTGAGTGATTCCTACAAATTTCAACAGGCGAGTGTCAGGTTCTCATTTGTGTATTTCTCACTGTTCACTACTGAACTATCATCTCTCTTTCTAATTTATGGATGGTCTGATTTGTGGCACCAAGTATAGATGGCATTGGCAACTAGCCAGCATTCTGACATATCAATGTACTTGCAAAGTCAGTGCCCAGCCAGTGCAGATTATAAAGCGAATGTGCTATCCAACTGCCCATCGTGGATCTAGTTTAAGAGGGCAGAATTTTCTATGTTCTCTGGTTTTGTACTCACTCAGAGAAGTATCAAAAACTATGTTTCATTAACTCCTATGGATCAGGAGCGGACCAGATGGGGATGCAAGATGGGTTCATAACCTGGGGAGCTTGTCAGTAATGGGGTGCTGCAGATTTTGGCAGCCCAAAGGGAGGATGAGTTGGTGACTTGTCACTAGCGCACACAGGAGTGACGGCGGAGTTTTTCTTATACCCTCTGTCTCTTTCTCCCAGATATGGTGTAGCTTCTTCTTTCCCCTCCCTGGAAGACTTAGTAGCAGACAAGGCTCTCAGCGGATGATCTGGCCCGAATTCCATTTAAAACACAAATCATTCTTTCTATTAATAATCATCCAATACAACACATATGAATACAACCAGCAACTAAAAATCAGCATCAGACATTCTACAAGGGCTAGATCCCTAACTGGTGTAAACTGGTGTAAATTCTCTTGATGTCAAGAGAGCTACACTGACTGACACCAGCTGAGGATCTGGCCCTAACCATCAGCTGCAACACAACACCCCATTCAGAATTCCAGCCGTTTGGGAAAGATTCCTTTCTAACCACTCCATGGGTCAGAGCTGAAGGCTGCACATTTTGTGCAGCAGTGGCAGAAACAGGCATGTGTGTGTGTGTTATGGGTAAGAAGTTAAAATCGTGGCTGTGAGCTGCAGAGGTTGAGTAAGGACTTTTTATATTTTTGCTGGCTTTTTAGGGTTGTCTTGGTGGCATATGCATTTGAGAACGCTTAGCTGTTTTTAAGGAAGCTTTGGTTTGGAGAGCTATATAACTCAACAAACCCTATTTACTATGTTTTTAAATTGTGATGAGCATCTTACTTAGAAAGCAGCTTGCTACATTTTGATGTTTGTCGCAGTCAAGGATCCTAGAAAAAGAGCTGCAGATGCTTTGAATTTGAAATAATCAGTAAGCATAAGACACCTGAAAGCTTAATTTCATTTAATGCAACATATCTTGCTTTTAGTTTGAATGTAAACTTTGCTTTTCCTGTCCATTTTTACATAAGGGGTGCCTTTTTTTCAATCAAACACCCTGGTATGCCCAAAGAAGCTCTAAAAAACCTCGCTCTTGTCCATAGCCACCACACCACTTAAGGAGGTAATAAATGTACGTGCCAATAAATTATATCTAGGTTTTGCTGTTTCAATAGCCACCAGAAAAAAATATATAAAATACTGGTGGACCAAAGCAGATAGAATGGTCCAATGGTGTAGCACTAGCCTAGGACTTGGAATCCAGTCCTGGAATCCAACCTGGATTCCAGTCTCTGTCCTACCACATACTGCCAGTGTGACCTTGGGCAAAGGGGGCAGGGAGCTCCAGAGCCCAGGACTGAACCTCAGCCTAGATGTCCAAACAGCATTTTTACAGCCCTCAAGCCCGAGTGTGTGTCAGCTGAGTTGAGCCAGTCATGCGTGGTTTACTGCAATATAGGCAAACCCAATGCCTCAGCTCCCATCTGCACAATGGAAATAGTAGCCCTCCCTATATCATAGGGGTGTTGTAAGGGCAAATACATTAAGGCTTGTGAGGTGCTCAGGTACTGTGGTAAAGGAGGGCATATAGGCACCCTAGATAGATAGAATCTGTTCAAACAAAATATTGGATTATTTCGAAAAGCTTAACTGGATTGAACCAAAATAGTTAAAAGAACAATAAGTTTTATACAAACAGGTTTTCTGATTTAATTAAATTGGTTTCAAAGTCCCTTCCTGTACATAACACTTGGGGTTATGTAGCTTGTTACCAAGCAATTACCTTTTAAATTCTCTTTAATCCATGCCGATCATTTCCCAAAGTTGATCGTTACTATAGTCCTTAATTGCTTTGGCTCACTTATATGTTGTTACAGTTCAAACACAACAGATTAAGAGAAGGCTGCCAGCCGCATAACCCTTTGAAAAAAAGGCGGGAATCGGAGCTAAGAATCACAGAGTGGACTTTGTTTCAAGGCCTTCCTAGCAATTACAGCTCACACCTATATTTACCACCAAAAATAAAATCTCAAAGGAAGAGATTCTGATCTCACTTTCACCAGTTTCACATTCGTACAGCTCCTCTGAATGACATGGAGCTACTAGATTTACTCTAGAGTAAGTTAAGACAGAGTCAAGCCCTACAGTGAAAAAGAAACCACTGAATCACAATAGTATCAAGGATAACAATGTTATCTTGAGATAGGGAAAATATGCAAGACAACTATTGAGTACATGTGAATTGCAACTATACACAAAGATGGGCTCTGTCAGCTCTTGCTGCTTGTATGGCTTGGGGTTTCAGGTAATTTGAAGAGGAGAAGGGTGCTGTCATTCAAAGCATGCACACTCAGCATTTTTTTCATCCTTTTACAATGTGGCACTTATCTCAAGGAACCTGCCAGGTGCACTGGGAAGCTGCACGGTACAGGAGATAAGAGAGGCTGCTTTTTTAAACGGCTGCACTAGCATGGTTTCTCTATTAAATGAAGCTGCTTTTAAAAGCAGCTTAGCATGTCCACGGTGTCCCTGTGGTAATGAAGTTTGGGTGTCAATGCAGCTGGTAGTGAGCCATGCCCATGGGGAACATCACATCTAAGTACAAGCAGGAATGTGCACTGTTTGTGATACTCCCATCAAACCAACACTCAGATATTGCCCTGTTCCTCCACCTGCACCTCACATGCACAAATCCAGTCCTCACCATATTCCCCTACCTTCCTGCTGCATTCAGCCTTTTTTATGTATTCCTGTGTCAACAGGGTAGAGTTGTATCCACACAGCAAGGTGGGGCATTTTTCCCAACACAACCGTGCTGCCTACCCATTTTGGGATCAGAGCATTCTGGGGCAGCTATTCCAGTGGTCTGGAGAGCTGGAGAAATATGCACACAGAGCACCACATGCAGAATGTGGGCAATGCACTATGGGATGTCCTTCCACACTGAGAACTGGGACAGAAAAAAGGAAGACCAAACACACCTAAATCGGTCTATGCTGCAAATTAAAAACATTACAACTAGTGCTGGCCAGAAAATAAGAAGTGCCTTTTGTGGAAAATTGAAAGGTTTGAACATTTGTTTTTGTTTGTCATCAAATGAAAACTAGACATTTAAAAGTTTTCCGTGAAAAAAAAATCCACGTCAGAGAGAGCACCATGCAGAATAGACAGTAGCTGAGTGATTTAGGGACTTAAGTCTTCCATATATCAGTGGAGATAGCCTGACTATTGGACTATAGAATCATCTCTCTTGCTTTCCCCTCCCCACCCCACCATAATCTGCATAAATATGAATTTACTGGGCCAAATAGAGAGAGAGAAAAACTGATTCTACTGGCCAGTAGTTAAGGCACTTACCTGTACTATTCACTGGGCTATGCTGGGGGCTCTCTCTCTCTCTCCTCTCTGGTTTTAACCAGAAAATGTTCTGTCAAAAAATTCCCACCAATTCTAGTTATGACCTGATTACAGAAAGACAGCCACAGGCTAATATGGGCAACAAGATGAACATATTGTTAAATGCTATGTTAGCCATCTCCTGCATAGGCATAAACCATATTTGTAGACAGCCAGGCCAGTAACAGATTACAAATGCAATAACAGTGTATGCAGCCAATGAAGTTAAAAACATGAGTGTCACAGTCTGACAGTTCAGGCCCTCAAAGCATGGACAGGGCCGAAAGCACCCCCAACCCCCCAGAGCAGAGCTCAAACAAGACATTATAGCATACTTGCTATGGAGATGCAAACTGTGCTGCTACTTTTAGGTCTGATTCTGTAGCTTCATAAAACATTCCCATTGAAGTTAACAGAAATTCTGGATGCTGCAAGGCAACAAAATCTGGGCCCTAAGAGTCTGCTGCTGCTTCTTATAAAATCAATGGGAATTTTTGCCACTGACTTCAAAGGAAGCAGAAGTGGGTGCTATAATTTGCCTTGTTTTTATTACAACCTTAGAACATAGTTCAGGGAATCAGTAAAATAGTAAATAAAATAATCCCATGGAGAAGGTTTGTGAACCTTTGGGATAGCAACAGAGCCCAGAAAATCATTGGAAACAGAGCTGTAGAGCAAATCCCATTACTAGAGATAGCATGTGTTTAGTAGTAGTAGTGATAGCTGGAATGGCAGGATGTGAATGTGTTTAGAAATAATCAAATGATTTATTGGAATCAGAGTTTGGTGGAATGCCTGCTGTATGATTATAAGGCTGGAGTTACAGACAGTAGCAGCAAAAAGCATCTAATGAACAGATTATAGATATTAGACTAGAAAACCATTAGGATTCAGGGATTTCCCTACACCCCCCTAAATTTTCCCAACACCCACTCAGTTTTGTGGACTAGTTACATGCAGTGTTGCCAATGTAGTGATTGTTTGGAAATTTGAATTGAAATTGAAACATCAATACACAATGTAAAACCATATAAAGTATATGATAAAATACGTGTATCTAAAAAAGTATAATAGATTTGAAAAAGTATGAACACAGATTAGCTTCCTTATACAGCTGCTGTTTTTTGTGACTGTCAGTGCACTCATTTTGGTGATGTTGGCCAACCTAATAATTTTAAATCATGATTTGTAAGCGAAGTCTAAATGAGCTCTCCCTGACAGCTAGAGATGATCTAGGGGCTGGGAGGAAAGGCTTCAGGACCAGATTATATTTACATTCACACCTTATATAGGATATCCAGCAAACAGAGCTGTGTTGCCCAAGTGATAGATTTTGGCCGGGGTTGGGTTACAAATCATTTGAATGCGGGGCAGCGGGGCGTAATGAAATGTTGTTATTCTTATTGTACGAGTAAAGGGCAGTAGAACTGTCCTTAGCCTGTGCTGACTGAGGGCATCAAGAGAGAGGGTGGGGACAGGTGTTTTGCTTGATGGTATGCTTGAGTCACAAGTACTATTTGACCTGCCCCTCTCCACTGTTTAAAGACAGAGCTGATTAGGCTTCATAAAGAGTCTTTTGGTGTAAGTGACCCCTAGAGCTGAAATCTCTGATAATCAGGTCTAAGTGCTTAGACCTGCTGTGGGACAGTGCTTCTGTGGAAGAGATAGCCCAGTCTTCACTAGCACCGAGATTCTCCACTGCCCCGAGAGATGAAATTACTGAGAGTTGGGTGAAACCGCGAGAGACCAATTCACAGAGGTCACAGTGGCAGGTGGCAGCAGAAGGTGACAGTGAAGGGCCATTGGGGGCAGAGCAAGAGAGTGAACAGTGGCATGACAAACAACAGCAGCCAGAGCATTGAACTATGTTTTAGTGACTTTTCTCCAGAAGCTAGATCTGTGACTGGGAAACTTATATAAATATATGTTTCCTAGTAGGCCATGATTTTTTTAAACGCCTTATTTGCCAAAGCGACAAAGAGTCCTGTGGCACCTTAAAGACTAACAAAAGTATTGAGGCATAAGCTTTCGTGGGCTAATACCCACTTTGTCGGATGCATGCAGTGGAAGTAGACTTCCACTGCATGCATCTGACGAAGTGGGTATTAGCCCACGAAAGCTTATGCCTCAATACTTTTGTTAG
>ML677383.1:1254515-1311850 GCA_007922305.1 Dermatemys mawii
AAGTGGGTATTAGCCCACGAAAGCTTATGCCTCAATACTTTTGTTAGTCTTTAAGGTGCCACAGGACTCTTTGTCGCTTCTGCAGATCCAGACTAACACAGCTACCTCTCTGATTATTTGCCAAAGTCATTATCTCATATCATAGCTATTTCAAGAGGTCATTTTCTTGGGGAGTTTCTGTTCTAAACTTTTTTATTATTATAATTATTTTTATGTAAGAACGGCTATATTGGGTCAGATCAATGGTCCATCTATCCCAATATCCTGTCTTGTGACAGTGACTGTTCTAGGTGCTTCAGAGGGAATGAACAGAACAGGGAATGATCGATTGATCCATCCCCTGTTGTCCATTCCCAGCTTCTGGTGAACAGAGCCTACGGACACTCAGATCATGATGTAGCATCCCTGCCCATCCTGGCTAATAGCCATTGATGGACCTATCCTCCATGAACTTATCTAGTTCTTTTTGGAACCCTGTCACAATTTTGGCCTTCAAAAAAGGCCTTCATAATTTTAGCCTGGAAAAAAGTTCCACAGGTGACTGTGCACTGTGTGAAGAAATACTTTCTTTTGTTAGTTTAAAACTAAGTGCCTATTAATTTCATTGGGTGACCCTAATTCTTGTGTTAAGTGAACGGGTAAATAACACTTCTTTATTCATTTTCACCACACCAATCAAGATTTTATAAGACTATCATATCCACTCTTAGTCGTCCCTTTTCCAAGGTGAAAAAGCCCAGTCTTTTTAATCTCTCCTCATAAGGAATCTGTTCCATACCCCAATCATTTTTGCTGCCCTTCTCTGTACCTTTTCCAATTCCAATATATCCTTTTTAAGATGTGTGACCAGAACTACACACAGTACTTAGGATGTGGGTATATCGATTTATATAGTAAAAGTGGAAGAGATTGGTTTGCCAGACTGATCAGCTAAGCCAATACTGACAATCTATATGAAAAGGCTGCAAACCACCATGCCTCTGAACTGCATCAACATGCAGAAAGCCTTATAAGCCAGTCACTATCAAAGCCAATTTTAGAAGAACTTAATGAGGCTGTTAAGAATATTGGAGACACAACTCAGTTTATGTGAACCAACATGGCTATTGCGTTATACTTTCTATTTAAGCAAGGGATATCACACACTACAAACTAGAGGCCTATGTTAAGTGCATTGTCACTTGTTAATCCTGAAGTTGGACACTGGTTCCGAACAAGAATGGCAAATGCTCACTATCTGTCTGCAAAAAACTCAGCTGACTTTCTTGAAACATATGGTGCAACAGTGAAAGACTCAGGAGTTGAAAAAGTGAAGAACTCTCTCATCATATTCAAAATATGTGCATACATAGCTGACAAATGCACCAATGAAAATAGGATTCAAGTAACTGCGTATGTTATCTTGATGTCCGTGGTAGGCCAGAAGATGCATTCTAGATGTTCAGGTTAGAGAAGACACATCAGCTGCATTTGTGACATCTTAGAAGAGTTAAATGTTTGTAAATTGAACCCCAAACAGAATGGTACTTGAACATTTGATAGAGCTACAAACTCTCTGGAAGACAGTGGAGTACAAGCTTTGCTCAGAGACAAGTGTAATCCTAATCTCTCCTATACACACTGTAGAGGCCATCTACTCCAGCTAGCATTAGTAGAAGCTGCAGAATCTTCAAAAGACATTAAAAAGCCACAAATTTAATGGCTTTTTTATACTTTTTTCAGCAAGACTCCAAAAGGACTGAACATTTTGGAAACAAATAGAAGATACACTGGGACTGAAGTTCAAATGAGTCCAACCTGGGAAAACCTGCTGGCTTTCTCATGAGTGATTCTTGGCAGTTGTCTTAAAATTACCACAACCATTATTACTGGCTTTGGAAAGTACCCCCCAAGATAGGACAGATCTAACTAGTGAGGTTGGTGGACTACTTTTTTTACTAAGTTCAGAGAAGATTATCGTCATTCTCTCTCTTGTATGTCTACTGTTGAAACCACTTGGGTCATCAAACAATGTCATCCAGGCATCTGCTACAACAGTAGTAGATCTTTGTCCAGAAATAGAAGCTATCCTTGGATCAGAGATATCCATTGAAAATGTACTGGAAGAAGCAAAGACTTCAGTCCAGAAGTTGACTGATAAAGGTACTTATATTGACTTCATAAGTGAAGAGGACAAGAAGTGTTTGTTAAACCAGATAAAAAAGTACACAGACTTGATTCTTACAAATCTACAATAGAGATTTCTGGATTCTATTCAACCTCCATGTAGCTTTTACAGATGCCTGTCTTATAAAACACCTACAGCTGAGTGGAGTGAGGCACTACCAACAATGGGGCTGCTATGTGATCAGGACAGAATAAAGAATTTTGAACACGGAGTGGAATATCATAAGATGAACAAATGAAGATTTAACTTCAACTTCTTTATCATCACTAGTGGTTCAACCCAATCTTTGGGCTATGTTTCCTGGAATGAAAGTAGGAATTCATCTCTTGCTAATCCCTGTCACAACAAACTACAGTTGAGCATATTTTTTCCTCATTGAATAGAATTTTGTGTTTTGAAAGACTGATCATGAGCATATCATGAAAGACTGGAAGTAACGGTCACACAGTAAGATATCAAAGAGTGCAAAATTACAGCAAGAATTCAAGACAGATGTAGATGTAGTGCTTTATAGAAGGCTTGAGTAGCCAACTTTAATTTTTGTGATGATTTTAAAACATGAGTTAAATCTAATAAAATGGTTGTGAAACATTTTTCATTTTTTACTATGGTGCCATACAGCTCATCTTTGCTCTCACAGTCTGCGCCCTCCTCGGCACCCCCCTGAATATTCCAACCTGCCCCCAATTTCAATTCCTGGGGAAAACACTATTAGGATCTCAGTTACACCAGTATAACTTTGGAGTAATTCCAACTTACTTCAAAGGAGTTCCTCCAGATCTACGTTGGTGTAAATGAGGGCAGAATCTGGCCCAAGGAATCAAGAAAGAGACAGGAATGGGAGGTGGAGTAGACAGAAGAGAAATAATGTGTCAGGGTTTGGACTGGGAGGGAGAGCTGTTTTATATTGTCTCATGATATCTAAATAGAAGCATCCATCAAGAATCAGAGTGGTATGAGAAAGCCAAATCAGCTGACCGAAGGTGTGACTTTGGCTCCGTTTGCTGGACTTCACTGGAGGCCTGCATGAAATGACTTTGGTTGCAGAGCACAAGTGTTCACATCACAAAAGCTGCCTTTAGCATTTGTTCCGTTTGGAGGATTTTCCATATACAAGCAACTATTCTACCTCAAATCTCTTTTCAAGACCCATGAAGCCTACCATCTGAAAATGTTTAGATGGAGGATTGAGAGATTGCTGATAATTATTTCCATGTCTGCCTATCAGAGACAGTGTGACACAGTGGCTAGGATATTGCTCTGGAAGTCAGGAATCTTGGGTTCTATTTTGGTCCCACCACTGCCCTGACCTTGGGCAAGTCACTTCACCTCTTAGTGTCCATTCCCATTCCCATCCTTTGTCTATCTTGTCTAGGAAAAGAGTAATTCTGAGGAGGAGGGGGGCGTGGCGCAGGGACTGTCTCTTTGTGCAATGCCAGGTATAGTGGGGACCTGATCTCAGCAGGGGCCTCCATGGAACAACTGTGATACTAGATATACAAAAATAAGCTTTCAAATTATTCAGAACCATCAAACTGTATGCACCTAAGTTAAGAAACCATTATCACTGTTACTCAAATCCTTCCTCTCTCATTACCTCCTGTTATTGGTCATAGTCAAACTTGTAGTGCCTTGTCTAAAATTAGATTGTAAGATCTTCAGAGCTTGGATCATGTCTTGTATAGGACCCAGACAATGGAACTGAGACTCCTGATCCGGGCCTTTTGTTGCCACTGAAAAAGGAAACTGATGGATCCAGTGTAGACAAGGGAAAACCTACCATTACAAAAATCCATGCTGGAATGAATTCCCCTAGTGCTCTTTTAATAGACGCTCTTTGAAGAGGTGCCAAGTATGCTACAACCAAATTGCCTTTTTAAGCTATCGTGCATAGTGTCAGTCCCATGGAAGGTCATGAAGCTCTCTTATTGTCAACTATTGATCCAGTGACATCCATTAGGTTTGTAAGACAATAATGGATAAATTTCTTCCATCTGCTTCTTCTATTTCTAGAGAGTATCAGGTGGAAAAAGCAGTTCCAGTTTCCTCCTCTGCAATATGCACACATCCACTCAGATAAGAGATACAGGCACTCCCCGACCTACACAAGCTTTTTCCATAAGCTTGGATTTGCATACTCAGGTTTATAAAACTTGGGTAGCATCTGTACATATATCAAGAAAACTGCAAAATACATTGCTATTTATTAGAGCTGTGACCTGGTCATTATGACCTTTATCAAGAATATGACTACAAAGATGACATGAATGAGCACTACAAACTAAACAATAACCTTCCTCCCCATTTATCTATTCATATTTGGTCAGTGAAAAAGTGCAGTTGTATCAGGACACAATCCACTATAATCAATAATGATTAGCATATATCCCCATAGTGGGTGAAATCCAGAATACCAACACAAGTTTCCTATCACTGAAACCCTATCTTGAAGGCTTCAGAGGGATTTTAGCAGTGCACGAGTTTTGCATTTCACCGAGAGCATATATCGCATGTGGATACCTCATATCCGCAAATTAGAAACATCTGCATTAGAGCCAGTTGTTTCTGAAACATCATTTCCTGTATCTAGTTTCTCCCCTCTGCCACAGGAGAGGCAAAACCTTGTTATGCTATTATGTAGAGCTCAGGTACACTCTGACTATGCACAAGTGCTAGACTTCTCAGAAAGATGAAAAGAGAAAAGTAGGAGAAAACATAAATGTTAAAAACACTCATCCCTATTAGGAGAGAGAGATGCAACAGCTAATTACAGAAATTATTCCTTTAGGGCACCAACTGCTTCTCTCTGCCAAATTTAAAGGGCCCGTCCCAGAAAGGCATGCTGGGGGAAAAGTTCCCAGAAGAGAGCAACTTTGCAAAAGGAAGAATTAGTAGGTAGTTACAATGGAGGTGAGCCTGCCTCTGTATGCACCATGGCAACTCTGGGTGCTCTTTTCTATTAGGCATAAATCCAAATTCCTAGATATGATTTCTCTCAAGTTCAGACCTAGATTGGAGCCGTGTAGCTCAGGCTCATCTCTTAGGCCCTAATCCTCTAGTGACATCTATGTTGGTGGACCAGGTACCCATCATAAATCCAGCTGTTGGGTGGAGTCTTGCTGGCGGCCCATCAC
Organism: Dermatemys mawii; assembly: GCA_007922305.1. Classification (NCBI taxonomy): domain Eukaryota; kingdom Metazoa; phylum Chordata; order Testudines; family Dermatemydidae; genus Dermatemys; species Dermatemys mawii. The sequence goes on from ML677383.1 coordinate 1,259,817, forward strand.
TTAAAAAAAATAACCTGTCCTACCTAAAATGCCAGAAGTCAACTCAAAAGTAGAAGGAGTTGGGGTTTTTTTTAATGTAGGATCAGATTGTGCCTGGCTCCAGCAGGAGGTAGAAGAATGTAAGGATCCTTCCTAATGCCATTTCAGTTCTTTAGCTAAATTAACAATCATGTTCCAGCATATTTCTGTTTCAAAATGCTGTGTCAGATCTAATTGTCATTTAAATGTAATGCTACTGGTACTTTTGTCAGCAGGAATTACATTTTGCTTTCCTCTTTCTAATCTCAAAAACTTCAACCTCCACCTGATAAGATCAGCAAACCAACTTGATAAGCACATAATCAGCAGTGCCTTTAGATTAGATTTAACATTATTAATTATACTGCTTTTCAGTAAGTAATTCAACTGACAAATAGCCTAACTAAACCAACACTGAGAAACACCAAGTGCAAGGCATAACCTGCAGCAGAGCAAAACTGAACAAATACATGATACTCATTTTATGAAGCGCTATCTAGGTCCAAAAAAAGGCCAGATACAAAGCCTACTGAAGTCAATATCAGTCTTTCCACTGACTTCAGCAGTTTTTGTATCATGTCCTAAACCAGTGATATTCAGATTGAGGTTTGCGAGCCTCAAATGGTTCTTTAATGTGTATCCCATGGCTCTCTGCAGCACATGACATTAAAACGGTATGTGATTCAATTATTAATCAACCTAAGTAATTAACCAATCAGAATTATTTTACTATGTTATTAACCAATTGTAGTTGATAAAATAATACTTGGCCAGTCATTTTGCTCTGAGAAATTGAGGAGTGTAGAGTAAATGATGGAAGTCCTGTTACTGAAGAATTCACAGATTTACCTGAAGATAAGGAATGGAAATGTGAGGAAAGTGATGGAGAATCATCCCATTTTCCTGGGGGCATAAAGGAAGTGATGATAAAGAAGATCTGAGGATCTGCCCCAACTGACTTAATATTCTATGGCTTGCAAAGCATCACACATGTTTGTGGCACTCTATAAATGAGAAACAGAATAACAGCAAAATGATAATGAAATGAATAAATCCAACGAATTACAGAGCTAGAAATGTCCTCACACACACAGGGCTCTTGCTCACGTGCACACCAGAAGGTCTATACTCCCTGGGGACAGAGGTACTTTTAGTCTGGCAGCTCTGAAGTGGTGTAGTTTCAAAGACATACCTGGCATGTCCTTCAGCACAGAGGTGGTTAACCAGGACATCGATAATCTACTCAGCTCAGGACTCAGGAGATTCACCTCAGCTGCTTTCTCCCTTGCAAAATTGGATTCCAGAGGCATGAAGTTGGTTTCTGGCTGAGTCCTATAGGAATATCCTAGTGGCAAAGGAGGCTGACTCCTAGCTGCCTGGGGGTAGTGAGTGGCGCAAGCACCTGAATGTGAATTTCTTTTCTGGCTTTGGCTCTTCTATTGGTTTGCCTTGGTTTCTCTAAAACAGGGGGAGGCAACCTATGACACGAGTGCCGAAGGAGGCACACGAGCTGATTTTCAGTGGCACTCACACTGCCCGGGTCCTAGATACTGGTCCGGGGTGGGGGGGGGCTCTGCATTTTAATTTATTTTAAATTAAACTTCTTAAACATTTTAAAAATCTTATTTACTTTACATATAACAATAGTTTAGTTCTATATTACAGACTTATAGAAAGAGACCTTCTAAAAACATTAAAATGTATTACTGGCACACGGAACCTTAAATTAGAGTGAATAAATGAAGACCCAGCACATGACTTCTGAAAGGTTGCCGACCCCTGCTCTAAAACAATCAGCATTAATCTTCCCTTGCCACTATTGCTCAAATGGTTTAAAGAGTGAAGGGAGAAAGCAGGCCAGAGAAGTGGGCAGGACTGAAGTAATAATCAGTTTGTTCTGGCAGCAGCAGACCGTCGACTTGATTCTCCTCTGAGTCTAGCTCTATATTATGTATGCAGGGGAAGGGTCCCACTATTGTGGGGAACTTTCCTGGCTTATACACTACCTCGGTGAAATGTGCAAGTGAAAGGATCTGAGTCCTCGCTCTAGGGTTGCCAACTGTCCAATCACAAAACCAAGATAGCCTTTCCTCATCCCCGTCCTTGCTCCACCCCTTCCCCAAGGCCACACTCCTGCCCTGCCCCTTCTCCAAGGCCCTGCCTCCTGCTCACTCCAGCCCCCCTCCCTCTGTCACTCGCTCTCACACTTCCTCCCTCACTTTTACCTGTCTGGGGCAGCGGGTTGGAGTGCAGGAGGAGGCTGCAGGATGAGCCTGTGGCAGTGGGTTGGGGTGCAGGAGGGTATGTGAGCTCTGGGTGGGAGTTTGGGTGTGGGAGGGGGTAGGAGGTTGGGGTGAAGGAGGGGGTTCCGAGCTGAGCCTGGGGAAGGGGTTGGGGTGCAGGAGGGAGTGAGGGGTGCAGATGCTGGGAGGGAGTTTGGGTGAGGAAGGGGACAGGGGGTTGGGTGCGAGGGAAGGCTCCGGGCTGAGCCTGGGGCAGGGAGTTGGGGTGAAGGAAGGTATGCGGGCTCTGGGAGGAAGTTTGGTTGTGGGAGGGGGTTGGAGTGCGGGAGGGGGTTCGGGATGCAGGCTCTGGTCAGGTGGCACTTAACTCAGGTGCCTCCCGGAAGTGGCAGCATGTCCGTCAGCAGCTCCTAGGCTCAGGGGTGGCCAGATGGCTCTGCGCGCTACTCCTACCAGCAGGCACCTCCCCCACAGCTCTCACTGGCTGTGGTTCCCCTTCCTGACCACTAGGAATTGCAGAATCAGTGCTCGGGGTGGGGGCAGTGCAGGGAGACCCCCTGGCAGTGCCCCTGCCTCCCCCTAGGAGCCACTGCTGGAGATGGCGACCACTTCCAGCAGCAGCGCAGAGCCAGGGCATGCAGGGAGCCTTCCTTAGCCCCACTGTGCCACCAACCGGACTTTTAATAGACTAAAATCTCCCCGATTGGCTTCAATAGCCTCCAGGAGATCGGGCCTGAATCCAGAAGACCCCCAGCCAAACCGGGAAGCTTGGCAACCCTATCTCACTCCCACTTCCTTTACCCAGAGGCCTATCTGAACTCAAGGGCTCCCCTTCCACTCTCCTGCGTGGCAGAGTCCTCGTAACCCCACCAAGGCTGGACCTAGGATTCATGGGGAGCTCGACCCCCAACTTTGTCATGCTCATGTAGGACAGGGGCTAGGGTGTCCCCATTCCAGGCTGCTCTCTCCACACTGGATATTTCCCTGAACCACTGATCATTACATACTGTTCAAAGCAAACACAATTTATTAAACAGCAATCTCTTTTAAAAAATAAGGATAAAATGGAAAGGGTAAAAGGAAAACACATAACTCCGCTTTGTGGCACGGGGACATCACAAACAACTGTCGCTGGAATGTAAGGGCAGTCCACAGTCTGTTCCTCACATGTCCCAGGCCTCCTTCTCAGGCCCTGGCTGTGCTGCAGGGATGCTGCAGATTGGACACTTGCTCTGGTGGTGGCCACACGCCTTCAAGCTCTAGGTGGCAGGACCCTTCTTCCCAGTGTCAAGACCCCCTTCAGTGTTACGATTCCTCTCCAAGTCTGACCTGCAAGACCTCTTGACTGGGGGCATCTCTCTGTGCTGGGCCCGCTGCCCAGAGTCTTCTCTCACTCTCCCTAACTGTTCACAGCACCTGGCTCTGGACTGCTCCAGCTCCAGCCCCTGCTCCAGCCCCAGCCCTGCTGCTGCTCTGCCTCCAGGTCCTTGGGCTGTTTTTCTGGCCCCTCTGGCTCCGGTTGCTACAGTTCTCCTGCCAGCACAGGTCTGCTCTCTGGGCTGCTTCTGGGGCTCTGCTCCCAGCACTGACCTGCTCCTTGGGCCGCTTCTCTGGTTCTCTCTGGCTGGCAAGGCTCTGCTCCCCAGCTCAGCACGGGCCCCTGCTCTCTCCTTAGCTCGGCCCCACTCTGTTCCAGGCAATTCCAGCGCACACAGAGGACAGGACTCCCTCTCCCCCGTGGCATCCTAACTCCCTCATTAGCCTGCCCACCCTGTCAATCAGAATGACCTGAAGCACTGGCCTCTCCCAATTGCTCCTGAGGACTGTCAGTCTCAGGGTCCTGATTTCCCATCAACCCTTCACCCTTTTTTGGTACAGGGAGCTAGTAACCAAAAAAACCCACCGACTTTTAGTGAGGGGCCAACAGTCCCCTTACAATTAGAATAAGTTTGCCTGGATAGCTAGTTAAACCTGACTTATATGGGCACAAGCCAAATCATATAAACCAAGTTTAAATCAATATAAGACAGCAGTTCTCAAACTTTGCAGCCTGGCAACCCTTTTTTTCTTTGCCGCCGACTGCTGCGACCCATATATGTCCGCCAAATTGAACACTTCTGCTTTCGGCGGCATTTCAGCGAACATACTGTGCGGTTCAGAGTGTGCGCCGAAAAGCCACCGAAACCAGAACCATTCACATCAGTTCCTTTCTGGCGGATGCTCTGAAGCGCACAGCATGTGTGCCAAAATGCCACTGAAAGTGGAAGCATTTTATTCGTTGGCACTTCAGTGGCACTGAGAGCTCATGATCCCCAGGAATCGGCACGCGACCTCCTGGGGGGTCGCAACCCCCAGTTTAAGAACTGCAGATATAAGAGTATCCACACACAAAGTTGCACTGGTTTAATTAAATCAATTTAGTTAATTCAGGACAATTTTGTGTGTGGAGACAGGCCAAAAGTACTGCAGATTATTGCAGCATATTGTTCAGCCACTAGATGCCTCTGTGTGTTACACAGTGTTCCAGCCAGGATGTGGTCCCTGGTAAACAAGAAAGTTAGAGCTGGAACTCAAGATGTGTGGAAGCTTATTTGTGTCTATAGTTAGTAGTTGGTTTCTTTAATTAATTACTTTTGTTTAAGAAAAACTGTGATTCTATATAACATGACACCAGGAGTGACCAATGGTTCATCTATTTCATTGTTTACAGGCAGTGGCCACTGGTACATGCTTTATAGGAAGGCAGGGAATAAAACATAATGCGCCTGAACATTTGTATAATTGAGGGAGGCCAAATATATTCCTGATCTCAGTTGTTAATCAGTAGGGCCCTACCAAATTCATGGCCATGGAAAAGGCTTCACAGACCATGAAATCTAGTCTCCTACCATGAAATCTGTGTGCTTTTTCCCTATACTATACAGATTTTACAGAGGTGACCCATGTTTCTCAATATGGGGGTCCTGACCCAAAAAGGGTTACAAGGTTATTTTGTGGGAGTCACCCTTACGTCTGTGCTGCTTTCAGAGCTAGGCAGCTGGTGAGTGGCGGCTGTTGGACAGGTGCCCAGCTCTGAAAGCAGCACCCCACCAGCAGCAGCACAGAAGTAAGGGTAGCAATACCATACCAGGCCATCCTTCTTTCTGCGCTGCTGCTGGCAGCGTCTCTGCATTCAGAGCTGGGCTCCCAGCCAGCAGCCACCTCTCTCCACCTGCCACAGGCATAGACACCGCCAGCAGCAGCACAGAAGTAAGGGTAGCAGTATTCCAGTATCCCTACAATGACCATGCAAGCTCTCCTCCCCCAACAACTCCTTTTGGGTCAGGACCGCTACACTGTAAAATTTCATATTTAATTATCTGAAATCATGAAATTTATTATTTTTAAAATCCTATGACCGTGAAATTGACCAAAATGGACCAGGAATTTTGTAGGTCCCTATTGATCAGTTTATTCTCTGATCACGAAGACTGAAGCTAGATGATCTGGTGATCCTTACAGCCATACACCCTATTTACTATGTAATTGTCACTACCCTTCTGAGCATAAATACAGACATATGTAGGGCACAGTCTGGGATTATTAACTAACCAACAGGAATAAAAATAGATTTGATCCAAAAATATATATTAACAGCTACTAGTTTCAAGGCTGAAATATAGAAACAGGAATTGACGTATCAGAGCAATGGTCCATCTAGTCCAGTATCCTGTCTCTGACAGTGATCAGTGCCAGTTGCTCTTGAGAAAGGTGCAAGAAATGCTGGAAAGGACAGTTAGGAATAAAAGCCTAGATCCTCAAGAGTATTTAGGGTCCTAACTTCCACTGAGCCTAAAAATCTTTGAGGATCTTAGCCAATAGAGGATGTTTCTTCCTAGCCCACAACAGTCAGTTTCCTTAAATTTTTCTTATCCTATGAATTGTAGCTGGATGTTCTCATTATCTGGATACAGGTCTTATACTTTTTTGAATCCTCCTAATCTCTTGGTCTAAGTGATCTCTAGTAACAATGAGTTTTACAGGTTTATCATTACACAAAAAGCATTTCCTTTTATCAGTTTTAAATTTGTTGCTTTTCAGTTTTGTTGGATGGCTCTGTGTTTTTCTATTATGAGACATGGTAGACAGAAGGGTCTGGATTACCTTCTCTGTGTCATTATTTTGTATATATCCATCATGTCCCCTCTTGTTCATATGCTCTTTTAATGAAACAATCCTAATCTTTTCAATCTCTCCTTATACTGCAATTTTTCCATACCTCTGATTATTCCAGTCAGCTCTTCTTACCAAGGTTTGGAAATTCAGAGATAAGGTTTCTCCCATTACCTCCTTCTTATCACTCTCTCATTCTGCTTTCTCCCCTCCCTTTCCATATCATCCTTATCTCTGCCCTTTGCATGAGGGCATCAGGAAAGGGTTTATGTGATCACTTAACATTAGGGTAAGGTTGGACAAACTCTGCATCATTAGGACTGTGCTACACACAGATATTGCTCTGATTTAACTACATTGATTTCTAAATTGATTTAGATTTCTAAGTTGGTGCCACATTCTTGTGTGGACACTGTTAAACCAGTTTAACAGTGGCTATCTATTTAGCTTAATTTGATTATTGGATCCAAATATATTATTGGATTTATCAAATTACTATAATACTATATCAACTGTTTCTAAACTGATTTAAGAATGTCCACACAAATTGCACCAATTTAACTAAATCAATTTTGAAACCATTTTAGTTAAATTTATAATTTCTGTGTGAATAGTACTTTACCAGGAGCCTGTGGGACATACCATTTTGCATATAAATTAGACATGGGCTTAAGCCTCAAAGTTTGGATCCAACTTGTAACTGAACTTTCCCAAAAGATAGGAGAGGGTGTTTAGATCTGGAGTTTTGGTTCAGCCATTAAAGAAACAGGAGCCAATATAGAGTATTTGCCTCATTGTTTTGAGCATGGGTTTCACAATCTGGCCTAATGTGAGGAAAAAGTCAGTGATAACATTGACAGATGAGATACCATGAGGATGAGCAACCCAAATAGAACAGATAGAACAGGAACATAGGAATTTCCAAGTTGAGTGGGGATTACCACTCAGTGCTCCATCCAGTCCAGTATTCTGCCTTTGACAATAGTCAATATTAGCAGCTTCTGAGGAAAGGGCAAATAATGCTGCGATAGACAGTTGGGGATAGATAGTCTGCACCAGGGAAAGTTTCTTCCTGACTCCCACACATTAGGAGTCGTCTTATGCCTAGAAGCATGGGGGTTGATGCAGGAATATGGAGAACTTTCTGGAGGGGAATTAAAATAATGTTTATCGCTTTGTTCCTTCAATGAAACCATCCTAGTGTCCTGTACAATTTCTGTATGAAAAAGGGAAATAATTTTTAAGCTGCAAATATATCAGTAATAATAATTTAAAGTCAGTGGCTTCTCTTTTCCAGCGGGTGTTTTTTAACATCAGACTAATCAACTGGACATGTGGCCTGATCCAAAGCCTGGTGGAGCCAACTGGAATCTTTGTATTACAATAGTGCTGAGAGGCCCGAGTCAAAATCAGGGTCCCAGGTACTGCACAAACACATAGTGACAGAGAGTTCCTGTTCCTGAGAGCCTCAGAATAGACAGGGGGTGGGAGGCGAAACAGAGGCAAGGCTCTGGCAGGGGGGAAACGGAGATTCCATCACAAATGAAGGTGGGATTGTAGTGTGGGAGGAATATTTTCACTAGCTTTAATTTAACTGTGGAGGTAACAATAGCTCTGAAGATTCAGCAACATGGACCTTGGAACAGGCCACAACGTGTGTACATACCCTGAGGCCTCAGCAGGTTTATTCTGAGGTGGCTAGGCTGTGCTGAAGCCTGTGCCACCACGCCCTCGTTCCCACTCCTTCCTGTGCCAGTTAGGTTAAAGCCAGCACACTATGCTGATCTGCGCTGCAATGACACCTTCATTTGTGGAGTAGCCGTACCCATAGAGAGGTGAAATGATTTGCTCAAGATCACTCAGCAGGTCAATGGCAGAGATGGGAGTAAAACTAGGTTTCCTGAATCCAAAACTAGGAGTTCTGCGTTCCTGAGTGCCCTCCCCATTGGATCACACTGCCTTTTCAGTAGAGTCTTTCCATTGTCTTCATGGGCTTGGAATCACGCCCTAAATATTTCAAATGTAGTTAAAACACACAACACTTCTGCTGGTGAGATTTAAATATCCGTAAGCTCTTTGGGTCAGCAACTGTCTTTTTGTTGACTGTTTGTACAGCATCTAGCACAATGGGATCCTGGTCCAGGACTGGGGCTCTTAGGTGCTATGATAATACACATAAATAATAATAGCAACCTTGAGTGAATTTTTCCCTCAGAGGTACAGACCTCTCTGAAAGTTGTGAAAGTGGCTAGATCTACACCACCATCCTCACAGGCACTGATACTAGGGGCACGCCAGATTTTCTAACAGAATCCCTGGCAGTTTTCCCTCTAATGGTACTAATGATGCCACCGTGGAAAGGTCACACATTCAGCTACAACTTTCCTGCTTGTATGTTCCTCTTTTAGTAAACAGCCTTATCGCCAGACAGAGAAAGGGGCAGGAGATCATTTAAAATAAAGATGACTAAAAGGAGGGGGAACAGTATTCTTCCTCCAGTGCCTAACTTTGGCCATAAACCCCAGGCCCACTTAGTAACCTAAATTGCCTCATTTTGTCCTGCTTCCCCTCTTCAGTCATATAAAGGGCAATAAAGAAAGACAAGGGCGGAATAACCTCTGAATAAAAGATGAGGTAATTCTGAAGGCCCATTAGAGTTTTATGTGTATTATGGCTTTGTGGGTTTTTTTTATACAAGTCCACTGGGAGCTGCGACATCTCCTGTAAGGAGTAGTCACCCGGCATGTTCCACTTTACAGCAACTCTCGTAAAATGCCAGCATTTGAAATGCAAATTGCAGAGAACTCCATGCTAACTTTTTTTGAGGGGGAGCAATAGGAGATGGGAGAGAATAATAATGAAACTACTTCTCTCCATCACGCCTCACCTTTCACTTTGGATAGAAATATATGGAAGCCCTCACTATTGCAGTCAAAGATCCCACTGATATGAAGGAGGATCACACAAGCCACAAGCTAAAATAAGGAACCAGATCTCTGAGGCATGATGACAGGATTCACTGGGTAAAATTCCATGGCCTGCATTTTATACAGGAATCAGACTCGATGAGCACAACAATCCTTCCTGGCCTTAAAATCTATGACCTTGTGTGGACATGAGCCTGTGCCCACAATCACAAAAGTCTGCTGGTCAGATGCCAGGTCAGTTTTGGAATGGCAAGGTACATTTCACATACGCTGAAAAGAAAAGATTTCTGCCGGGATTTGGGTTGAGGAAATTCTAACTCATCTCTTTGCTTTTGTCCTTTGTGCCACCATTTTATGGCTAGGTGAATTTGGAGGATGGGTTTACCTGCTTGTGGGGTGGAAGAGTGCATCTGTATTTAAGCGTGAGGAGTGAGAGGAGGATTCAGCAATGACACACCCTAAACCAGGGGTCAGTAACCTTTCAGAAGTGGTGTGCCGACTCTTCATTTATTCACTTTAATTTAAGGTTCCGCGTGCCAGTAATACATTTTAACATTTTTAGAAGGTCTCTTTCTATAAGTCTATAATATATAACTAAACTGTGGTTTTATGTAAAGTAAATAAGGTTTTTAAAATGTTTAAGAAACTTCATTTAAAATTAAATTAAAATGCAGAGCCCCCCCGGACTGGTCGCCAAGATCTGGACAGCTTGAGTGCCACTGAAAATCAGCTCGCGTGCCGCTTTCGGCACCTGTGCCATAGGTTGTCTACCCCTGCCCTAAACTGTGGTATGAGTGAAACTGGAGGACAGGTTCTCTATCCTGCTTGGTTCTCTTTGTGCTGTGCAGGCAAAGGGAGTAGAGATTGGCTATATCAGCCAAGCTCAGATTCTACCACCATGGGGGAGTCCTCAGAGACTCTAGAGCCAGTGTGGCTATATCTTACACCACCCTCCTTACAGCCATTGATGCAAGGTGCATGCCAGGGTGGGGAGGAGGTATATGCAGAGCACATTGCATCCCAACTATGGTCAGTTGCTGGACATTTCTTTGGGAACTCTGGCCAGCTGGTTCATATTATAGCACCTTCCAGGCTGCTCTAAGATGCACCCAGGGCAGGGGCCAGACAGACATTAGGGAGCCATAACCTTGCAGTCACCCCCTCCTGACTGGTTGAGAAGGCAGGTGTAAGTGGTCAGGATAGCAGTGTGACTTGCATTGATCTGACATTTGGTGAGTGTGAATAACTTAGAAAGGCAGGGATTCACCCCAACATTGCAGCCACTTTATACCAGGTGCCTAAACCTGGGCATCTAAAAATGGAGGCAGCCAAAGTCAGTGGTCACTTTTGAAAAAAAAAATAAAAAGGGGGCGGGGGGGCGGGGAGGGGGTATAGAATACAGAAGATATACAAAGGCCTGGATGCACAAAAGGAATTAGATTTTATCATGCTGAGTGTCCCAACACCTAATTTTTAGGCACCTAGAAAATCACTGAGATCCACAAAGACTGAGTTAGGTGCCTAAACTCCCATACAAGGAATGGGGAGTAGCTAAGAACTTTTGACTGGGATTCACAAAAGTCAGCATGCAAGGCAGAGAGTCATCTAAGCTTGCTAATTGGAAATGCCAGCCAGAGGAGGGTGTGTTAAGGTCCGCTCCTCTTTTGGAGACAGGCATCTAAATCCCAGCTGCATGGAGGCATCTAGCCCTGCATGGGATTTTCAGCTACAACCCGCTCTTGGCATTAGGCACCAACGCCATTAGCAAGGAACTGAAGAGCAGGAGGCGAAGAGACAGGACTCCCTCATAAGTTTTAGCCCAGTGGTTAGTGTACCCAATTGAGATAATAGAGATAGTTCAAATCTCCCCTCCACCCAATGGAGAGCAGGGAACTACCACTTTTCAGGAGAGTACTCTAACCACTAGGGTCTGGGACATTCCGATGCAGGGCTCCCATCGTCTCTCCTGTTGAAGCTGCTGCACTCTGGAAAAATAAGAGTCATTGGAGCAGGAAGGCTGGATACTGGGTCTCCCACATCCCAGGTGAGTATCTTAGCCAATGGGCTGAAAGTTGAGGGAGGTTCCCTTCTTCATTCCCTCCCCCTGGGAACTCAATCTGGTAGACACCCTCCAAGCACTCCTGCTGGATGGAGCTCTGCATGCAATTTAGGTGGCCAAACACCTATCTTCCTCCAATCTTTGAATCGCTCGAGTGCTTAGGGGGGAGCAAGGCATCAGGGTGCCTAGACGGAGGCAGTCATGTGCTTGCTCAGAAGCAGAAATATAGATGACTCCCAGGAAATGTTTACTACAAAAATGTAGGCACCGAGTGAGGTTTCAGTGGGAGGTTTGTGCATCACAGCGATCCCATAGGGCCTTAGATACCTAAAGCAGGGACTTGAGGAACATCCAGGCCCAAATAACTTAATCTGCCGGGGGTTTTTTTTGGGGGGGGGGTATTAAATGTGGGTTTTGTCTGTCTGGTTTGGTTTTGTTACCCTGTGTTGCCTCTATCTATTTATTGCAATCAAAATGATTGTATCATAGAAAGTGTTATGATGTGCCGTTATCAGAGGCAAGCAGGCACATCAGAGAGGAAATGCAGTAACTACTCAGACTCATTCACACATCATTGTGCCCCAGGTTTGACCCTGGGTATAAATATAGATAACACGATGGGACATAAAAGGAACTGCTGTCCTGCTGACCCAGTTTTCATAGATAGCTGTATACATAATTATTCGGCCACCTGCTGCTGATAAACCAATACGACATTTGGGTTAAAAACTATTCAGACGGTTTGCTTGTGACACAGAGTACCAAATATGTTGCTAGGGCTTACCCAGAGACCATTAGGGGAAGGGTTACCCACACAATCCCTTGTTACAAGGGATAGCCCTTATTTCTTCATCTCCGTACAACAAGATCAGGAGTTGCTGAGTGCGCAACAAGCAATACCCCTGATGAATGTAGGTGAGTACTGCTTATTACTATTAAAAATAATGATAATACTAATAATAATATCAGGAGAATGGGTGGGGGCAGGAGTACTAAAAAAACAGCCCTTTATTTTTAAAATAAAATGTTGGCAACCCTAATTAAGGAGCATCAAGGAGATTAAGAGAAAAAGAATGCAGGCTGCAGGCCTGACTCTGAATTCACAGCCAGTTTACACCAGTGCAGCACCACTGGTTTCATTGGAGTTGTTCTGGATTTACACCAGTGTCAGTGAGATAAGTATCCAGTGCAGAGCTTTCTTATGGGACAAGAAGCACATGGATACATTGTATGGAAAGAGTTAGCTGAAAATCTAGCAACAGGCGTAGAAACGGATCCCAGTCCAGGCAAAGCCTGAGGCACTGTGGGTTGGTTCTGAGTTTTCTTCCCTCTGTCAGCAGCAGGAATGGAACCAGAGGCAATTCTCTATACCCCTGCCCTCTGGCAATGTAATTGCATGGTGAAATAGCCAGTGAAGGCTTTAAAGCATGTTCACCTGCTGAGGGTTCAACTGGAGAACTGTCCCTTCAGGCTAGTCTACACAGACTTGCACCAGTTTAATTAAAACCAGTTTAGTTAGATCAGTGCAAATCCTTTTATGCAGTCTACGGCTTATCTACATCAGGAAATTGACCAGAATAGCTATTCTGAAATAGCTCCACATGTGGACACTATATTCCAGAATAAAAATCACTTTATTCTGGAACAATTACTCCACTTTGGGCTGGTCTACAGTGGGGGCGAGTGTCGACCTAAGATACACAACTTCAGCTAAGCAAATAGCGTAGCTGAAGTTGAAGTATGTTAGGATGACTAACCTGGCCATCCTCACGGTGGCGAGTCAACCACTGACGCTCCCCTGTCAACTCCACTTCCTCCTTTTGCAGAGATGGGAGTTCCGGAGTCGACGGGGAGCGCGTTCAGGGATCAATTTATTGCATCTAGACAAGATGAGATAAATCGATCCCCTCTATGTCAAACACTACCCGCCGATCCTGCGGGTAGTATACACATACCCTTTGGAAGCACACAAATTTTTCTGGAATAAAAGTGATTTTTATTTCAGAATAGAATGTCCATACAAGCAGCTATTCCAGAATAATTTATTCTAGAATAGCCATTCCAGTCAATTTCCTTGTGTGAACAAGCCCTAAGAATGACATATTTCAACTTAAACTAACTGCATAAGAGTGTACACCCAGGGATTTGCAATGGTTTAACTATATCACTATAAATTCACACCTTAGGTATATTGGTGCAACTTTCTCATATAGACGAGGCCTCTGATTAAGTGAGTTTTAGCCACTTTAGCCCATGAAATCTTGTGCCCAAATAAATTTGTTTGTCTCTAAGGTACCACAAGGACTCCTCATTGTTTTTGCTGATACAGACTAACGTGGCTACCACTCTGAAACCAATGATATCAGTGGAGTTCCTTCAGGTTTACACTAAGATAAAAGAGATCAGAATCTGCCTCTTAATGTGTATGCTGCAATTACTGTTCTAACACAAATATGACTGTCCCGTAAACCAAATTATTATATCTCAAGTCTGTGCTACTGTGATTATACAATATTAAAAATTCAACACAGACAGAATTGGTTTTAAATGGTTTACTTGTAGACAGGCCATCTAGTGAATAGGACAATCATGTTGGTTGAACCATTTTCAAAAACTGATCTACGCACTGCATCACAGTAACATGGTTTGGTTATATCTCTACAGGAAAGCCAAACTGTATGATAATACTTTGAGGCATAGCCCACTTGTAACTGGGTGTCCCAAAGTATGTATAATGGTCTCTTCTCCACAGTCACAGCCAAATTAGAGGACAATAAAGTTCCAATGTTTAATATAAAGTCAGTTCCTTACTGAGCTAAGCTAACTTGCTGTAACGCATCTGTACCTAGAAGTTGGAGGAAAACAGATTTTTCCATTTTGCAGGAAATCCTAAGATTTCAAAATATTCTCTCTTTCAAAATGGAATGAAAACAAACAATTTAGAAATTTCCTGCAAAACAAATTCCAAAAGTTTTGTTTTAGGTGGATTGAAACATTCACTTTTGACAACATGGAAACATTTAATTCTGATTCTGATCTTTTAAAACATTTAATATTAAAAACAATGAATTTTGCTTCAAAAAATTGTCTTGAAACAAAAGTACGAAATGGGACTGTGATGGGGGTATACCAGCCAGGTCTTTATGGTCCCCTGCTGGAGTCCCCATGGTCCTACTACATCCCATCCCAGGAAGGAAGCAGCAAAGTGTGGGTCCTCCAAGCCCACCTAGAAAGGTTGCACAGAAGCAATCAATCAGAGCTCAGCAGACTCATATAAAAGGAGTGCAGGACCAACAGGTCAGTTCTTGGTTGGGGCCAGAAGGCTGCTCTGGCCAAAGGAGCCAGCTGGGCTGTATTTACTAAACCTAGGAGTGAGAGAATCTGATAGCTCTAGTCCTACAGTAATGGATGGAGGTAAAGGTACTAGATTAGAAGAGGCCCAGAGAATGCAGCAGCAGTTGCTAACAGGAGAAAGTAGTATGTGGATGCTGTTTATAGGATCCTGGGCAGAGGTTTTGACCATGACGGAAGATCATGAGGCTGAGAATCTTGGGCCTTACAACTGGGAAAGGGGAAGACCAAAATGTCCTTAATGGGGAGGGCAAGAGGAGACCTGTCTGATGAACAGGCCCTGTTGCTGCCCTAGGCAACTCTCTGTTCTGCCTGTGTCATAGAGTCTCTGATGCTAAAATGAGGGAGGATATAAGAGCAGTTAGATTAAGCAAGAGATAGACAATCCTTGGAGGGCAGCAGATGTTCAGTATACATTGTGAAGGCTGTATTTGTTACCTGGAAAACCTGTATAAATTTGTTACCTGGAAAACCAAAGGCTGGCATAGATTCAGGAGACCTGCTCTGACATTACATCAATGTGGTTGGTTTAGCCGAGCCCACAGAAATTTACTGCACACGAAAACTGGACCCAGGTTTTCTCAAAAGGTTTATGGATGAGAAACCTGGGCTGAGTTCTGAGTGTGCAACAAAACACCAAATGAGGCAACTTTCCAGTGGTTTCACTGTAAACGTTTCACACAGCAGTTGTCCTACTCTTAATAGTTCCTCCTTTTAGACCAAAATTGCCTTGCCTCTCACTTTCTTACTATAAATCCCTCATAATACTTTGTGCTTCTCTAATGCTTGCCATCCAAGGAGCTTAAAGCTCCAAGGAACAATTTAGGATGGGAAGTGAAGAAGAATACTGTATCCAGCTGAAAATGGAGGAGCGGGGACAGATACAGCAGGGAGAGTGTAACCCAATTAAGAATATTGATCTCATGAAGTTGAAGTTATAACTGCATGGTGACAACAAAGACAGACCTCAGATCCCCCTTTAGATCAGAAGTCCTTACTGCTTTTTCTAAAGGGAATCTTTATTGGCTATTAACTATACAGAGGTCATGATGACACACAGCTAAGCAGGGAATCCTCAGCCAGCTAATTAGACTGAGTCTGGCCCCTTTGTCTATTGGGATGGCACAAATGGCCCATAGCAGGAGCAAAGACCTTACCCTGAGATCTATTTGGTCCGCAGTCTGGTTGGAGGGACAGTATGGAACACATCCTGTCATACAGTCACTATAAAAACACTTATTTCTCAGTGGAAATTTGACAACAAGATTAGGATGTCAGTAAAGCCTGTTGATTACCTGCTGAGAAACAGGTCTGATGATCAGTGCTTCATGTTTGGCTGCACAGGCATGCTCAGAAGGTCTATTTGAGTTTCTACCTGTCCTCACCCTCCACATTTTCTACCGGCAGACCCTGTGTATTAAAGCAATTATGTGGACTGCAGCTTGCTCTGATGTAGAAATTGTGAGCCAATATCAGTTCACACCTATTCCCCTTGCAACTACCCTAGCAGCATTTCTCTAGCCCATTCCCTCTCACCATGCAGTCTACATACTTCTCCTTCACCACAGGAAAATGCCTGTACACAAGCCCAAGCCTTCCATTGACCTAGCACTGCTTACACCAGGGGTTAGACTGGCTTAACTACATTGCTCTGGTGTTTGACTTTTTCAAACCCTTGAGGGATGTAGCTGGGTCAACCTAACATTTCACTGTAAACCAGGTCTGAGTGACTTATCCACCCTTACACAGAAAATCTGTGGGAGAGCAGGGAATTGAACCTTGATCTCCAAAGTCTTATGCTAGTGCTTTGATCATTGGACTGTCCTTTAAGCAACCCTGTTGATGTCAAAATTGATCCCCAAACACAACAGTCTCATGGACACCTATGCAAACAGTTTCAGGAGTCACTGGAAGTGATTATACACAAAGGACTTGGGGTGTGTGTCTGTCTCCACTTCTCCAGTGGGGAAAGTAATCTGTGCCAGCTTAATACCTAGCAAAGCTTGCTCTGCCACTCCATCCCAGCTCAGTGCTGGCTGCTGAATTGGCAAGTGGGCAGACCCTTGATTCCCCATTGCTGCTGGTCCACCTAAGGCTGCCCTCAACTGCATAGG
Organism: Dermatemys mawii; assembly: GCA_007922305.1. NCBI lineage: Eukaryota > Metazoa > Chordata > Testudines > Dermatemydidae > Dermatemys > Dermatemys mawii. Next base: position 1,276,681 of record ML677383.1, read on the forward strand.
AGTATGGCAGTGCCTCATACCTCATTTCTCCCCTGCAAGGGAATATAGCAGTTGTGCCAAAAAAGTTGTCAAATTCACAAAGCAAAACAAACTTGAGGAGCGGGGAAAGAGATAAATATCACTTGTCCCTTCTAATCATTCAGTTTCAGCAAAAACCTCAGGTGCTGCCTGTAACAATGACAGGTAACAAATTTAGTCAAGGTGCAATGTTTTGAAGTGTTGGCAGTGTCCTCTTTGCTCTAGGGGCTTGGCTTTCAGATATGCTGAACACCCACAATTCCAGTGGGAGCTGCTGGGTGCTCAGCACTTTGACAAATCAAGGCTGAAATATGAACTCTTGAGCCTAACTTTAGACTCCCATGTTATAAAATCTTGCCCTTGTGCAGAGGGGTAGCACAAAGGCTGTGCACCACAATGTCTCACTCACATCCTTCTGCCCAGAAGTGCATTTCGCCCTCAGTGAATCTAATCAAAGATGGGACCAAGAAACTTTCTTTAGCACCTACTGGGATAGGAGTTCTCTCTCTATTTCTCCTCTTTTCTGGTCCTCATCACTCCCAGAGGCACTGTATTTGGAGCAGTGACCCAGCCACACCACTAAGGTGAGTCCTGAGATGTTGGGGGCAGTACTAGGGTACCTGAGAAATTCTCCAAAATCCTGAGGTAAGGCAGGTCTGATTTTAGAGCTGCATATGGCTCAGGTCCCTGAAACACAAACCACTCTTGACTTTGGTAAACTTGCATTACTAACTGAATGGCCACATGCATGAGCTGTCAGGCTGGTATATCCACAAATAATCCCACTATCAATAACAAAATGTATTCCTTGCACAGATCTTTACTAATACTAACTACCAGTATTAGCAGAAAGATGGCTGCAGTTCCTCTTCTCTCCCAGCTCCCCTATCCTTGGTTTTTCAACAGTGTCTGTCAGTTTGAGGTCTAAAGGTATGTATACACTGCAATTAGGCTAGGAGGCTATTTAATTGAGGTATAGAGGTTTGGGCCTGAACCTGAACATCTACACTGCAGTTAAACAGCCCCTTAGCCTGAGTCACACAAGCCTGAGTCAGCAGGCATGGATCAGCCTGTTAGGTATAAATATGTTAGTACTGTTTAATATGTTCAGTTAGTTGTTTTAATAATGTATTTCTGAGGTAATGTTAAGTGAATCACTGGTTTTAATAGATGTTAATATGGAGTATATAAACCATGACCCTTAGACTCCATCTTTGTAAGCGGACTTGTTTACAACTTAGACACTGGAGTCCTCTGGCTGATACTGGACAGAACCAGCTTTTCCCGCCAGAGCCAGCCCTCAACGTTCCATCCCCTCAGAACTTTTCCCGCCAAAAAGGCTATTATAAAATCTTGCTCAGCACCTGCCCGGTGCTGTCCATCTGAGCGGCAGCCTGTGAGTGGGATGGGTCTCATCGTGATTCAGATCAGATCGACTGAGAGTAATACCTATCCCGAAGACAGCGGAAAAGACCCTTAACACCTATCTTATCCTGCTGTTCCATCTCTAAAGGGCTTCTCTTCTGCAGAGATTATGATCTCTCCTTTGGACTCCTCAGAGTTCCTCCTTGATGGCTTTCCACTAGCCCATATTTGAGGTCTTGGGCACCATCACCACATACCTAGAATTTGCACCTAGAATTGAGTAGGGAAAAAATATATATTGAAGTCACTGTCACTATTGTTGTTGATATTGGTTTGTGTTTGTGTTTTTTCCCCCTTCCCTATCAATTGTATTCTTATCCCTAATACAGATCTCTTTGTTTTCACCTTACTTACCTGTCTCCTCTTCATTATACACCACACCATACCTGGGGTAATGGTCCACTGGGTGATTACATACCAGAGTGGGTCGTATCTGCACTTCTGAGTAAAAGGGGTATCCATTTTCTTTCCCTCTACCACACCTGATTTATTGTAAGGGTTACTTTTTTCCCCCTTTGAGGCAACAAGCCATTGGTTTGTAACAGCAGTGCTGACGTACCCTAAGTGTTGCAGTCTCTGTACAGGCATGACTTCCATTCTCCTGCCCACACCTTATTCCAAGAGCTCTGTAGAGGAGAGAATTCAAAACATGTAGCAGAACTGTATAATTTTTTAAACACCCTTCTTTTTTCCCATGCCCAGACCTTTCCACATATGGCCAAACAACAAATCTGCAATGACTTCTGCAGCTGGTCACCACCTTAATGCTCATGGCATTGTCCCTTCCCCATCTCCGCTTGGCTGACACTAGCTTCAATGACCCATTAGGCCATTTCTCCCACAACCATCTCTGTGCCACTCCCTATGGAGATTGCTCTCCAAAGCCCAATCCATGCTAGCCACTAGCCACTTTCCACTTCAGTCCTTCCTAAAGACTCATTTCTTCCAGGATGCCCACAAGAAGGGGACGTCTATGTGAGGAAAAGCAGTACCCTTTTTTCAGTAACGGTGCAGCTGTGGCAGTGGTTTGCAAACTGCGGGTCTTGACCCAAGTACTGGGATGCGGAAAGTAAGGATCTGGGTTGCGGCGGCTCTGCTCACCACTGCCGACTGGGCCATTAAAAGTCCCGTTAGCAGTACTTCCCGGCTAACGCAAGCTAGTCCCTACCTGTTCTGACACCGTGCTGTGGCCCGGAAGCAGTCAGCAGCAGGTCCAGCTCCTAGGTGCGGGGGCCATGGGGCTCTATATGCTGCTCCCCGCCCCAAACATTGGCTCCACACTCCAGCTGGGGGGCCGGAGCAGTGCCTGCTGGTGAGAGCCTGGCAGAGCCACTTGCGCGCCTCCGCCTAAGAGCCGGACCTGCTGTTGGCCACTTCCGGGGTGCAGCACAGTTCACAATGCCAGGACAGGCAGGAAGCCTGCCTTAGCACCCTTGCTGCCCCACTGATTGGGAGTTGCCTAGGTAAGCCCATGCCCCAGCCCCAGCCCAGAGCCCCCGCAAACCCAGAGCCCCTTCCTGCACCCCAAGCCTGTCATCCCCAGCACCACCCCAGACCTGCACCCCCAGCCCAGAGCCATGACCCCCTTCTGCACCCTAACCCCCAGCCCCTGCCCAGAGCCTCCTGCCACACCCTGATCCCCTCATTCCCGGCCCCATCCCACAGCCTTTACCCCAACCCTATTTCCCAGCCCTGAGCCCCTCCCACACCCCAAACCCCTCATCCCCAGTTCTGTTGTGTCATGGACATCAACAATTTTCTGCAATTGGGTTGCCAGAAAAAAAGTTTGAAAACCACTGGTCTAAGGCCTGGTCTACATTTGAAAGTTGTGCCAGTATAGTAGTGAGTACATCTACAGTGCAATCAAAGGCATGACTGCAGGTCACGTAGGCATCTTTTTGCTAGCTTTAATCTAGCTAGTGTTGCTAAAAATAGCAGTGAAGACACAGTAGCATGGACCCCAGTGCAGGCTAGCAAAGAAAGTCCTGGGCAAGTTTGTACTGCGCTTGCCAAGGTCTGCACCACCACATCTTCACTATTTTTCACCACACTAGTTAGAGTAAAGCTCACATGGATATGCCTTCACAAACTGAAATCAGTCTCCAAGAGCAGTGTAGACACACCCTATGTTTGGTAGAAAAATCATACTCCTACCTGTAGAGTTATGCTGGCATAAACCTTTTGTCTTTCACGGGTACTTAACAGAAACAGTGCTTTGAAAGGGGAGGGATGGATGTCTCCAGGGCAGCAGAGTTCAAAACAATGAGCAGAGCAGTCACTTGAGGCATTATGGGACTGCTCCGGAGGCCAGTTACAGCCCAGAAAGCAATCAAATGTCTACACTAGCAATAGAGCGCTGAAGCCTCTGCACAAATAGCCCTACCACTCTTGTCAAGGTGGGTGTTTTGCAGCGCTGCAACTGAGGGGTTTCTGCCGCACAGTGGCTTGGCACTGTGTACACGTCTGCAGTTTGAGTGCAAAAGGCTGCTTTACTGTGAAGAAACTTGCCAATGTAGACAAGCCCTTAATGTGGGCCCAGCTACAGTGATATAGATATGCCTTCCCTTAAGGGAATAAGCTGTACTTACATAATCACCTTTATATGCATATTGCTTCCTCCACACTTAAGAGGGCTGTGCTGTCTATACCAGTATAGTTAAAGTGCTACAATCTCTGTGCAGGAAAGCCCTAACTGAAGCCAGCAGATGGGGGCACTCAATACTTCTGAAAAGCTGAGGCAATGTGGTCCAGTTTAGGTATCTTGAATTCTATTCCTGGTTCTGCCACTGACCTGCTGTATGATCTTGAGCCATTTAGCCTCTGTCTCCCCTCCCTCCTTTTATCTGTCTTGTCTATTTCAATTGTAAGCTCTTTGAGGTATGGACTCTCCTTTCCTATATGTCTGTGCAGCACCTAGCACGGTGGGACTGCTATATGCTAATCATAAAATTGTGGGGCTGAAAAGAACCTCATGAGGTCATGAAGTCCAGCCCCCTGCTCTGAGGCAGGACCAAATAAACCTAAACCACCCTCACAGATGTTTGTCTAACCAGTTCTTTAAAACATCCAATGATGGGGATTCCAAAACCTCCTTTGGAAGTGCCACTATCCTTATAGTTTAATTTTTTTTTCCTGATATCTAATCTAAAATCTCCCTTGCTGCAGATTAAGCCCATTACTTCCTATCCTATCTCCAGTGGACATGAAGAACAATTGATCAACCTAGTCTTCATACCAGTCCTTAATGTATTTGAAGTCTGTTATCAGGGCCCTCCTCAGTCTTTGGTCTAATGTCACACAAATAGTAATAACAGGAATTTTAGCTCATTAACTACTTCTTCCTTCCACCCTAGGCTGGGGTGTAAATATTGTTCTCCTCAGCTAGGTGCAAAAAATACCCTGCCCTCTCTGAATTAGGTGATAAATAGAAGAGAGACACTCTCAATAGCTGGTCACAAGGGACTAGCCCTGTTAGCATTATCCTGGGAACACCTTTTTTACCAATTGTTTCTTAAACTATGGAGTGTTTATAAAAATCCCTCTTTGAAGTTGAAGTTAACTGAAGAAGTTAATCCCTTTATATCCAAGGGCACAAGCACAGATTTCACAATCAGGCCCTTCTCCTCTTCGTGAGCCATTACTCTGCTCACCCCTGTGCAAAGGAGTTTTGCAGTTTGTCCTTTGACGGGAAGCAGGGCAAGAGTGGCTAAAGCAAAGGGCCTGTCTACACTGCAAAAAATGACTGGGGAACCGTGTACAGTCTTACAGTGTCAACAGAGCTGAGCACTATTACCAAACTGCCATAATTCTACTAGCAGTATCTGCATTATGGCAATGACTGTAGGAGTGTAGACCAGAGGTTCTCAACCTTTTTCTTTCCAAGGCCCCCACTACAACATGCTATAAAAACTCCACGGCCCCACCTACGTCACAATAACTGGTTTTCTGCATATAAAAGCCAGGGCTGGCTTTAGGGGGTGACAAGCAGGGCAATTGCCTGTGGCCCCATGACACAGGGGTCCCCATGAACTACTTTGCTCAGGCTTCAACCCCGGGTGGCGGGGCTCAGAGACTTGGGCTTCAGCTGCATGTGGTGGGGCTTCAGTTTTTTGCCCTCGGCCCCAGTGAGTCTAATATTGACCCTGATTGAAGGCTCCCCTGAAACCTGCTCCCCTAGGGGCCCCCCTAGGGGGCATTGGCAGATACCTATCTTGGATGTTTCAGAAAAAGGTGAAACTCCCTGTCCTTTAAAATGCACCTCTTTAATTATGAAATCCTATGCCTTGGGGGAGGGGAGTAACTGTATTGTCCTGCCTTAGGCCATCAAGTAAGATGATTCAGATCCATTATAAATTTTATTCTAGCTAGTGTATCTTCAGATACTATTATTAATTCAAAATATCTCATTGCTTTCTGAATATTACTAAGCCATTTGCTTTTTTATAATAAACTGCAGCAGGAAGTTCCACAAGTTAATTATAAATAGGTTTTCAAAAGGCATTTCCTGCAATCTGTTTTAAATCCATTCCGCTGAATTTTATTTGATGTAGCATATGTCTAGTAGAACTAAGGAGAGATGCAACTTTATTGCTGCTATCTGACAAATTAACATGTTCCTCTCTCACAGTGGAACAAGGGAAAAGTCCCTTATCTGATATGAAGAGACAAGCATGCCCTCCTTCTTATCAATAAACTGAGTTATCAATCAAGTGAAGTAGTTTTATTGTGGCCTTTCTGACTGCATTTTTTTTTGTAATCCATATTGGTAGCAAATGTTCACAGATGTATTTTCAGCTCCCATGCTATTTTTAATATGCAGCAGTCACTACTGATTAAAAACTGTTCATCTCAAGATATTTAGTTGCAGTGTTGTTAAAAAGTTTTCAGTTTGTTCTGATTGTTTGTAAACTAAACTACACTATAGCAGCAAAAATGATGCTAAAAACAGTTTTGTAAACAGATTAGAGGAGCATATAGGCTATTACACCTTAAAGCTGATGACATGCATTGATTTGCAGCCTCATGTAGCAATCTCTAAAAATTGAAGCATGAATTTTCAAAGTTGCTAATTAACTTTCGGTGCCCTACTTGAAACAACTAGTCATATTTTTCAGATATGTAAAGTATAGGCTTGAACTGTGCAACATGATAGAGAAAACAAACAAAAAGAGTAAAGCAGTGATTCTCAACCAAGGGTCCAGAGCCCCTTGTGCAGGGCCACAAGCAGGTTTCAGGGGGTCTGCCAAGCATGGCCAGCATTAGACTAGGACCCAGGACAGAAAGCTGAAGCCCCACCCCAGTGGGGTCCTGGGGCCCTGAACCCTACCACTTGGGGCTGACACCATAACCTGAGCAACTTGACTTTGCAGTACCCCTTGTGACATGGGGCCCTAGGCAATTGCCCTGTTTCCTACCCCTTAACTCCAGCCCTGATTTTTATACGCAGAAAAATATGCAGTTGTGGTGCAGGTGGGCCATCGAGTTTTTATGTCATGTTGGAGGAATCATTATGGCAGCACCTAGATGTATTTATTTACATAGTAGTAGCACCTAGGAGTCCCAATCATGGACCAGCAGCCCATTGTGCCAGGAACTGTACCAATACAGAATAAAAAGGCAGTCTCTGCCCCAATGAGCCTACAATCTGACAGCACAATGCACAGTCGCCGAATGCATGAACAAGTGGTAAGGTGAGAAGAGAATGAGAGAGAAAATACCAGTATTATAATTTCACTGTAAGCAGTAGATTGATGGCACATTCCCAGTCTGATGTGATGGGAACACCTCCTTTTGTACAACATGTCAACAATACTGAATTTAATGGTATTTGAACAAGGCTGTTGGTAATCACATGAACTGACCCAGGACTGAATGTGGGTTAGCTGTTAGTGCTGAAGGGAGAAATCATCATTGTGATTAAGTATGTTTGGAGGGTTTAATCACAGTTATGCAGAACATGATGTCTTTGGCTACTCTTACAGCTAAACTATGTTCAGCTAATACCATTTTTGAACATGATTCAGTTTTGTAATTTTAACTAGGCCAAAGAAGACATGATAGTAGAAATAGAGTCCAGACATAAGACAAGAAAAGTCACTAGAAACAGATTCCTTGGTTACTAGCTAGGATACCCCTTCTCCGAGCTTAGCTTCCTTTCTATTTGTCACTAATTCTCCATTCACAGAGGTACCTTCTTTTCCGAGCATGCTTTTCTGGGACTGGCCTTTCAAATTTGGTAGAGGGAAGCAGCTGTGACCCTTAAGCATCCATTTTGCAACTCGATGCTGCATCTTGTTCTTGTCCAGCTAGTGAGTATTGTTCATTCCTATTATGCTTTTAACTGGTTCTATCTGTTATGCCTGTGGAGATGTCACATTCTCACCTAGGGAGATGAAAACTAAGGCACACAGACAGAGGCACTAATTTGTCTAGGGACAAGAACACAAGTAATGATAATAGTAGAATTGAGTTTAGAACCCAAGAGTCCTGTTTCTAGACCCCTAATTCTACCAGCTGACACACTCCTGCCCTCAGATAATAAATGATATATGAAGTAAGACACAATGATACAAAATTGTTCATTTGTTTAGGAATGTCTCCAAAGGGTGGCCTTCTGTATAAAATGGCAGTGATTGTGCTGACTTGTTTATCATAGTTAAATTGTTCTTCACCTTTTAAGCTTAGTGAAGAAAACAGGACATGGATTGAACTAGCATACAAATCTTCCTTTTATTTCTGACGCCTTTTCCTACCTGATGACTTGCCCCAATTGTAGCCATCAGCCTACACGGAACATAGAGACATATGATTGGAAGGGATCTCCTTGGTCACTGAGGTCAGTCCCTTGCTATCCCAGACAACCCACTCATATACCTCACTGATAAATTGATCAAGCTCCACTTTAAAACAAGCTGGGTTTTTGCACTAGAGTAACTCTTAGTGTAAATATTCAAAGCCACCATTTGCTCAAGTGCCACCTTCTGCCTGAAACCAGGTTAAATTCCACCAGTGCAAATGGCAGCCTTTCTTGTCTATTCTTGGAGTTTGCACTGGTACAACTGGACTGTTTACACTTTTCTCAACCCCAGCTGCCTATCCTCAAGCAGAAACAGTCTTAAGGCATCCACACACCTACTCAACACAGCCTTGGCCTCCAAATATTGAGAACAAACAAATGTCTGGCTTGCTTCCTTGTGTATAGAATTCTTTCTTTCTTACAGAGTGCACTAAAAAGTCTTCAAGTGAGACTTGCAGCTCTTTCCATGCAGAAAATCACTGCAGGGAAGGCTAGTGTATTTTGCTAACAGACCACAACAATGTTATGATCAACAGCTAGAGCTCAGGCTCCTTAAACTTATAGCCCTCGTAGAATAGATTAACTGTTTTAAACATATTAAAGAAGAGTTAATCAACTAGTGTTGTGCTGTTTTGGCAATCCAATAGTGTATAATAAGATTCAGGAAATGCATGACAAGCCTTTCGAAGTTGATAGCTCTGTTACCTCTTCTTCTAAAGAAAGTTTTGAATAAAATAACAGTTTATCTTTTACAAGAGCTTTGAACATCTCTTTTTATTATGCATTCAAATCAGTGCAGTTTTCCTTTAATCCAGCCCTGCAGGAAACAGTCTCCAGTCAAACAATACCAAAAGCACTTGGGCAAACTCATCCCCTTCCCATTCATTAACCTCAGGGAGGTGTTAATTTCAGTGTTAATATAATTAAGGGTGTGATCCAAAACACTCTGAAAGCCATGAAACTCTTTTGATTTACTTCACTGTATTCTGAATTACATAACAGGTAATAGATTTAAAAAATAATTAAATGGCTATTAGCAGATAGTCAGTATTGAGATTTTTACTCTAAACAAATCTAATATGATTTAGTAGAAATGTGTCCACACACAAATTCAAAAAATCCAGAGAATGCATGTGTTTTTAATGTAAACAGTCCTCTGCAATGTTTACAGCCCTAAGAATTTTGTGTTGCAAGACAACCAGAGAATGAAACTGACTGAAAACAGAGACAAAATTAACGGATTCATTATTTTCTAGAGAAATGTAACATGTAAAGAGCATACCCTTGAAAAGTAAATTAGATTTTTAAAACCTTCTAACTTTCAGCAGTCAAAGAGGTAACACAAGAAGAAGTCACATTTGTAATTACTTCTTAACTGACAGCGGTTTTTAATATTACTTTCAGGTATAGCAAGATACAGAAATGGATTACATACCAAAACCACCTTCAAAATAAACTTTTTTAAATGGTTTTAAGATCTTGTCACCGAGCTCTTGATTTGACACCTCCTACCACCATCAGCTTTGAAAACAAAACAAATATATTTATTTTTAAATATTGTGACGGAGTCCGACCAGAAGGATATAGGAGAGTGCTGGAAGGCAGGTATATTAGTCTCAGGGTGTGCAGGTCCCTGTTCCCTGGATAGCCAAACAAAGGCTACTCCAGGCCAATCAAGACACCTGGGGCCAATTAAGAATCTTCTAGAAAGGAGTAGAAACAGCTAGCCTAATTGGGACACCTGAAGCCAATCAGGGACTGGCTGAATCCAGATAAAAACCTCCCAGTTAGTCAGGTGGGTTGTGGGTGTCAGGAAGTTATGCTGTTGGTGAGACTGTGTGGTGGATAACTTATCGTACAGAAGGAAGGAGGCCCTGAGGTAGGGGTGAAGTGGAGTTTGAAGAAGCGGGGACTGCTGTGGGGAAGTAGCCCAGGGAATTGTATTGTGTTTTGTGGATAAAAGGTCAGCCATCTTAGCTGATACTATTAGGGTCCCTGGGCTGGAGCCCTGAGTAGAGGGCGGGCCTGGGCTCCCCCCTTTCTGCCTCCCCTAATTAGTCTCTGAGATTGGGAGACAATAGAGACTGTGCCAGGAAGAATAGCTTCTCCTCCCTGGTTTGTGATGAAAATGGCTCAATAGACTGTGACCTTGTCCCCAGAGAGAGAAGGGCTCCGTGGAGGGTCACAGTGAGCCGCTGAGGCTAGTAAAAATCTGCCAGGAAACACAGGATCCACGAAGATAAGGACAGAGCTTTGTCACAATGTCCACACCTGAATACAATCTTAGCACAAAGGTCCTGCAAAGAAAACTGCATGGGAAGGACACCCTATACCTTAGGACACTATATTTTAGGCTTATTCTGAGCAGAGGTAGATGACATGGCCCTTAAAATGTCTGGCAGCAAATGACTCATCTATAGGAGAGCTTGCCCAGTGTTGCCATGCTTATGTGAATGGAGATTAGTGTGTAAAAGCTGGTCTATGCACAGAATTTACCTTGTTTTAACCAAAAGGGTATGTGTTTTTAATCTGATTGAACAGAATTTGTGTGAACCAATGTAGACACACTTATCAATTAAAACTGATAATAACAACTTAGCTTGTGCCTGTAAGGCCTTGGCTGAACACAAAAGTTGTACCACTTTAATTATACCAGTATAACTACATCCACACTGGGGGGTTGTCCTGGTTTGCCTATATTAGTAAAAAATTACATTCCTATTGATTGTAGCTCGAGGCTAACTTGGTTCAAACCCACCAATCCTACTCCCCTGTGGACAGTTAAATTGATGTAAGACACTCAAACTGATTTATCCTAAGGGCTGGTCCACCCTTAAAATCTTACTGAAATGCTCCTCTTCCAATAGAGCAAAAACTAGACCAGAACAAAGTACCTTTATAGTGATATAACAGCATTTCCACTAGGGGAATGGTACTGTTGAACTCTCCTGGTAGAGTTAAGCAATACAACTTTTTACTGTAGGCAAGACCTAAACTGAGTATAAACTGACTTGAACTAAGATGATTTTAAACACTCTTAAAACCGTGTAGAGATGCTCTTAAATCAGTTTATCATTTGCTCACTGCAGGAACTGACCCTAGTTCCTCACACCATATTCTGAAACCCTTAACCCATCTAGAGAGTCAAGGACAATGGGTATTCCACCACTTCCATTGGCAGGCTATTCCATAATCTATTAGATCCTGAGGTTTTCCTGCCATTCAGCCTATGTTTTCTTTTTCACTTTTCATCCTAGTTATATAAACCTCTTCTATCACATAAACAATTATTTCCCCTTCTTGGGGTGAAATCCTGCACCCATTGAAGTCTATATGGCAAAACGTCCACTGACTTCAATGAGGCCATGATTTCACCATTGGTGTTTATCATTCTAATAGTGATAAATAGTTGCGATTATAAAGATTTATTTCTCTTGGAGGTTGTTTAGCCAAGTTGCATATATCTAGCTGTTTTAATCTTTCTCCATACATCAGTCCCATCTACTAACAGGCTATAGAATCAGAAGTGTCTCTAACAGAATGTTGGCCAAAGTTGCTCTTGGGTCATAGGTGGTGCTCTAATGATACAGCATAGGGTCACAGGTAAACACAGGTGTTTGTATATTGGATACGCATTAACTGAATGGATAGTAGGAGCTAGTTTGAAAGATGGGGGAAAAAAGTAATGGTGATTGATGATACCTGAATGTGTGAAGACAAAACTACAGTGGAGAAAAAAAAGTATGAAGCACTAGGTAAAGATCAAAAGGTATCTGACTCAGAGAAGATCCCCATCCTGTTCTGAGAAACCTCCACTGGTCCATCTCTCCCTTCTCCCCGCCCCCACCCCTTGTGGTGTGGAACTACAAAGAGACAGAGTAGAAAAAAGGAGCCTCCGCTCTTATCATCCAATCTGCACCCAAATGTGTGATTCACACATTCTCCACAGCCTGCTTCTCCCTTTTTATAATTAGCTCTCCTGGTAATCTTTGAGCCAGTAGAGGGCGCAATTACTTTACTATACAGTACTTTACTTTCGCTACTAGTGTGGAGGGGCGCAGCGAGCAGGCGTGAGAAACCCTTTTGCAGCCAAAGCTAGTAGTGATGTAGTACTGAGTTCCTGACTAGCAATTTGCATTTCCTGCAGCGAACCAGGGGCCTCTGATTTTTTTTTTTTTTGCAAGCTAGAAGTATAGCAGTTGCACGTCACGATAACTGCATTTTAACAAATAGGTAGGACACCACTTTTCCCCCTTAATTGCTTCCCCGAGGTTTGTTTGAGGGGTGCACGGGAGGTAAAGGAAAGTTTAAGAAGATGCAGAGGAGGCAGCTTAATCTGAGCAGCAAGGGAAGAACCCGGCTGGGCTGACCCTTTGAAGCCAGCTGCATTTTAAAGTGGTGTAAATCACTCTTAAGTATTTGGTTTGTCTCTCCCTGGTTGGCTTTAAAAAGATCTCATGCCAGCGAGGTTACTACGTAAGAGACAAAACAGGAGAGAAAAAGCTTAACTAGGGGACAACGAGGTGAACCTGTGAAACAGGGAGGGGTGGGGGTAGCAAGTGTGAAAGAAATGGCGTGTTGCAGATCCCAGGTGTCTTGATTAATTGGGCAGGTGGAGTATCAGTAGCGGAGAATAAAGGAGCCGAAAGCAGGCGGGGATTTTTGCATGGTAGAGAAAGGAAAGTGTTAACGGTTTCCCTCCCTCCCTTTACCTGGGAGAAGAACCTGGCGGAGCCGCCCGTCCGATAAGGGAAGGCTGAGCCTGGATCCCTTCCCCTCTGTGCGATCTCCACCGAGAACGCTTTGCACCTGAGTCTAGCATTGGGGCGGATGCAGCTGGTTTATTAAACTCCCACTATTCTTTTTCCAGAGAGGGGGAGAGACGTTTAAATTAAAAAGGGCAGAGGCGGGGGGGCTAAAACCAATTTTCTCTTGCCCCCCTGCTTGCGTTTGCGCCGTCTAGTAGTAACATCTCTCGGCACGAAGTGCGCGTCCACCTCCCCCCTGCCAAAGCCGCTAATCTGCTTTTTCACTCGTCTTTGCGTGCGCTAGGAAATGCGCGCCGGGGATAACAACCTGGGGAGACGGGCTAGAGATCGCCGGGCAAGAAATGCTCCTTTTGATCTGCTATCATTTTAATACCCCCCCCCTTTGCGTTTTCCTCTCTGCTGCATTGGCTCTTGCACCAGCCCCTTGTCTCGTTGCAACGTCCCTCCAGCGCACACCTGAGGAGCGGCGCCTTGCAAACGTCCCCGGCCTTTGTCTAACAAACCCGCGAAAGGGCAACAAGAGGATCCCTGCCTCCGGGGATGAAAGCTGGGGCGGCGTGGGGGCGACGCCGGCTCGCTCCAGCCCCAGGGTCGAGGGACCCGCCGCGTTGCACGGGGAGGAGGTTGTATTTTCTGTTGCCCGGGTGGGGGGGGGGGGAAAGGAGCAATTGCAGCGGTCACGTTAATTCATCTCTCGTGCGCTTTACTATGTTTACTTCCGTTTCTCGGGCGGCGAGTAGCGCCTGTCACGGTCCAACGCCGCCTGGCCCCCAAGTCCCCTTCCCCGCTAGCGGTACGCGCCGCCCCGCCTCTTCCCTCTACACACACGCTGCTCCTGCGGAGGCAAACAAAATAGTCCTCGTAATGCGTCAATCCCACCCCTCGCGGACTAGCCCACCCCGCCCGCTAGATTTCTTGCTTTGGCGGGAAAGGCGGAGCCCGGTTATAAAAGCCGCGGTGCAGGGAGCCTGCCTGCTCTTTGCAGTGGCGAGAGGGAGGGAGACGGGCTCGCACGGTAGCCGCCGCCTCCTCGTCGTCGTCAGGCGCCCCCTCCCCTCTCGCGCCGGCCGGCCGGCGCTTTAAAGCGGAGCGAGCGAACTTCCGACTGCGCCCGGACACGGCGGCGCTGCCTTGGGACTTACAATTCCTCGCGCGCGGCGCCGGCGCGGAGAGCCGCGGCCCGCTGCTTTGGTGGGATAATTATTGCGGGGCTGGGTTGTCCCCCCCCCCTCCACTTTCACTTTTTTTTTCCGCGCTGTCTTTAATCCGTCCCCCGCTGCGTTTCCCAGCCGGTGCCGCGGAGGAACCGGTGAGTTTGCAGAGACGGGTTCGCACCTTTTGTGGGTCGGGTTCTCCGCCGCGGGGGGGAGGGGGGGGGTCTTGCCCTGTGTTTGCACCCTTGGGGGGCGCAGGCTGGGGGACCCCCCCGGGTAAAGCGCTGAGCTCGAGGGGTGGCTTAGCAGGGCAGTGGCGCTAGACGCAGTGACACAAGGTGTGTAGCAGCAACAGCCCAGAGGTGCAGCCTGTGTGCGTGTGGCGCGCGCCCTGCCTTCCTCGTTCATTGCACCGGGGTCTTTAAACCGGGCTTCCCCCCTGGCACTTCAGTGTCGCCCCCACCACCTCCCCTTGCAGCCTCCGCCAGCAGAAACGGGCCCCGAGGTCTGGGTTCCTAACCGGCCAGCGGCTCGGTTGAGTGCTGGGCACAGGGACGGCGGAGTTTGCCTCGGTTCCCCCGGCTCCTCTGCAGTCCGGGGGGATCGAGGCTTGGGCCAGCCGGGTAGGTGGGGAGCCGCCTGTCCTGGAAGCCGCTCCAAGGCTGGAAGAGTTTTTCCCCCAGTTGCTGGATCCGGCTCTTGTCCTTCCGGGGAAGCGGGGCTGGTGCTGGGCAAAGGAGGGTCCCTAGCCGGGCGCTGGGTCCCTGACGCCGCTCTCCGGCTGGGCTGGACAGGATCTGGGGGGCGGACCGGGAGCCGGCTCCCGGGGAAGGGACGGAGCGGAGCCGGCCAAGCCCCGGGGCCGGGCGGGGAGAGAATCCCGGGGAGCCCCTACCGCGGGGAGGGGGGAGCGCGCAGCGGCGGCGGCCGCGCTCCGTTAAGGTGGTTCCGGCTCTAAGGAGGCGCCTGAACCGCAGCGCCCGCTGCCCAGCCCGGCGCACTGCGGGTGCGGGCGGATGGGGGGGCTCCTGCTCCCCGTTTCGCACCGGCGCGAACTGCCGGCTTGTAGCGTGCCCCGTATGTCACCGATTGATGGTCGATGGTTGCAGCCCACTCCTGCGCCGTGTTGGGGGCGGGGAGGCTATAGGGGGACGGGGGGGGTGACCCCGTCTCCATTGGGGTGTTTGCACCGTTTGTTGGGGTGGCTGCACCCCGTTGTCACCCCCGCAGCGCCCTGACCCGTGTCCCCTTCCCTGGGTCCTCAGGCACCAGCCGCCGCGATGCCGCTGACCTCGACCCTCCCCAGCAAGAACTACGATTACGACTACGACTCGGTGCAGCCCTACTTCTACTTCGAGGACGAGGAGGAGAACTTCTACCTGGCGGCGCAGCAGCGGGGCAGCGAGCTCCAGCCGCCCGCCCCCTCCGAGGACATCTGGAAGAAGTTCGAGCTGCTGCCCACGCCGCCCCTCTCGCCCAGCCGCCGCTCCAGCCTGGCCGCCGCCTACTTCCCCTCCACCGCCGACCAGCTGGAGATGGTGACCGAGCTGCTGGGGGGAGACATGGTGAACCAGAGCTTCATCTGCGACCCGGACGACGAGTCCTTCGTGAAATCCATCATCATCCAGGACTGCATGTGGAGCGGCTTCTCCGCCGCCGCCAAGCTGGAGAAAGTGGTGTCCGAGAAGCTGGCCTCCTACCAGGCGGCCCGCAGGGAGGGGGGCTCCGGCTCCCGGCTCTGCCCGCCACCGCCGCCCTCGCAGCCGCCTAGCTTGGCCCCCTCCCCCGCCTCCGCCAGTACCTACCTGCACGACCTGGGCGCCGCCGCCTCCGATTGCATAGACCCCTCCGTGGTCTTCCCCTACCCGCTCAGTGAGAGATCCTCCAAGCCCGGTTCCCCCAGCTCCAGCCCGGCTTCCCTGCTGGGCGATGACACCCCGCCCATCACCAGCAGCGACTCGGGTGAGTATCAACCCACCGTCCTTCTCTCAGCAGACTTCCCCTCCGCCTCGCCAGACAGGGAGGCTGCCCTGGGGAGATCGGCTTGGTGGGGAGTCAGGCATGAAGGTAACTGGCCCTTGCCAGGGAAGACAGCAGGGACTTCCCCTGCCCGGCCATTTATGGCTCCAGCTTCCCGTTCAGATAACTTATCAAACAACGTTTGCCGGGCCCATGGTAAGCGCTGAGCAATAGCTGCTCCCTCAGTGCGTTTGGGGTGGACTCTTGTCCCTTCTTTGTATACCACTTTAAAAGTTAACCACTCTCTGTACCTCCATAACAACCCTCCTGCGTTGTGTAAGTTGCTCAGGGTGAATACTTGGGAAGGTTTAAGACATGAAGGGCTTGCGCAGGACACAGTTTCTTGCTGAAACTGGTGTGTTTAACTCCTCCCACCCTAAGGATTTCAGTCCCCCTATTGCATGTGCTTTTTTAAATGCCACGTTAGCAAGGCACGCTGAGAGGCTCCGCGCGAATTAAATTTCCTGGGAAACCAGCCCATTGAGGTGGAGGGAGAGAGGGAGGGAGGTGTTAACTTTCATAACAGGCTCTGAGTCATTCCCCAAAGCTAGAATCTTATCCAATTGAATCTGCCCTCCCGTGACTTTCATGGGATAGGAGGTGCTAGTGAAAGTAGTTGAAGAGAAGTAAATGGGTCTGGGAAAGCTGCTTTTTTTTTTTTTTTAAGGCTGCTTATATTTCTTTCAAACAAAGTCTGAGAGACAAACCCATGTATAGTCAGGGACTGAGTTTGTCTGCAAACAAAGTTTAGAGTCTCTTTTTTTGTGTGTGTGTGTTCCTAGATTACCCAGGAATAATGGGGGTATGGGGGAAGAAGTTTCTGAAGGTGCATCTTAAAAATATACAATTGCACCTTAAAAATATACAATTGTTAAGTGAGCTTTGCTTTGGGGTCTTACCAAAGACTCACTAAATATTTAAGGATGGTTTCCATGATTTGGTTGGGGGTGGGTAATTTTTGCAGAGGGAGGTTATGCAGTAATGTCTGCTGTCACCATTCAACTTCCCTGCTGTCTGTTCAGAATTACGTAACTTTTGCTATCAGGGAGGCAGGGTTTGGCAGTCTGGGATGCCAAGTTAAGAATTACAAAAGAGGACTCTGTTCTTTTAACAGTACTTCTGTTAAATGTTGGATTTCTCAGATAAAACATTTTTCAGGGAAGTACAGGTTTTAGAAGCAGATTACAAAATGTTTTTTAAAAAATACCTCCTTGTTCTCTTATAGCAAGGAACACTTACAAACTGTATTTTTTAAATGTCCATACAAGTTGACTAACAGGGGTGTGTTTTCTTCCAGAAGAAGAACCAGAGGAAGATGAGGAAGAAATTGATGTTGTGACAACAAGTGAATCCGAATCAATCACACAACCAACAGAAGAGCACAGTAAGCCACACCACAGCCCACTAGTTCTTAAGCGGTGTCATGTCCCCATCCATCAGCACAATTATGCTGCTCCTCCCTCCACCAAACTTGAGTATCCTTCAGCAAAAAGGATAAAGTTGGACAATGGTAGAGTTCTCAAACAAATCAGTAATAACCGAAAGTGCTCAAGTCCCCGCACATCAGACTCAGAAGAAAACGACAAGAGGCGAACACACAACGTCTTGGAGCGCCAAAGGAGAAATGAGCTGAAGCTGAGTTTCTTTGCTTTGCGTGACCAAATACCTGAGGTAGCCAATAATGAAAAGGCACCTAAAGTTGTCATCCTTAAAAAAGCCACAGAATATGTTCTTTCTATTCAAACAGATGAACACAGACTGATTGCAGAGAAAGAACAGTTAAGGAAGCGTCGAGAACAGTTGAAACACAAACTTGAGCTGCTAAGGAACTCTTGTGCATAGATTAGAATAATCTAATCCAGACTGAAGTATTAATATTTCTAATCTTACTCATGAACTATGCCAGTTCATAAAGTATGGAACCATTGCAATTGCATGCTCTTCAAAATAACTCGAGACTACACAACCGTGGCTGGATCTTGGAAAAGTTTAGCCATAACCTCAAAACTGCCTCATAATTAATGCTTTGGGCATAAGGACAGATGGGACTTCATGCTTGCGGATGAACTTTTTTCAATTTTGTTCTTTGAAAATTTTGTATTTAAGTCATTTTTCTTAAGACAATTCCAAAAAGTTGGTCCCAAACTGCTGTATATATTTACATACTTTATTGCTATGTACATACCTTTAATAAAATCTTTATAGAAAAATGTGCAACATTGATACTCAGCAGTTGTGGCAACTGGGTTTATACTTGTCTTGAACTTCTGTGCCAGAACATTTCACTGTTTTGTGGGTTTTATTTAAATACATTTTCTTTTTAAAATTGATTTTTATTTTGTTTTTAGATAAATAAATATTTGCCCAAAATATAATTAGTTAAAGTATGTGTAAAGACTTTGCTTCTTTTTCCAGTATTGTCATCTACAGCTCACAGATTTGATATCATTATAATAATGCTAGTAATCTGACATAACTCGGGTAAATTAAGATTGCAAAACTTGAATTATTTTTTGTCTTAAATAAAATCCATGTGGGGAAGTTGCCATATTAACAGTCCTATAGATACCAGTTGTCTACATGCATTGACAAAGCAGATAAAAGCAAGGTTTTTATCCTTGCCTCATCAGATGACTAGACCATTGCTTTTAGTGTTTGTCTAGCCTGCCAGTCCAGCTGTTGTCCTTTGCAAGCCACCATAACTCATTTTTTATATACTGAAATGTAATCACCTTTCTGTTAATAACTAAACTGACTCTGTCTACACTTAAAATTGTAGCAGCACTTCAGTATAGATGCTCACTGTAGCCAGGGGATGGGTTCTCACATTGCTGTGACAAATCCACCTTCCCAACAGGCTCTAGGTAGGTCAACCAAAGATGTTGACCCTATGCTACCTACAGAGGGACTTAGGTCATTTTAATTATGCCAGCTGTGGCTGTGGCTTTGTCATAGGGCTGGGTGCAAATTTCCCTAGTGTAGCCTAGACCTGATCTGACTCATGTTTGCACCAGCCAGTCTACCAGGTGAGCAGGGTTTCTGTTCCTTTCAAACCATTAAACTATTGTGAATAACTCCAGAACTAAAGAGTAGGGACAGGATTTACTATGCATTTTTGCACCAAGGACTGGAGTTCAGTATATATTCATCTTGTAATTCAATCCTATACCACTACAGGAGCGTATTGGTGTCAACTCTACTAGTGCTTCCTGTATTTATCACAAATAAGTCATGGAACCAAATCAAAATTAAGGAATACAAAATGGTACAAAACAAATGAAACTCTTTTCATGTCTACTATGAATGTTGTGGTTTTGAAATGAACATTTCTAATTCTGTTTACATATACCAGATAATGTTTTAGCTCTAATCTATGTAAGAACAAAAACAGTTTTACTGATGCATAACCAAACTACACAAAGGGTTATGCCTTCATTTACCTACTCTACAAATTACAGCAAAGAAAGAAAACACTAATTTCTTAACTGGAGATAAAATCTCTGACTAAATCTGACCAAACAGTTTAACTGTCTTGTCAAATGACATCTAAAATCAAGAATTAAAATATCATTTTTTGCCTCAGCCTTAGAGAAAGTCCCCATTTGTGTTATAAGATAGGCAGACTTTAGGTTCATACCTCCCCTTACTCCTGTCTGCCCCCTGGGAGCAGAGCTGTGGCTACTGGGAATATGCATATGGTAAAGGGGTTGTAGGTGGGGCTAGGAGCAGGGTCGGGTAGGGCTCCCTCCACAGCTGCCCCAGGCCCTAATGTGCTCCCCATAACATTCCTCTGTGTTCCTTTAGTGGGGGGCCATCTTTTGGGAACTTCTGCTTTAGACATATGTTTTAAAGTGGCAATGCTTTCTCCCTGTTGGTGCCTGTGTGCTGAAGCAGCCTGCATCAATCCCAGAAACAAATTAGACATTGGATTGAGGAGGGAAGAATTATTTTTTAAATGAAAGCCTGTCTCTGATCATCCTGTGTTTGTGAGAAGAGCATTTCAGAAACATTGGTTTGAAATTTGTAGTGATTGTACGCAGTGCACCTGTAGCCCATGTATGTTGCACGATACTAGAGTGTGAAGAGTGAGCTGTAAACTCTTTGACTCAACAGCTTGGCTCTCATCAACAGAATTTAGTCTAAGAAAAGATACTCCCCACTCATCTCATCTTTCTAATTTACAGTGCTAACATTTGTAAGAAGACTTAAAGGCACCTGTAACAAACAAGGTATTTGCTGGCTATTAGAGCAAATAACCTCTGTTACACAAGATACCTCCTATATCCCCCATTGTTTTCTGACATTTTAATATTTCCTACCAACCGTCCTGTAAGGCTGAATTGTGATTGGGCAAATATATTTCATTTCTACATGCCCATAAATATTAATATTTGAAAAGTTGACAAGATCCTTGTTGTGAAGCACTTACAATAAAAGTTATTGTAGCCCACTGCCTACAGCTGTGCTGTCTGGAATTTCCAGTGACAGATATGGGAGTTAGGTGCCCATATCTCATTGAATTTCTACAGGTGTTGGGCACTTAGAATCCTTTGAAAAATATTGGTCTTTGTTAAGCTTGTCTAGATCCCCCTTCGTAAGTTTCTAAAATGGTCTGCAGTTGCTTTTTAGAGGATGTGACTTGAGCAGATTAGATATTGGTGAACATGAGACCATGAAATGAAACTTGAACTGTTCTGTCATGTCCAAACCATAAGTAGGGTGCTTTCCACTATCTGTGACCCTTAGAGCAGTTTCTACATTCATAAAGCACTCATTGGAGAAGGTAGCTTAATTAACTTTAAAGGACTATGTATTTAATAGCTATTTTCTTTTCTGCCCTGCATTATTTCTGGGTTCCAGTAATAATTTGCACAGCATCTGTTGTCCAACAATTTCAAACTGCTTTTCAAATCAGTTATGTTAGCCTACACACTTTAAAGATGGGTACATAGATAAAGCACATATTCATCCAGCAGAGAAGTGGCAGAGCTGTGGATTTTGGCTCCAGGTCACCTGCGTAACAACATTCCTTTTATCACCTTTGTTCCCATTAATAATATCAAGACACAGAGACTAGCTAGCAAAATACCTCTTACCTACAGCCTTCCTAAAACTATGGGAAATATTTGGTAGATAGAGGTCCTTGCTTTAGCTACAGACATGAAGGTTTCCAACCTTTTAATAAATTGGATTTTTTTTCTTTACTCATTTTCCATTTTTCATGTGCTGACCCGCTGCCAGAACAGTAAAACAGATCTTTATCATCTTCCCAATCAACCTTTTCATCTGTTTTAGGAGAGCCCAAAGATTTATGGGTGTTTCCTTGTTTTAAAATGATTGTACCTAAATACCACAGCAAAAAGTTGGTTAAGAATAGTACCTGAGGTCAAGAAAAAACTTCAAGTTGTCATAAAATTGTTGCTGTAGCAAAGAAGGGGTTGCTCCCACTTCTATAGTTCACATGACAGGTTGGGAATAAATGAGATATCCCAAAGGAGTTTCTGGGCTGCTTTCAGTTAGTGATGCATTAGAATCATAGGGTTAGAAGGAACTGCAAGGGTCATCTAGTCTACCCCCCTGCCAAGCTGCAGGATATGCATTGTGTAAGAGAAGGAAGTGTTAGTTTCTGCTGCAGTGTTTGGAGCAATAAAGGTTGTTAAGCTTGTAAAAGAAGGTACTGGGTCAGAAGGTACTGATAAAGAAACATAATCAGCTTTCACACTGCTTGCCAAACAGCTGTACCACAGTGTTTAGAATACAAGCAGCATTTTTACCAGTTCTACCTGAGCAGTCAAACATTATCCGTTGCAAAAGCATGAAGTAACAAATTTTGCTAAATTGTGGTTTAAAAAAAAAAAACAGGACTCAGAAATAGTCCTTAATATTGAGAATAAATTTGCCTGCATGACACACGTTGGTACTTAAAATGTAACAATGTGGATTTTTAGTATTCCATCATCGTTTCTTTCTCTAGCATGTCATTTCTGTCCAGTCAGCTAATGTTAGGACACATGGTTAGGATTTTCAAAAGCACTGGGCATTGATCTAATTCTGTGCCCATTAAAGTCAATGGCAGTTCACGAAGCCTTCAACTGAAACAGAGCTGGGCCAACACTGAGCGCTTTGGAAAATCGCATTGTGTAGGTATATAGAGATCATTCACCAACCACTAGAATAGCCATTCGCATGGTGGTAGACCATAGCAGCCAATAATATTCCATGACGGCTTGGGGGATGGAGGTGAAGAATAATGTGTCCAATTTACCTTAAAGTAAAAATTGGAGGTAAGCAGACTGGAATCACTCTAAACTGGAATTAAGATAGAACACTGAAGTTAACTCACCAATTTAACTCATCCTGGGATTTTAAATTACCATGCCTATCTAGAGCTTAGGTTATACATCCCATCAGAAAAACAGCACCTCCAGCTGGTCAGTGCCTCCTAGAACCATGCTGCAGCCTGGATTCAGAAGTAATTCTCAAAGAAAAGCACCATTTACTGAGACAACACCACGTGCTCTCCCTTTGAGGTTTACTCACAGACCAGGCCTAAAACTGCTTAACTCAAGAGATCCAGAAAGATCAGAAAATGTAAGTATTTTGTCATTAAGGTATGGTTGACTGAAAAGAGACAGTGTAAAAATGGCATTAACTGTATTGTGAATAATAAATATAATGAAAGGGTCAGAGCTATCTTTCATCCAACAGAATATGGATTGGGTGAGACTTTGGACAGCGTTAATCAATGCTGCTCCATGTACGGAGTCGCTAATAAGTGATGTTAAGGTTTTTTAAAACCCTGTAAAACTATCTCTTCTTCTATATGGATCTGGGAGAAAAAGTTAGGTCATGAAGTATGACACTGTTGACATTTTGTCCATCTGAGTTTCAATGCAAAATCTTCCCACTGTTTGCATTTTGTTTTTAATTCACCTTTCTCCACACCGGTCATGATTTCTCCACACCGTCATTGTTTAGCTATGGCGGAATTTTTTTGGTCCTCTTACTGCTTTTTTAAATTATTATTTGGGGTGCACATTTAGTCTAATGGCATTTATAAAATGTCTCCATGCAACTTGTAGGCATTTCACTTCTGTTCACCTAGGTTCTTCTTTATTGTGCAGTTCCCTTTTTTGAAGTTAAATGCTACTGTGGTGAGTTTCTTTGGTGTCCCCTCCCCCCAACACACACACGCACAAGGATATTCAATTTAATTATATTATGGTAACTACTACTGAGCAATTCAGCTATAGTCACCTCTTGGACCAGATTCTGTGCTTTGCTTGGGATTAAATCAAGAACTGCTTCTCCCCCTTGTGGGTTCCAGGACTAGCTGCTCCAAGAAGCAGTCATTAATGGTGTCTAGCAATTTTATCTCTGCATCCCATCCTGAGTGACATGTACCCAGTCAATAAGGGAATAGTTGAAATCCTCCATTGTTTCTGAGTTTTCTGTTTTTCTAGCCTCTTTAATATCCCTGAGCATTTCAGTCACCATCAACATCCTGGTCAAGTGTTTGGTAGTATATTCCTACTGCTATAGTCTTATTATTCAAGCATGGAATTTCTAGCGATAGTGATTCTATGCTAGAGCTGGATTCATTTAATATTTTTCCTATATTTGTCATTTCTATAGATTTTGTATCCTGGTATTTATGTGTCTCATTGATTGTTATTCTCCCACCAAGTTTCTGTGATGCCTATATATCAATATCCCCATATAATACCAGGCACTCAAATTCACCTATCTTAGTATTTAGACTTCTAGCTTTTGTATACAAGCGCTTACAAAGTTTGACAATATTTAATTGTCAGCCTTCATGTGACTGGGGTTTGTTTTTTTTTCAGTTTCTACTTATACTTTATCAACTTCTGTCCTCTCCGCTTTACTAAAATATAAAGTATTCCCATTAACAAATCTTCTCCTAAGTAATGTCCCTGTCCAAACTATATGCTGCTCGTCACCTCTCAGCTTTTCTCCAGCTCTTAGTTTAAAAACTCTTCTATGACCTTTTTAATTTTACATGCCAGCAATCTGGTTCTGTTTTGGTTTATGTGGATCCTGACTTTCCTGTACAGGCTCCTCTTTTCCCAAAAGTTTCCCCACTTTCTACTTAACTTAAATTCCTCTTCTGACCACCATCATCTCATCCAGGCCTGTACAACATGCGACCTGGGGGCCACATGCGGCCTGCACAGGCTCACTGTGCAGCCCACAGGGGGTGAGTAGGGGTGGGGCAAGCCAAGCGGTGGGGTGGGGGGAAGCGGATGGGGGTGGGGAGAGGGCGGGGCTTTTCGGCCCGTAGCTGGTTTTTTTTGCAGTAATATGGCCCTCGCTGCTTTCTGAGTTGGGCAGGCCATTCTCATCCATGCTTTGAGACCCTGCCGTTCTTCCTGTCAAACTGGCCATGTACATGGAATTAGAGGTCCATGGACCTCCTAGACTTTAATCTCTTGCATAGCAGCCTAAATTTGGCCTCCAGGACCTCTCTCCTATCTTTCCCTGTGTCATTGGTACCTATATGTACAATGACCATTGGCTCCATCTCAGCAATGCTGGGCAAGGGCTTTCTCTCAGAAAATCAAGTATAATTTCTAGCTAAAACTTCACTGTTCCAGTTATGTGGAATTATGATTTCCCTGTAGGATTGAAAAGAAAAAAGGATTAGGTGCTCTGACTGAAGAAGTTTTAACATATAAGCTGTAAAAATGGAGCAATCTCACTGGACAATAAAGACTTTCAAGCAATGAAATTAACACAGCACAATACCTTGCTTGGAACTAATTAGCCCCATCAGCTTCCTTCTTGCTAATATATGATGAAAGAGGACTGAAATAGCAGGCAGAAAAATATTCTTCTAGGTATTATACTTTATACAGTCATTGTGAAGGCTCTGGGGTTTGAGTAACCAAAGCCACACAGCTACTACAGGCTCTTTCACTGAATTGAGGTTAAAGAGAGAGAGCTGTGTGATGTGTTACTCTGGCCTGGTCTACATCTAAAACTGAAAAATTTCATGCTCTGTGTGATGTGATTAGGTCAATCTAACCCCAAAGTAGATGCAGCTAGGTTGACAGAAGAATTCTTCTGTTGACCTAGCTACCCCCTCTTGGAGAGGTGGATTTACTACCACGACAAAAGCCCCTTCTGTTACTGCAGTGTCTACACTAGAGCAGTATAGCTGCAATGCTGAAGCACTTGTAATGTAGACATAGCCTTAGTCTAAGGGCTGGTCTTCACTAGGGCTGGGTATTGGCTGTAGATACGCAACTTCAGCTACGTTAATAACGTAGCTGAAGTCGGCGTCTCTACAGCTGACTTACCTGCCATCCTCATGGTGGCGGCGGGCGCCGGCGCGCTCCCCCATCGACTCCAGCTTATGCCTTTTGGCGAGCTGGAGTTCCGGAGTCGACGGGGGCAGCGCTGGTGATTGATTTATCATGTCCTGACGAGACACGATAAATCGATCGCCAAAAGACCGATTGCTATCGCGGGCAGTGAAGACAAGCCCTAAGGCCCCAATCCTGCAATCATATCTCTGTGGGAGTTCCCTTGTGTCTATGCAAGTCCCAGTTATAATGTAGTCCCTTGTTTTGCAGCATGGATTACTCAGTGGGGCTACAAGCATGCGCAAGGGTCTGTTTGTATTGTTCCAATTGCAGAAGCAGGATCTATGTTACTTCCTCAGCCACACTATTTCCCATTATTTTCCTGTCTACCTTTTTCCTTGATGGTTCTAGTCTCTGTATTTTTCACTGGTATTTATCTCACAAGTATGCAATAGAAAAACCCAATATACTGCATATATATATGCATATATACAGAAGGGCTGAAGGGACTGGAGTATATGAGAGATCTTTTTCATTCCTAATTTCTATGACTTTTATTTCATTATTTCACATTATTTCACATTTTTTATCATTTTCTGCCACTGATTTGCTTTTCTTTTCACTTCAGCTAGGCTTCATTTTTAAATCACGAATAAAAGAGTGTCCAGAGGATAACGTAAGTAAATCAATTAATAATACAATGATACTTTGCATTTATTTATTTAGCAAAGACTGTGCCCTGTCGTGCATTCCTTGCACACTTAAGGCTCCCAGTGAAGTTTTCAGAATCGAGAGAGGTAAATAGTGGTGTCCCTCAGGGGTCTGAACTGAGAGCAGAGCAATTCTGCATATTCATAAATGATCTGAAAAAAGAGTAAACAGTGACGTGGCAAAATTTGCAGATGATACAAAACTACTCAACCTAGTTAAATCCCAAGCTTCAAAGGATCTCCCAAAACTGAGTGACTGGGCAACAAAATGGCAGATGAAATTCAGTGTTGATAAATGCAAAGTAACACACATTGGAAAACATAATCCCAACTATACATATAAAATGATGGAGTCTAAATTAGTTACCGCTGAAGAAAGAAATCTCGGAGGCATTGCGGATAGTTCGCTGAAAACATCCACTCAATATGCACTGACAGTCAAAAAAGCTAACAGAATGTTGGGAATCATGAAGAAAGGGATAGATAATAAGACAGAAAATATCATATTGCTGCTATATAAATCCAAGGCACACTAACATCTTGAATACTGCATGCAGATGTGGTCACCCCATCTCAAAAAAGATATATTGGAATTCGAAAAGGTTCAGAAAAGGGCAACTAAAGGAAAGGGCAACTAAAATGATTAGCGGTATGGAACAGATACTGTATGAGGAGAGAATAATAAGACTGGGACTTTTCAGCTTGGAAAAGAGACAACTAAGGGGGAATAGGATAGAGGTCTATAAAATCATGACTGGTGTAGAGAAAGCAAATAAGGAAGAGTTATTTACTCCTTCTCATAATACAAGAACTAGGGGTCACCAAATGAAATAAATAGGCAGTAGATTTAAAACAAACAAAACCAAGTATTTTTTCACACAATACAGTCAACTGGTGGAACTCCTTGCCAGAGGATGTTGTGATGGCCAAGATTATAACAAGGTCCAAAAAAGTACTAGATAAGTTCATGGAGGATAGGTCCATCAATGGCTATCATCCAGGATGGGCAGGACTGGTGTCCCTAGCCTTTGTTTGCCAGAAGCTGGGAATAGGAGACAGGATGGATCACTTGATGATTACCTGTTCTGTACATTCCCTCTGAGGCACCTGGCATTGGCCACTGCCAGAAGACAGGATACTGGGCTAGATGGATCTTTGGTCGGACGTTTGGCTGTTCTTATAAAGAATCCAGAGCAGGACTCTATAAGGTCTGAAGCATAGTCACTCCTTCAACTGTTAAACAGGACCCCGCAATGCTACACTACAGTTAAAACCCAGCTTTGAAAGAGCAAAAGCAATGTTTATTACCAAAATATTCTTCTTCTACTGTAATCAACTTTAATTGTTATTCATTCATCATTTATCGACTATAGACATTGAGATTCATAATGGATCCAAAGACATAAAATCATATTATGTTGATAAATCACACTGTTTTATAACGCAAATTCAGCCTTGAAAAAATCCTCCAATCTGAGGAGAGTAATATTTTTCTTTGAGCACCAGTAAAACTCTATTAGGCTCTTTCATTATCATTAATCATTATGTTAAAGAGTGAGATAATATTATTGTATTATGCCTAGATAGTACATTTTCAAGACTGTATTGAAAGGCTGTAATGAATATCTTGTGAAAGGATTATGAAATGAAATTGACAGCAAAATTATTTGTATGTGCAACGTCTCATGATTAAATTTCCCTCTCTGTAAAATTACAATGTTATTGGAAAACATTTTTCCCCCTATGCTTTTGAAAAAGAAAAAGAACTTCATGATTCACACACAGACCTTTGTAGATTAGAATGGAATTATTCTGTCTTCTTCTATGTCTTCTTCTGCACCCTAGATTTTATGACAGCATTCATGTGTTTGATTAGAGATTAAATTACCTATTCCAATTCTGCTTTCCTAAATCTATAATCTCAGTATGGTGTGTGACCCCCAGTCTTACTCCTGCAGAATGACAAATCAGCAAATATGCCCCAAAGCTTGAAACAATTGCACTATAGCCTGTTCAGCAGCATGAGCAGAAGAACAAAGGGCTAGTTGACTTCATTGCAACTCTGTGCAGGTGCAAGGTATGCTTATGGAAAGCAGTTTGCAGCATCAGGGTCTTGGGAGGTTTTTTTAAATTATTATTAGATCATCTCCTTTTCAGGCCAGCTCCTGCTCTCATTGAAGTCAATGG
This sequence comes from Dermatemys mawii, assembly GCA_007922305.1. Lineage (NCBI taxonomy): Eukaryota > Metazoa > Chordata > Testudines > Dermatemydidae > Dermatemys > Dermatemys mawii. The sequence continues at coordinate 1,305,088 of ML677383.1, forward strand.
CCAAACTCCCATTCATTTCCATGGGAGCAGAATAGAGTCCTAAATGTTTGAACCCTTTATGTCAGTTGATGGTTTTATCTCAATTATTTTGTGAACTTTTTTCTATTGCTAGCTGTCAGTCAGTCTTCATTTTCTGTGATTCGCTCACCCAGGCTTCTTACTCCCTATTTATTTTGTTCTTGGTAATGTATCTTACAGTTTGTGACTTTTCTTATTTTGCTTCACATTGAGAATGAAATCTTGGCCTGACTGAAGTGAAGTGCAAAGCTCCCATTGACTTCCATAGGCCCAGGACATATAACTTAAAGTTTATAATCTTTATTTAAATCTTTATCTTCACTTTACTTTAATTCATTTATTTTTTATAGCATTAGCTAGATAGCCCAGGTCATCTAGCATCCCAGAATTTATCTCCTCATCTCTTCTCAAAGGGGACTTTTTGTTTCCTTTGCAAACGTTCTAACTGCTTAGTTCCAGGACAGATCCTTCTTTTAAGCACTGCATTGAAGCAGGAATTACTGGGTGAATCTGTATGGCTTGTGATTTGATGGCAGTCAGACTAGATGAGCATAATAGTTCCTTCTGTCCTTAACTTCTCTGACATTTTCTAACTAGTTTTAAAACCAGCTCAGCCAAACCAATTTGAACACAGGCTTGAGCAGTAGAGTGGACACAATTTAAACAGGTTTAAGGTAGCCTGATGCATTTCTACTTAACTGGTTTCAAGACCACCTTGGGATGGACATAGTTCTAAACTAGAGCCTTGTCTGCACTGGGGATTTTCCCTGATTACAGCCATCAGTGACCAGGCAATTATACAGCAGCAGTGGTACAAAACCCTAACATGTGTGGGCAAAGGCACTTTAATCCACAATTTGCACCAGTGTGATTTACCTTGGTTTCAGGTAGAGATGGGCTGCACTGGTGCATATTTTTTTCCTGTCTACACAAAGGGTCTGCAGTAGGACAGCTGCATTCATAGCTGGCCAACAGTGTGCTATACACAGTGTAGACAACAGCTGAGGTCTTGTCTACACAAAAAATGGTGCTACTTTAACCAAACTGGTGTATAACTAAAGCAGTAGAACCCTGCTAACATAAGCAAAGCGATATCGCTATGAAAAATGCTTACTCGGGGATAATTTATTCTCATATAGGAAAGGGAATAAGTGATACTCGCAGACATACACTTATGCTGGTATAACTGTGTCCATACTAAAGCATTGCACAAAATCCCACCCCAATCACTATATCAGGACAAAAACTGAATTTAGATCATACCTAAGATTGAGGGTTTAGTCACTGTTGGAGGTAAGGGGTTTTTGTTTGTTTGTTTTTGTTTTTATGTTTAAATATAGAATGGCTCCATTCTCAAAGGCCCTGACCACGGGCCACTCCCATTACCTTCAATGGGATTTACAGCTGATCAGCACTTCTCTTTAGTAGGCCAAAACCCACACCTCTTTGATTTGGTAGCTAAGGCCATAAGGGTTTCAGGCTGAAAATATCTATATCCATGGGGATTGGATAACTCAGGGGATTAGCAAAAAATGTACCACCTGCCACTGTTCCAGGTATGTTTAAACTCTTTGAGTTACTCAACCTTTCTGGGTAGAATTTTCAAAAGCTCCCAGATTTCAGTGGGAGCAGAACTAGGCCGATGCTGAAAGCTTTTGAAACTCTCAACCTATTAACTCCTGTGTTGCTGGAATGTGTGGCTCCACATCCTTAAAACATATTCGTTCTGATTTCTGATCTGATGTGTCTCCTTTGAATGCATCGCAACCATTTGGCACAAACTAGTATAAACAGAGAAGCAGCATGACTTTAACATTGTGGTTCAAGAACAGCAATTAAACATTCCTTCTAGAGTCTGAGGACAGAAAGTGGAAGCTGGGGACAAGGCAATTAACAATGCATAACATCTGTGAGGTGTCCGTTATCTGGAATTATGTTATATTTATGCTATGCTCTTTTTACAAAGCATCTTTTTTTCCTACACATCTCTGTTGAGATGATGCTATGCAGCATGACATCAAAAAAAGCTTTCTTCCTTGCAGATGAAAGATCTTTTCCCAGAGCAGGCTACAGTTTGCTTAGATGTGTGGTTCAAAATGAGATGTTGATATTGACAAAGACTGATGATCAACATGAACACACCGGCTGCCTAATTTCTTTGCTGGATGCTCAACAGAAATCCTAGCAAACCTTAAACAGTTGTATTGTGTGTTGATTTTAGGATTAAAAGCTGTCTATGAAAGAGTGCACTGAAAAAATGTACTGTGAGTTTCTACTGAAGAAGCTAATACATAGTCTAGTCAAGTATCTGCATAACCATGTCTGTCATGGAAATTTCTAATCAACATACTGTTTAATTCACAGATCAATGCACACTGATTTTTGGCAAATCTAATTAGATCTGATGGGAAGAATGTGCTTGTATTTTTAGAATCTGCAGTTCTCATCTCATTACTTGTTACTTCTGTTTTGATCTGTTTAACGGTGATGGAGGGTCATGAATCATGATACAGTTTGCGACATCAGCTAGAATTATCTGCGTAATTTGCTCAGTCCTGTTTATAGCACAGTGCCGAGAGTACGAAACTGGGGCAGGAGGGAGGGGGCAAGACTCCTGCGGTCTGATCCTCAGTTACACTAGTTTTATGTCAGTGGGCTCTATTCCTGATTCTGCTTCTGACATGCCACTTGACCTGGAGTAGACAGGTTATGTCTCTGTGCCTCCTTTTACGTCTCTGTGTTGTGGATATAATAATACCTGCCATCCTCATGGGGCATTGTAATAATTAATTAGTCATTGTTCTAACTCATGATTGTAAAGTGTTTCATATCCTTCGAAGTAAGTTGATCTGTATGTACAAAACATCGCATTAATTATTAACAATTATTATATTGTGGTGAAGCAATACCGATATTGATATTTTGAGGTAAGTGCTGTGACTGTCTTTTATGACTATTATTTATTAAGTTGTATTATAGTAGCACTTAGCAGCCTCAATCATGGATCAGGACCCCATTGTGCAAGAGGCTGTACCAACACAGAATAAAATAGCAATCCCCACCCCAAAGTGCTTACAATCTAAGACAGGGGTCTCAAACATGAGGCCCATGCAGTTCTTTGCTGCAGCCTGCCAAGCTCCCCGGGCCCCCACCCCGGAGTTACTTTCTGTGGCCACCAACCTCTCCTCACCTCTGCTCTCCTCTGAGTTATTTCCTGTGGCCACTAAGTTCCACCCCCGCCCCCTGCTCTCAACTCCTCTACCTCTACAGCTGTTTGTCAGTTTAATGGTTTCCAGGACAGAGGGGGAGAAACAGGAAGGCAAGGGCACAAGGCAGAAGGCAGAGAAGAGGTAGGGATTTGGGGAAAGAGTTGGAATAGGGGTGGCGGGGGGGGCGCATTTGGAGTGGGGACTTTGGGGAAGGGGTTGAAATGGGAGCAGGGAAGGGGTGTGAAGAGGCAGGGCAGGGGCAGGGCCTCATGGAAGGGGTGACGTGAGGGAAGGGGCAGCGCGGGAGGGTGTTTGTGTTAGTGATGCGGCCCTCGGGCCAATGCATTTGTCCTGATGTGGCCCTTTTGGTCATTTGAGTTTGAGATCCCTGATCTAAGGGTATGGTTACACTTACAAGATTATAGCGCTATTGGTTATAGCGGTCCCCTTATACAGTAATATGAATAACGCTATTGTATGTCCACACTGAGATGCTCCAACGTTATAGCATGGCCACATTTGCGGCACTTAATGCGGCATTAAGAGCAGCGCGTTAGGGCATGTATCCCACAGTACACCTCTTCCTGATCTGGCGCAATGCCTTGTGGTGGGGGGGGCATCACTTGCGGAGCATTCTGTATCCTGTTTCAACTACCCATGATGCTTCATGGCATATCCCAGCAATCCCTGTGTTTCCTTCCACCTCCGGCGCCATCTTTCAACGGTTTCAGCAAGGTGCGCTCTGTCTTCCATTGTCGTGTGCCGCAATGAATCCAGAACTGCTGAGGAACACGCTGACGACTGTCGCCAGCACATCTCTGTGTGCAGTGGAGTTAATCCTTGCAATGCAGGATGACAGTGATGAGTCTGAAGACAAGATCGAAGTGGTGAATGCATTTGACACGAAGCTTCTTGTCTCATTAACGAACACGCTCACGGCCGTTGAACGCCGCTTCTGGGCACGGGAAACGAGCACTGAGTGGTGGGATCGCATCGTCATGCAAGTCTGAGACGACGAGCAGTGGCTGCAAAACTTTTGAATGAGAAAAGCCACTTTCATGGCACTGTGTGCTCAACTCGCCCCTGCCCTGCGGCGCAAGGACACCAGATTGAGAGCTGCCCTCCCGGTGGAGAAGCGGGTGTCTATCGCGATCTGGAAGCTGGCTACACCAGACAGCTACCGATCGGTGGCCAACCAGTTTGGGGTGGGAAAGTCAACCGTTGGAGTTGTGCTGATGCAAGTGTGCAGGGCCATTAATCACATCCTGCTACGAAAAATTGTGACTCTGGGTAACGTGCATGACATTGTTGCTGGCTTTGAAGAAATGGGTTTCCCTAACTGTGGAGGGGCGATAGATGGGACCCATATAACTATTCTGGCGCCCGCCCACCTAGCAGACGAGTACGTTAACCAAAAGGGGTATTTCTCCATGGTTCTCCAGGCGCTTGTGGATCACCGTGGGCGTTTTACTGACATTAACGCTGGCTGGTCTGGAAAGGTGCATGACGCACGCATCTTTCGCAACACCGGCCTGTTCATGAAGCTGCAAGCCGGGACTTTTTTCCCAGACCAGAGGATCCCCGTGGGGGAAGTGGAAATGCCCATAGTGATTCTTGGTGACCCTGCTTACCCTTTAATGCCCTGGCTCATGAAACCCTACACAGGGAGCCTGGACAGCAGTCAGAAAAGGTTCAACTACAGGCTTAGCCGGTGTCGAATGACTGTGGAGTGTGCTTTTGGGCGTCTCAAGGCGCGCTGTCGCTGTCTTTATGGGAGGCTAGACTTGGCCGAGGGTAGTATCTCCGCGGTTATTTCCGCATGCTGTGCCCTACATAATCTTTGTGAGCGGAAGGGTGAAGGCTTCACTCAGGCATGGTCCTCGGAGGTTCAACGCCTGGAGGCCACATACTCCCAGCCAGAGAGCAGGGTTCTTGGAGGGGACCAGCGCGAGGCTGTTAGGATCAGAGAAGCCTTGAGGGAGCATTTTGAGGCTGAAAGCCAGTTCTAAAGTGAGGTGCAGATGGAGGGAGGGAGGGAGCATTCTTTTAATAGGAACAGGCATTTGCTTTTCTGTAGCCTGTAATAATGTATGTACACTTAATAAAGAAACCCATTTATTAAGAAGACAATTCATTTATTGAACAGGTACTTCGGTTGCTGAAAGAAAATATTGTGATGCGTGTGAGGGAGAAGCCGGGGGAGGTGCAATGGGGGTGGCATGGGGTCAGTCAGAGATCGGAATATGTCCGGGTCTCTGAGTCTCCAGCGCCCTCACAGTGGCCATGTCCCCCGAACCCCATTTGCGGAGGGCAGTAAGGCATGTTATTAGGGGTTGACTGCAGTGGATAATGGTCCGGGGTTTGGGGGTTGTTCGGTGAAGACAGAGGGGTTGGAGGCAGCTGTGGATGGTGATAACCATATAGCTGATGATAGTGGCCTGGAGGGTACTGAGGCACAGAAGGGGAAGGGATTTGGGGCAAATGATAATTGGGGTGGTGAGCGCAGTGCTTCTCCTCCTGAAGGGTGACAATCCGCTGCATAGTCTCCAATTGAAGCTGCAGTAATGAGAGCAGCTTATCGGTGCTTTTCCGGCGGTGAATCGCATTCTCTTTCCACGCCGTCTCCCTCAACTTGCTCTCATTCTCCCTCTACCTCTGTGCAACTCGATTCTCCGTTATAGCCTGTTGCATTACTTGCTGTACAAGATCCTCTTTGCTCCTTCGTGGCCGCTTCCTCAGTCGCCTCAGCCTCTCAGCTGTTGATAAGAGTGATGGCACAGGGCTCAGGAACGACCCTTCTAAAATAAAAAGATACATTTAACAGTGGTTCCCTTGTAAAGAGCAGACATGCCTATGATTCCCCCACATTCCCAGTTTGCCTGTCCCGCAGAGAGCACAGATACAGCAACGGAGTCCCTGCCATGGTGAGTGCACTCCAGTGGCAAGGGAAATGATTTTTTCCCTGCCCCAGAAAAGCTGTGCCGGGGGAGGGGATGGGGAGTGCCGGTAAGTTGCAGGAGCCCCACTCTGAGCAGCAGGCAGGGGGAAGGATTTCTTCCCTGCCCCGAAAAGCTGTGGCGGGGCGGAGGTGGAGTGCCGGGAAGTGTCAGGAGCCCTACTCTGAACACTGTCCCAACATTCTCCGTAGGTGTCTGTCCTGGAAGATATCTCGTTGCTTCGAGTCACTGAGGAACAAAGGGAAGGGATTTTAATGAGATGCGGCTTCCGCCCAGGGCCATATGCAGCTTGCCTATATGCAGCAATGCTCCCCCCACCCATTGTAGCACAGTGGCGGGGACTAGTGACCGGGACCGGGACGGGGACCATGCTGGCTCTCCTGGGAAACCTGCGCAGGCGCATTGCAAGCGCTCTTATTGAGACCTTTGAAGAGATTACTGATGATGACTACCGCGAGGTGATAGACTACATCAATGCTCTATTCCACATGTAGGCAAGCATGCAAGCATCCCCTTCCACCCCAAGCTGCCTGCCTTCCCCATAGAAAAGCAGCTTTACCTCCGCAATCCGCTGCTGAG
>ML677383.1:1311860-1371960 GCA_007922305.1 Dermatemys mawii
CTTCCCCATAGAAAAGCAGCTTTACCTCCGCAATCCGCTGCTGAGCTGGCCCCTGCAACCGCCGGACGCTGTGGCTGGCTGCCCTCCTGGGTTGAGAAGAGCTCCTGGCTGCATGCGTCCTGGGACTCCTCCGTGCCCTGGATCGCTGCTGCCTCGTCCTCATCCTCCTCCTCTTCTTCATCCTCCTGCTCTTCGTCCTCCTCCTCACCCCTCCCTTCACTGGTGGGCTGGGAAGTGTCCATGGTGGTCGATGGAGTGACTGTAGGATCACCACCAAGTATCGCGTGCAGCTCCTTATAAAATCTGCAAGTCACCGGGGCTGCCCCGGAGCGGCCGTTTGCCTCGCGGGCTTTGCAATACGCATTCCTATGCTCCTTTACCTTAACACGGCACTGCAGAATGTCCCGCTCATGGCCTCTTTCCGCCAACGCCCATGATATCTGCCCATAGGTATCAAAATTCCTGCGGCTAGACCGCAGCTGAGACTGAACAGCCTCTTCCCCCAAAGAGCTGATGAGGTCCAGCACCTCGCTATTACTCCATGCTGGGGATCGCCTATTGCGAGGAGGCATGGCACGTGGAGTCATGATGATCAATCAGAATGATCACCTGCAACGATTCCCTGAGACCACGCCACGCAATCAATCAGATCAATGAGAATGATCACCTGCAAGGATTTCCTGAGAGCACGCCACGCTTGGCTGGAGCAAACAGGAAGGGGATTTTCAAATTTCCTTGGAACTTAAAAGGGCGGATCTGATATATGGTCACCTGAGGACAGGACAAAAGAGTTTGCAAGTGATGACCAGAGTGGCTCGAATGGGAATTATGGGACGGGCTGGAGGTCAATTAATGCGCAGTGGGTGTCCACATTCTTGCTGTAGCGCTACAGCAGCTGCGCTACAGCCCTTATTCCCCATGCAGAGGTGGATTAATAATAGCGCTATAACTCAGCGGTTGTAGCGCTCTACGTGCCTTGCCAGTGTGGACGGGGAGGAAGTTATAGCGCTCGTGGGGGCTTTATAGCGCTATAAAGTGCCAGTGTAACCAAGCCCTAAGACAAGAAACAACAGATGGAGGCAGACAGATGGGGAAGTAAAAGAAACAATGGGACAGTTTTGCAGGCATCACACCAAAGGACAGTTTTAAGGAAGGCTTTGAAGGAGGATAATGAGCTAGTTTTGTGGATGTTTAAGGGGAGTTTCTCCCAAGCATGAGGGGTAGCATGAGAGAAAGCATGAAGGTGCCTGTTTGGAAGTGGGCGATGGAGGCTAATTTAATAGACCAACTGGAGGCAGGAGTGGACCTTTTAATAGTGAGTGAAAGAAAGTGATAAGTTGTGAATGACACTGAAAGTGGAGACAAGTAGCTTATGTTGATGTGATAGAGAAGAGGGAGCCAGTGAAAGGGGGTGCAAAGAGCCGGGTGATTTGGTCATAGCGACGGGCTAGAAAAATGATCTTTGCAGCAGCATTCTGAATTGATCCTTTATTACTTAAATCTGCAATTGGTACAATTATTTTTGCAATGTATTTGTCAGTGGTAGACCCCTTCATTTTAAACAGAATGGCTTAAATATGCACCCACTAAACATTAGAGGCCAAGTCACGGCCTACCTCGCATGGCCATCTAAAGAAGTAAGGTGGTATAAGGCTCTTTCAGTGGACAGCCCATCTCATGGGCAGTTGAGCCAGGAGGAAAGCAACTTCCTCAGAGCTGCTGTGTCCCTACTCGATATGTGTGAGAGGGAAGGGGCAAGGAGTGGGCAGCAGATAAGCTCTGCCCCCAACATGTTTGGCCAGCATAGCTGCACCTGTGTCCTGGGGACCTATGGTGCACAACATGTGAACTCGATGCAGGGTATTACTGCACCTCCCATCTCCGGAGCAAAGCAGAAAGCAGGACATAGACTGTGAGAGTTATTATCTATCTCCCGCTCTGATACTGAGCCAGCACCACAAGGACAAGCCCTTGCTCGGGGCTTGTGGCAAAGCCGTGAGTTAGCTCAATATCAGCAAACTCTGACGGCAGTTCTAAAGTGGTCAGTGTTATTCTCTTTGGAGAAATAATGCACAGGAATGTTATATGTCTGTTACAGTGAGATTAAATTAAATGAAGGATCATAGGGAGAGAGGTCATGGGGACACCATAATGGTTTATTGCCAGATTGGCTGGCTCAACCTGTTTATTATGTTTAATGCAATCACGGATGCAAAAGATTGAATAACAAATTCAACTCTTCTATCTTTGAGATTTAGGAACAGTAAAGGCAGGGTCCCTTCTAGCACCAATGAAAGAAGAGGTAAAGCTTCTCCACTGTTCCTAGAGATTCCATGCTCTGATATAAATAGGCCTATTGCCTACAATTAGTCAAGCATTGACACCATCTCCACTGTACAGGGGTGAAAGTAACTTAAAGGATTTACCAGTATGCCGGAGTCCTGTGCTGGGGGCAGGCATCAACTGGAAGAGGCGAGGTCTTTAAATCTTTTGTGTGGCCATGGCTTTTAACCTGCTGTTTATATGTCATCTTCATCATAGGGCCCAAAGAACCAGATCTCTGTCCTTGACTGCAGTGTCGTATCTCCTATTACATCTCCGTCATTTCCTCATGGATGTCCCTCCAATATCTTAGGATATCAATGTGACACTGCACCCCATATTCTTCATAGTGATATTATGATGATATGGTTATAGCATAATTATGACACGTTTTATGCAAGGTAAGCCATGTAACATGTCATTGGAAAAGTTATGTTTTGCTGAATATGATTATCCTATTTGTATTCATATATCATTTTTGTATTTGAAGTTATGAATATTGACTCTGTATCTGTATTTAAAATATTGTTACACCTAGGTAACACCCACTAGACAAGATGCTTTAAATCTAGATAGTGGGTGGGGAAGGACCTTTTCGGGGCAATGGGACATTAGAAAAAAACAATACATCTTAGGAGAAGCTTATCTCCCACCTGGTGAGCCATCCCATGAATGCTCGAAACAGGAAAGCATGCAGGAAAAGATTCTGAACTGGGAGAAGTGCTGGACCCAGACTAAAGGGATTTCTAGCCTGTCAGTGAAACACCTGGGGATTCCAGCCTGTAAAACAACTGCAACTTGCCCCTTAAGAATCTGCGGCCTGCTTGTATCATCTCTTAGGGTGAGAATCTGCTAATTCATATCTGATCTATCTAGTATATGAGGCTTAGTTTGCATTTTTTTGTTTATTTGCTAGGTAATCTGATTTGATCCCTTATAATCATTTTAAATCTATCTTTTGTAGTTAATAAACATGTTTTTGCTTTATCTAAACCAGTGAGTTGGAGTGAAGTGTATGGGAATCTTAGATCAAGAGACAAAGACTGCTGCATATTCCTCTTCACATTTAGAGGGGGGCGAACTTTATGAGTTTATGCCAGGGGTGAAAGTAACTGAAGCGTCTTACCGGTACGGGGATTTGGCTGGGGCCAGCTCTGGCCCCCTGAAGGGGTGGGGTTTCGGCCGGAAGGAGTGGGGCTGGGGGGCAGAGCCAGCCCCAGCCCAGCCCCCGTACCAGTAAGAGCCTCCCCCCTACCCTCCTCCACCCTACCCCTACACCCCCACCCCAGGCTCCGGTGGCAGTTTAAAGGGCCGGGGGTGGTAGCGGCGGCCCAGCCGCGGGCCCTATAAATAGCTGCTGGAGTCTGGCCGCCACCTTCCTAGGGCTCAGGCAACAGGGCTCCCATCCCCATGGAGCCCTGCTGTGAGAGCCCTGGGGAGGCTGCCGTGGCGTCCCGGCAGCTATTTAAAGGGCCCGTGGGTGGGCTGCCGCTACTGCCCTGAGCCCTTTAAACTGCCGCCGGAGCCCCAACTGCGAGCCCTTTAAACAGCTGACGGAGCCCCCCCGCAGCCTTCCCAGGGCTCCGCGGGGATGGGAGCCCTGTTGCCGAAGCCCTAGGGAAGTGGCGGTGGGGCTCCGGCAGTTATTTAAAGAGCCCGGGGCCGGTCTGCTGCTACCACCCCAGACCCTTTAAACTTCCCCCAGAGCCCCACCGCAGCCTCCTCTGGGCTCCCGCAGTGGGGGCTCTGGCAGCAATTTAAAGGGCCTGGGACTCCAGCAGCTGCTGGGAGCCCCAGACCCTTTAAATTGCGCCCAGGGAAGCCAATCTGCCCCGGTACGGCGCACCGGCTCTTGCCAGTATGCCGTAGCAGGGTGTACCGGCTTACTTTCACCTCTGGTTTACCCTGTGCAGTGCCCCGTGCAGCACAAGACAGTATGATTTTGGGTTTATACACCAGAAAGGGAGTGTGGCTGGGGAGTTGGGACTTGCCTTAGCTGTAACCTTTCCATTGTTGGTTCATTGCAGGGTCTGGATAGAGAACCTGCATGTAACTGTGGCTGGATGTGTCCCTACCTGTATGAAAGCTGGTGAAAGTGCAGATTGGAGGGCTTTGCAGCTTGTCACAGCAGCACAGTGTGAAAAGGAGCACAGGCTGGTGGGTCAGGGGGTTCATTGGTACCCCAGTTCCAGGAGGCACCCTGCAGGGGGACCCATCACAATCAGATCCAGTGCTGGTGCCAGACCACTGATTTTCTGCTGTGTAACAGGGTGGGCAGAGTTGATGTGGGACAGGGGGCTAGAGCACTACACATTGAGGATGGGGGCGAAAAGGTCTTAAGACAACTCAGAAACATTACTTATTTTTTTTAAAAAAAGTGTCATTTTTGGGCCACTCTCATGCGGTTGGCCTGATTTAAGGCTGACTCTTACATCTACTTACACATGCTTAGCAATGCTTAATTAACACCGTTCTATTCTATTGATTTCAGTGGAGTTACAGGATTTCATCAAAGTCACTCTGGGAAGGAAGCAGGGGTGAGCATCAGTGATTCTGGAGATGATTTTATTTGATTATGTCAGATGAGAGCTACTTTCCAAAGTGCCTTGCCCCCAAAACACAAGCAAGCAGCTGGGTCTCTCTTATTAGTTTTGTTCTCAGTGCTTTATCGGCTTAGGCAAATTACATATGTAGATGCGTGTGCCTCCTCATGTCCCCGGCACTAGGTTTAAGGCTGCGTTAATGCTCACTTTTACAAGTCAATAGTGCTGTGAAAAATTACATTATTTTGGGCTAATATTTAACACAGTTTTTTTTCTCACTGGGTATTTTTTTCTTCCTCTAAAATGTGGAAAGAAATTAGCAGAGAGAGGGAGACTATTGAGAGGGAAGGTACTAAAATCCTTTTTTCACTGCATTTTGACATGATAGGAACCCAGAGTCTGTGTTTTACTCCAGCTTCCAGGAGTTACAAAGCCAGCCTAATCCACATATGGGGAATCCTCAGGTAGTGCAGAGCTGGTGTAGTGGTCTCCAAGCCCCTGGAGTAGAGACATTTTTGGGGAAAAGCCTGAGATTTATTTTCTTTGGCTACCCAAATAGCCCCTTGGAATAAAGTTCTGATCAAAGCCCATTGAATTCAATAGGAGTCTTTCTCTGGATTTCTGTAGGATTTGAATCAGGCCATAAAGCCATTTACCAGTGAGCTGTAATGCATTTAAAATCTTCAAGTCTCCAGCCATTACCAGAATCTGGGTTCATAGCTACCTTTCCCTCACCCGACCATCCCCAGTCCTCTGACAAGTGAGGCTTGGCTGGATCTGAGAATCTCATCCTAGACTTTTAGATCTACTTGACCAGAAAAATAAAGGTGTTGACATATCCAACTGTGAAAGCAATGCCAAACTCCAGTGAAGCTGCGGTAGCCCAGATCTGATACTATCTATCTATATAGGTAGATAGATATAGATAGATATATAGATAGATATAGATAGATATACAGGGAGAGAGAGAGTTAGTTTTAACAGGTTTACAAATCCTGCCATGTAAATATCAGAGACAATACAACAAGAATTAAAATTAGGGTGACCAGTTGTCCCATTTTTTGGGAGTTTTTCATAGAATATCAGCGTTAGAAGGGATATCATCTAGTCCAACCCCCTGCTCAAAGCAGGGCCAATCCCTAGTTAAATCATCCAACAGTGGTTTCTTCCCCCATATCCCTAAATGGTCCCCATCAAGGATTGAACTCACAGTATGGGTTTAAGCAGGCCAATATGCAAACCACTGAGCTATCCCTCCCTGCAATTATTGTCTCTCTTATTAGCTATCCTTTTCTTAATAGTTGCCAACATTCAGTTTGCTTTTTTTTTTTTTTTTTGACTGCCATTGCACATAGAATCTCAGAGTTGGAAGGGACCTCAGGAGATCATCTAGTCCAGGGAGTCCCAACGAAATCCTAACTACTGCAAACTTACTGGCAATTTCAGGCTGTTTCCCACCATAAAATCTATTCCAGAGTGGTGCAAAAGGGGCTTCCAAACGTGGCTGCTTTGCAGCAAGAAGCTCAGCACACCTTTCAGAAGTGGTGTGCCAAGTCTTCATTTATTCTCTGTAATTTAAGGTTTTGCGTGCCAGTAATACATTTTAACGTTTTTAGAAGATCTTTTATAAGTCTATTATATATAACTAAAATGATTGTTGTATGTAAATTAAATAAGAGTTTTAAAATGTTTAAGAAGCTTCATTTAAAATTAAAGTAAAATGCAGAGCCCCCCAGACAGGTGGCCAGAACCCACATGGCATGACTGCCACTGAAAATCAGCTCGTGCCATAGGTTGTCTACTGCTGATCTAGTCCAATCCCCTGTTGAAAGCAGGACCAATCCCTATTTTTGCCCCATATCCCTAAATGGCCCCCTCAAGGATTGGACTCACAACCCTGGGTTTAGCAAGCCAACCACCTACACATGCATATTTGCACATAAACAAATACACTCAAATACTTAACATTACACACACAATTGACACAAAGTATTAGTGAAATGATGCAGCAGCACTTGCAAGAGTCTTAGATCTGAAACAACTCAACAGAAATAGTTATCCTCAGTCGACAATCTCTGAAAACTAGTAAACTTAGCATTATAAACAGCCCATCAGAACGGTTAAGATCTGTGCCCGATGAGAAAAATGACATCATTGCCACTTTGTACCGCAGTGAAGCAGTATGCTTGTGCCCGCAACGCAGAGCTGGCGTAAGCTATAACTGTAATGTACGAGAGAACGACACTTTAAAATGCGCGTTCTACCACGTTTCTCTTTCCTTCATTCTCTTTTCTCTGTTCATTCGTTTTCCAGCAATAGGGTAAAAAAAAATTTTGGGGCACCGCTTTTTGGAGCTCCCAAATCTTGGCGCGTTAGGTGGCTGCCTAATTCACCTACTGGTTACACCAGCCCTATGTGCAGCTATGAAGAGTTTAAGGGAGGAGTGGAGAAGACTTGTTCAGAAAGGCCATGTACAGTGTCTCAGAACAGCTGGGCAATGGGATGTAGAACCTTCTACCGGGAAAGGGTGGGAGTCCTATGGGTGACTCCTGTTCTGCCATTTCATGTGCTCCAGAAAGACCTCTGGCTGCAAGTTCTATGGTTCATTCTAAGATGACATTATCTCCCCCAAGTTTCTTACCAACACAGTCAGGTGCCTATCAGCCTGTGTACACTAAAAACACAGATTTCCTTTAATGAAATCTCATACTTTTGCATATTTTCAACATGTCAATAAAACTCCCATTTTGAAGAAGAAAAAGAACAGCTAGATCTGCTGCCTATTCAGGCATTAGACTTTGGGGCCAACATCTGACTGGATCCCACACGATCTAGGTGCTGGATGGGGGTTTTCGTGGCACTCCTGCTCAGGGATGCTCCAGGATGAGGGGTTTGTTAGTGCAGTGAGAGCAGCTGGATCTATTCCCTGCTTTCATGGTACGGCTTTGGGGTCCCGAATTGGCAGGATCCCTCCGCTCCAGCTATGGCCTTTCCCCCCTGTTCCTTTGCATGTCCCCAGTGCTGGAGGCGGAGGCAGTAATCAGTCCGCTCCGCCTAAGGCTGCAGCCTGCGGGGCAGGATCAGCTGCTGGGGGCAGTGACGTCAACAGAGCCTCTTGCCAGCGCAACGTTCTATTGAGGCGAGCGCGGAGCGCGTGCTCCTCCGAGCACATGGGCAGCAGGCTGAGCTTCTTGCAAAGCGGCCGCGTTCGGAAGCCCCTTTTGCACCGCTCTGGAATGGATTTTATGGTGGGAAACAGCCTGAAATTGCCAGTAAGTTTGCAGTAGTTAGGATTTCGTTGGGACTCCTTCTTGCAATCCAGGGAGAGAAGCGCAGTGAGTTGCTAAGGGTGGAATAAATGGGGGATTGGGAGGGGGGAGGGGAGAATGTTTGTTTTGTTTTGTTTAAAATATATATCTAAACTAATCGCACTTCTAAATTGCCAGGATGTTTGCAGGTTTTGTGGGGTCATCGCATTCTTTTTACCAGGAGATAATTCCTAGGTTTTAAAACACTTGGTAAAAGATGGATTAAAAATAAAAATTTGGAAACAGAAAGTGCACAGCCAGCAAGAAACGATCAGAATTGTTTTAAAACATACAAAATCATCATAATAAGATCTTCATGTCTGGGATGTAGATTGCATTGAAATGACAAGGCTTGATTTGCCCATCCCCCATCTCCTTGGCACCCCCCCCCCCCGCGCCTTGTTCAGATTATTTTCCAAATACAGGATAGCTGGAGAGAGAAATCAATGCACGCAAACTCCCTCTTTGACTTTTGTAGCTGTGCAACTTTTATATTTTGTTTTACGTTTGAGTCAGGGAAGTGGTGTGTCTGAGTTTAAAGTGTGCACGTTTTAGTAGATTGTTGATTTGCTTTCTCTACCAGTTACATTTATGCAGGCTGTTGTTCGGTCAAAGTGCAGACTTGCATTAGGAGCGATTTTAGTATTGCTTCTATATGTTTTAAATTAAATATTCCGATTCTAGCCTGCAGATCTGGAGTGTCGGTGCTCATACAATCTTTAATAGGAGCAATTGGATTTTGCTGGGTGGTGCTTCTTCAGGGCCCTGTAACTAAATGGACAGGGAAAATACTTTATAGCCTCTTGAAGGATATTTTTCCAAAGGTGCTAATTCCTCCAGAGTCATGGCAAAGCATGTTTTTATAATGCTGCTTATTAAAAGTGTGTGCATGCATATTTTGAGAGCTTTATAGGTACAACAAATAAAGTGTTTAAATTTATTGTGTAATTGGTAAATGAAATAACATCTTAGAAAAGCGGCATGGTGAAGAATCCCAGAATGAGATTTGAGTCTTAGAGCCTTTTCTTTTTAAATCATGTTCGATTGGTATCGACAAGTTTAGACATGTTCACTTGCCCATATTTATGGTCAGGTACAGTGGGTAATCCGATCTTATGAATGTAAAAAGTCCATCAATTCCTTGAAATTAATACATCTCCTGGGTTTTTTTTTTTTAGTATTTTCAAACCATAGCTCATTTGAATTATTAGCTCATTTGAATTATGTCTTTTGGGGTATATTTTACAGTAAATTAGCTACCACTATCTGTTATGTTTAATGTAATATGCAAAACGTACATGTCCTGTGATTTCTGGTATGCGAGGATATTGTTTTTCCTCCTATAATGTCCCATCTAGCTGACATCACCATGCCCTGCATTTCTGCTTGGTTATGAAAGTTATAAATGTTTTGTAATATTTTATATATTTTTAGAAAAGCCTCGCTTAAAAATATTTAGCCCATAGAAATTGATACAGTCGATATTTATTATCCAGGGTACTGTTATAAAGCATCATAGGCAGTGTTGCTTCCCCCAGTGCATTGTTTATGTTGTTTTATTAAACATTCAAATGAGGCCAAGCATGTTAAGGCCACATTGTGCTAAAGCACTGTATACACATCTAGTAGATGATTGCTCCTGCCCCAAAGAGCTTCAAAACATTTTGTTTTGCATTTGTCCTTATACCACAATAGTACTCCAGCACATACAGTGCACCATCGTTGAAACAAAAACATTGTGCATCATTTAAAACCAAATGTTCTGTTTGTATTTATTTCTCAGCCCTTTTCAGTATCTCCCCCCCTCTCTCCTGCTGCCGTGTTTGCAAGTGTAAAACCTGTGTAAAGACCAGGCCTTATACTAGTATAATATCAGTTATGCATGCCGGGTTTTTTTATGTTATTACCAATATAGTTGTAGAGGTACAACCCGGAGCCTACATGTGTACTTACAGGTGATTCCTTTGCCCGAATAAAATGTACTGATGCATGTCTGTAGTAGAGTGGTTGTATTGTTTCGACTAGGACAGGATAGTTACAGTGGTACAATGTTTTGGTGTGTTAGACCAGGCTTAAATTGTTTGCCATAACTCCGTCAAATCCACATACTGAGGTCTTTAGGATGCCTGGGGAAACTCAGTAGCAGAGAAACTGAGGGCTCAGTCCTTCTCTGTTGAAGTCAATGGCCACCCTCCTTTGATTTCAGTGATGTAGGCTCCTGAATCTGCACCTACTTAACTGATGCAGTTTCTACTTTTAAAATAAAAGACTAGCTTTTTCTATGAACTTGTCTCACTTACATAGGCGTTAACCGCTTTATAAAATGGCTGTGGATGGTGTCTCCTACCATGCAGTTGAATCATGGGGGTCTGTTATAATTCATTCTCTCTCTCTTTTAGTAACCCAGGCATAGACCTCAGTAAAATAAATCTGCAATCTCAGGGCCTTAAAACACACACTTAAAGTTTTGCAGGATTAGGGCCAAATCTCTCTGGGTGTGAACAGAGTGCCCTACCATTGAAGAGGAGCTGTGTACACAGGTCTGGTTCAGTGTAGTGCGGTAATTTTATTTGTGGAATTCCTAGAAGGGAAAGCCACAAACAGTGTGAACTGAGATTAGCGATACTTGATATTCTCTGCACTTCTAAAGCACTATCCAGACAAATGTGTCAGATGATTTACACCACTATTTGTTTATAATGACCTTTTTCTTAAAACTTCTCAAGTTGTTCTAGCACCAGTGTAGCTTCACTGGAAAGAGCAAGAGTGGGAGTTGTCGTGTAACTAAATTTCAGTATCCATTAAGGTTTTTATCACTGGGTATGTAGATTTTCTCTGAATAGAATTAGACAACAAGTAGTAAACATGCTGGCTTGCTGTCATGGGATGACGTGTCCGGAACCTGAGGCAATTCTGGGAGTTCGACCTCTGCTCCCACAATCCTTTTGGGTGCCTGGGAATCATCCTAGAGAGGATTGTTCAGTCACCCACAATGCACCACAGTTTTGAGTGGTGCTAGGAATTCTGGGATTCATTACCATAGGTCAGGGGTCTCCAAACTATGGCCCAGGGGCCGGATCCGGCCCACGGCTTCGATTTGTTTGTTCTTCCAGCTGAGCAGGCATGTGGAGAAGGTGCTGCTGCTGTCCCCCCCCCCCCCCCCGCGAGCTGCTGTCGGTAGCCCCACGTGCCCCCATAGCAACGGTCAGAGGAGTGAAGGGGGATGTGTGGCAGTGGCTGGAGGAGCAAAGGGGGGGATCTTGCATATATTTCCATATATTGAATTTTTTCATAGTCGCTTTGGCCCATAAAGCCCCTTCAAAAATGTAATATGGCCCCCGTCTTAAATTTTGGAGACCCCTGCCATAGGTCACTGTTGCTAATGTGATTGAATGCAACACTAGTGTGGATGAGATGCTGAACAGCAAGCCCACTAAACACAAATAGGAATACCACATGAGGATGGACTGAATTGTGTTTGCAGGAATTGATTTAAGTAACCCAAGTTACGTATAATTGAATTAAGTCTAGGATAGGCACACCTCTTATTCCAATAGTGTTCCCACTGTTAGTACTATGGCACTATGCTGGTAGTCATGTAACAGTGAGAAATACTGAGAAAGCACAGTGGAGACCTTGATCTTTTTGCACTGAGTAAGGGATAATATCACGTGAAGAGATTATTCTTCGTGAAATAAGCAGAGCACAATATAAAACAGAAGAGAGGAAAATGCATTTCCTGATTGGGAAGCCATTGACCACTTAGAGCAAGGGGCTACAGATTTGATTTTGGAGCGGAAGTGTTTGTTGATGGATTTTATTGTCTGTCTCCTCCCTTGCTGCCTCAATGCCTTACAAAGAAATAAATGTTGTAGTTCTATACATAAGTAAACAAACAGTATCAAGGCATTTAGTGCAATGCCTACGGATAGAGTTTTAGATGTGCAGCTATACTTGATTGATTTCTTCATGGAGATCGAGTGCCTGCAGCGTACTTGTCGTGATTTGCCCAGTTCAGTGGAAAAAATGATTTTTTGGCATTATCACTATGGTAAGGTCAACGCGGCCTTCTTGGGGAAATCTTGAATTCTTTCGCTTTGCAAATGCAATTAGGAGAGAACTTGCTGGGATTTGATTTTTTTCCTCCATTGTTGACAAGGTAACAGATGGAAAGCAAGCAAGCAGTTACATGCCGTATCACATCTTTGAGGTGGAGGATTTTCTCATGGTGCAAAGATTTGCAGAATGGTAAATAATAATGAAGTGAGGGCAATCATATAGAGTAATCTGAAGCATTTGGTAAACTGGGCCCATTTGAGAAAAGTGCATTTTAATACAGTCAAATATAAGGTCTTATATCTAGGAGCAGAGATTGCAGACAGTACCTACAGAATTAGGAGACTGTATCCTGGAAAGCAGGGACTCTGGAAAGGATTCTGGGATCATAGGAACAAGCAGCTCAACATGGGCTCCCAGTGCAGTGTGGCAAAAATGGGTAGTGCTAGTGCTGCCTGTGGTCTCATGCTCCAGCTGCTGGGACCCTGCGGGTCCCTGCTTGCATGGATGCCTCCCTGTGTTGGCAGCCTGTAGGCATAAGAGAATTTGGTGTGCGGAGCATCTCCACACTCAGCTACTGCCTCCTGGATTGCAAATCTGAGGGTGTGGCACTACCTCCCAGCTCCACCCAGCACTGCGCCCCTTCTGCTCCAAGGGGTAGCACGCTACTGTGTGGATGGCACGTGCAACAGTGCTGAGCAGTGTGGACTGGCTCCAGCTATGCCGGGTGCAGAGAGCTCCGAGAGTACAGCCTCCACATAGGGGAAGTGGTCCACATGCACCTAGCTTTGCCACACCGTTGCTCGAGAGAACCCAGCAGTTCCGGCTCATAGAGATGAATGCTGCAAGGTGTTGAATATGCCTGCAAGGTGCTGAGCACCCTCAGCTCCTATTGAGGTCAGGGGGAGTGGAGGGAGCTCAGGGCTAACCTTGTGTCCTGTAAATGAGCCTACCTGTGTTTAATCATTTGAAAATTGGCTATAGCACAGCTGGTATGTATTATTGCTTCCCAGCTAAACATTCAGTCCGTATGAAGGAGGCTTATCGACCAGTTCTTGGCTGCTCTCCAGAAAACCTGCAACAACTTTCATGCAGTCGTTAAAAACAAACCAGCACAACCTAGGTATTTTGGAGTTTTTCCTCTGCACAAAGCCTGTTTCGTCTGTTATGGAAGTTCTGTAGTGAGAGGGAAGGAGGTGACAGGGCCTGGTTGGAATGGGTCAGTGCTGGAGGGAGTCAGCTGCTTCACGCATCTTATTTATTTACATTACAATAGTGCCTGGCTATCCCGTTCCATTCCAGGACCAGGGCCTCATTGTGCTAGGCACGGTACAAACAGAGAACAGATGGTCCCTGCCCTGAAGATCTTACAATCTGACTGTGGGGACAGTCTGACACAGACATGTAACAGATAGGGGTGAGATCATCAGCTGTGCTCTGGCCCCTTTCAAGCAGCTAAAAGACACCTGAAAGCCCCACATCTGGTTAGGAGAGGATTTTCCCAGCACAGGCATTGTGGACAGTTGCTTTCCAAGGACTCCTGTCACAAACCTCTGCCTGGAGGCACATAGAAGGCAGGGCTGGGGTGGGATGGGTGTGGCTCCATCAGTACTGTGGCCATAGGCAGGCTCTCATGATTTAGATCCCCAGGACTATCTTATCCTGGGGGGTGCTAGGATTGAGCGGGTGCAAAGGTGTCTTAAAGCTCCCATAACCGCCTCCTCCCAATGGGCTGCATGTTTGAGACCTGGAACTTGTAAGTTTCAATTACTTCCCAGTTCTGGCACATAAAATTATACCCACCCTCATCTTCTTCACTGTCCAAGTGCCACAGTCAAACTGCTTTGTTCATCCCCAGTGCCCCCTTCCACCTTACCCTGCCCTGCAGGAATACTTCATGCTTGGTCTGCAGTCATTAACGGATAATGACCCCCCCCCCCAGCATGGTTACTCTAGGTAAAGTGCTAGTATAGAGGCAGTTATACTGGTATAATTTATGCTGGTTGGGGGAACCAGTGTAAGCTGTATTGTTATAAGCACTTTTATTCTAATATAACTGCTTACATGCTAGAAGGCTCTGGTAGGATAACTGTACCTGTATAACTATACTGGCAAATCCTTTCTAGCGTAGAAAAAGCCTCAGTCTATGAGATGGCGGGGAAACCCTTTCATTTCCCATCATCTCTGTAGGTGTGCGTCTGGGAAACATGAGCGTCGTTGGGCTGAAATAACATAATAGAACCTCTCTGCAGCTTCTGCCTGGAATGGGGGCCGCATCCTGCTGTCCTTCAGTGTCTTTCTGCACGTTTACTGTGATTGGCTACTTTGGATTTCCCACAGAGGGTGATTTGGGGAGATGAAGGTCTGAAGAGAGGTGTTTCCCCTCTTTGAACTATGCTGGTTTGTGGTGCTGATGCACTCTTCTGGCCTTGTAGCCATAAATGCTTGGGATCAAAGCCTTCTTGGATAATGATTCTGTAGTCGAAGTCTGGGCCAGCCCTAGCATTGCTAGCTAAGTTTTATCAGGGTCTCTATTTGATGTCTTTCTGAAAGCTCTAGATGCTGGGATCAGGCGATAGCCTGAGGATCTCCGCTTTCAGTTTTGAAAAACAGTAAGCTTCTAGGCCTCGTGGTTGTAAAGAAAAAGTTGAAAAGAGTGAGTGCTCTTTAGAGGCTCAGAAACCAAAAAGCAAAAACCAAAACAAAACACAACCACACCAATCAAAATCCACCAAACCCTACGTTAATTTTTTTAACATGTCCGGATTTAAAAAAAAAAAAAATTTTTTGTGGGGGCCTGACTTGTTCTTTTAATGCTTAGAGGTGGTGATGCTGCAGCTCTCTCTCTGGAAGCAACAACAACAAGACAAAACACTATAGTGCACACACAGTTCTCCTCCGGGAGAGAGAATGGACCAGGTGTGACCTGTCACTTAATGCAGAAGGCCCTCAGATACTGCAGTGATGAGAGGAATATAAGAAAGTACAGGTTATAGAATGAAACAGTCTGTCTTTCCTGGCATTTAGAAGCTTCCGAGTGACTGCTGTGAACTTCTCACAGTCTGGGCTTGCTGCTATTGAACTTTAGGTTCCTTAGGGTTTGCTTCTAACTTTCTAAGCTGCTACAGAATTTAAACTGCAGCGGGATCTATGCTTACATTTTGGTGATGCATACATTCATTGTTTAGAATACATTAAATCTTGTATTAATCAACAGTTCCTAATCTTAATCTTAATTGTATTGTAATCTTAATATTTACTACATAAATAACCACACTGTAGCAAAATCCTGGGTAATTTGTAGACAAATCTTTGTTAGAATTGCTGTTGTAAATAGCTAATACTTTACTTGATTAAAAACATTTGTCATTTAAAAAAAACTAAACAAACTCCCTGTAAATGTCACAGGAAAGAACTAAGTTTCCAACACCAGCTTTCACGTGGGGGGAATAAGAGTTTTTAGCCCTCACAGTAATATGGTGCTCAAAAACCAGGAAGCTCATAAAGAGAACCTAAAATACATTATTATTATTATTATTAATATTATTTATTAATTATCAAAGTCTTGTGGTTTTTAAACCAGTCTCATAATTTTTGGGAGGTGGGGCTTGGACCATGAATTTTCAACGTTTTGGAGAGGCAATACTGGCAGTAGTAAATAAATAACAAAAAGGCTTCTAAAGTGAGAGATGTGTTGAAGGGAAGAACATGCATCATTGTATATGCATAAACATCATGGCCTTGTCTTCACTAGGACAAATGTTGCATTTTTAACACATTAACTAATATGTTTAAAATCCTAGTGTAGGCAAGCTGCCTTGTTTACACTAGGAATGCAATCTTGGCTCCACTGAAATGCAAAATGCCCCCTGACATCAGTGGGGCAGGATTTTAAAATATTAGTTAACCTATTAACAATACATCTTTTTTTGGAGTGTAGTCATGGCCTGTAACACAGACTGGCTTTAATGCACTCAATGGGTATTGTAGTTAACCCCTTCCAGTATAACGCTGATGATACTTTGCACTTGTGTTTTCCAAACCTGGCTGTCAAAGTACTCTACTAATTCTAATTAATTAAGCTTCACTGTACTTCTGTGTGATAGACATTATTATCCCTAATTTACAGTTGAGGAAGCTGAAGAACTGAGCAATTAAAGACAATTTTTAAGATGTTCCTTGTCTTGGATACTCAGCTTGAGACAACCAATGTCTGTCTTTCAGAAGCAGGTGTGAGGGGACTGTATGGTTCTATGGGTAGTACACTAAGATGGGAATTAGGAGACATTGGGCTTGTCCCTGGCTCTGCTACTGACCTGGTGTGTGACCTTGGGCAAGTCACTTCACCTTTTTGTACCTCTTTTGCATGTTGTCTATTAAGATTGTAAGCAATTCAGGGAAGGGACTGTCTCCTGTTGTATATCTGTGCAATGCCTAGCATAATAGAGCCTCCAGGCACCACTAGAATACAGACAACTAACAGTAAAAAGTGTTGAGTGCCTGTAACTGTCTGGATGAAGTCAGGGTGCTGAGTTAGCACCTCTGAAGATGGAGTTGTAGGTGTCTCAAGTTGGACACCCAGTAACTGATGTTTAGCAATTAGGGGATGCTTTTGAAAGTTTTGATCCAAAAGTGACCAGCCAATATCAAACAAGTCTAGAAAAAAACAGAAATAAAACAACCTCTGTTTCTGTCCTCTGTTCAAGTGGAACTTCCTCTAGATTTGTACTAAAGGTTTGGATTTGATTCGTGTCCTCCATAACACAAGGTACTAATTTTCCGCATAAAGGTAATATTAGTTTTTTGGGTAAGGTGGGGTTGAGAGGTAGATTTGCCTGAATTTTTATACTTCAGTTTTCTTGACAAAGACAAATTTATTCAGTAAAACTCATTGATTTATTAGAGGTAACTTATTTACACTTACTTATATTATGCACCACTCTGAAAAAATGGCTGGCATACATTAGCATATCAGAGCATAGTATTGTAGATTTAGGCTGGGATTTTCAATACATTGGGTGCCTAACTCCTTTGGTCATCTTTGGAAATTCCACCCTGAATATCTTAAAGGTTTGTATTTGGGGACTTTATTTTGCGTAATGCCCTCAGTTCCCTGGGGTAGATATTTCCTCAGGTGAATCTGGGAGCAGGATAATAATACATAATAATAATAGCTCTCCCAGCGCTCTAAAAAAACCATCTCCACGAGCTAGCAGCGCTGCACTGATGCTTTACAGCACTGAAACTTGCCGCACTCAGAGCGGTGTTCACGCTCCGAGCGAGAACGTTGCAGCGCTGTAAATTGCCAATGTAGACAAGCCCTTAGGAAATGAATGATTGGTTATTTCATTTACCAAAGGTAATTGAAGCAGATAGTTCACCTCCCAATGATTTCATAAATATCTCCAATTCAGCAGGTAAATCGTTAATATTTGGAGGATTTTCTTGCCATGCTGTATTAGGAGAACATCACCTGATAGACATTTAAATTGTTTTATTTAACTAAAACAACGGTATGTATTTTGGATTTTTTTCTTCAACAGCAAACACAGTATTTTAACAAAACAAGAATGAATTCACATTCAAGTGTTTTAAAATTATGTTTGTTTTTGTTAAAATTGTTTTAACTATGTTAAATGATATATTTAAAAAAACAAAAACAAACAAAAAATTAAATCAACGGTCATCCAGGTCAACATGAGAAACTTAAAATATGGCTTCTGCAGTTAACTCACTCGTGTTCACCTTCATTTTCCTGTTTATTCAGAATCTGGAAAAGAAAAACAAGCTTTCCTGCTTTTTCAGGTCCCAAACAATTTCTCAATTTGGAATAAATTAGTCCAAAGGAAGAAAATATTCTTTCTACGCCGGCAGAAGAAACTACTGCCGTTAAAAGTGAGATTATCACTTCAGCAGTCTCTGAATCCAAGTGCTTGAGTGACTTCCACCAGTTCATTGGTATGACTTTCTTTAAAACATCGTCAGCAAACATACCCTTAGCTCTGAAGTTTATTATAGTTGGTATTATGGAGGGATGATTTCTGGATGTCCATGTCATAGCCAACTCCTCTTCTTCAGCAGTTAAGGTTTGACCTTGGTACCAAGTATTGAGAATATTTGCAAGAAAATGAGCTGGATATAGAGCTTGTCCGATTAGATTTTTTGATGCTCATCATTAACTCAGTCATTGCATATTTCTCTTTTTAAGATCTCACTCAGTTCCTTTCAAATTTCAACAGCATCAGCAATAAAACAGCTATTTCCCTGCATTCTGTTCAAGGCTACAGAAGTAGGCTTCAGGGTACTCAGCATGTGTTCAACATTTCTCTTAAACCCAGTGTTGAGAACTTTGACTGTGACAGTGCCATTTATTTGTCAGGATTTTGTTCACAAACTGTCATCAGATTAGGCCAGTTCTTGATACAGTGCTCAACAGTCCACTCCTGAGTTCCATTGCACGTCTCGTGGGAGAGTTTGCTGGGTTCCTCCCACTTTTTTCAGAGAAGCTGCTGCAAAGTGGTTGTTACAGAAGTATTTTGAATTTCAACAACATTAGCCTTTATTTCTTTGGCTAGGAGGTGCATCAAATGAGCACTGCAACTATACGTTATTAGCTTGGGACTCTCTTCTAAATAATTTCTTCTCATCTTGGAGACGTGTAGCATTGTCTGTAACCAAGCTGTGTACTAGACACTTCATTTTTTTTTTACAGTTTTATTATAGGTTTTACTGCTACTACTTGTACATATTCTGCTGTGTGTGCATTTCCTGATGCATCGGTTGTTTCTGTAAGGAAGACATTCACTTCTTCTTTTGTCACACAAGCACATACAACAGAATCATTGTGGATGTTGCTCCACCCATCAAGACTCAGGTTAACAATTTTACCCTCTAGATCAGCGGTGTGCATTAGAAATTTGATGCTAGCCACACTTGTGGTTTTGAATTTTTCTTATTAGTCACATTGTAAAAAAGTTACATGCATTAACCACAATTCAGTGGTCTATTAGCCACATGTGGCTCATGGTGAACGTATTGGACACCGCTGCTCCAGATCTTTTGCACACTGCTCAATTTCTCTTTCATATACTTTATCCAGCTATTTGCCTGTGATATCTGCTCTGTTGGGTGGACTGTGTCCTGGCCTTAATGACTGAACCATGTTAATGAAGTGTGGGTTCTCAATCATGCAAAAGAAGAGTTTGTTGCATAAACAAACCTGGCAATTTTTTCATCAGTTATCTTTTTTTGTAATCTGCTGGTTCTTATCACAAACTTATCTCTGGTTGTTTCTGGGTGATAGTGTGTTTTTTTCTTTTTGCTATAGGTGATATACTGTGGCTATGTGCCATGCATGATGTGACTTAAACACTATCGTTGGCAGATAACTCTGAAAGTATAGAAAATGATGGTGATCTTGAAGGTGGATATTCTTCAGAATCCTGCACTTTGAGGATGGATTCTCCTAAACAAAATAAACCAATGCAGTTATTTCATTATTATTACCATACTGCTCATTTTTTACTTATTGCATTCACTGACACACAGTATTACTTTAAAGGTGAAATTGTAAAAGGAAGATATGCCTATTTCAGCTATTTATTTTTTATCACAACTGCATCTAACAACTATATATTTTTACTCAAACAAGAGAATTCAAGAATAGTCCAGAAGGAAGACAGTCCTTAGAAAAGAAGTATGAAATAAAAAGATTTACCAACCTGAAGATCCTGCATGTTCAGACATATTCTTTTCATCTTCAACACAGCTTCTTCCTGAGAAGGAACACTTCTCTTGATGTTTCATTTGAGCAACCAGGCCTTGCATTTCTTTGTTGCACTGTTTGAATTTTGCACACATTCCTGTCTTACAGGTAGAAGAACTTCATTAAAATATTCCCAAACTGGATTTCTTTTATGGCCTGCTGCCATTATAGGTTTTCCCTTCTAGTGAGAGAATGGTATGGTAGATCTCAAATCCATGAAGACTGCACTCACGAAGATCTTAAGACTTCTGGAATATGCTGCTCAGTTTCACTTTTGTTTCTACAGCCTGTCCCTCCCTTCTCACATTTATCTCCAGACTACTTCTCCTTGTCCAGATCTGGTCTTCCTCCAACAATCTTCTATTCCGGGTTAGGCAACCTACGGCATGTGTGCCAAAGGCAGCACGGGAGTTGATTTTTTCATTGGCACTCACACTGCCCGGGTCCTGGCCACTGGTCTGGAGGGCTCTGGATTTTAATTTAAAGTGTTTAAGAAGCTTCATTTAAAATTGAAAACCTTATTTACTTTACAAACAACAATTGTTTAATTTTCTATTGTAGACTTATAGAAAGAGTCCTTCTTAAAATGTTAAAATGTATTACTGGCACGCGAAACCTTAAATTAGAGAGAATAAATGAAGACTAGGCACACCACTTCTGAAAGGTTGCCGACCCCTGTTCTATTCTTTGAACTTTTTGAAACTTTGCACATTTAGAGAGAGGTAAGGGACTGACTCTGTGTACAGAAATTTGCAGAGGGACAATAGAATTGATATCTGTTATTTCTTGCTTCTATATATTATTTATTTAAAAATACTTTTGCTGTTAACAAGCATGTTACCTTTGGAGACACAAATCCGCAGTATGAGAACTGCAAACTAATAATTTCTGACTTCTAGACCGAGCACTGAGTCCCATTGGGTAGATAGGAAGATTAACCTAAATAATCTGTGCAGAAACCCCGGGAACTCCATAAGATTGGGTACCTAATCCATGAACTATTGCAACTCATTTACAAAATTTTTCTTAAACATTACATGACTATATTGTTTCATACTGTAGAATTAGAATGTATAATCTCTCTTCCATGATGAGATATCTTTGAGCTATAATGTATCTTAATTAAAACTATCTTTAGATAAAATGTTTTTTGAGGGGAAAAAAACTATCAAAAAAATCCAATTTAACTTTAAAAAGGATTTTTTTTTTAAATCATTGATTTTTATCCACCCTGATCTCCACCCTTACAGGGCAGTAGTTATTCTTCTGCATTTGTGCAGGGCCAGGAGAGGAGGACTTGCTCCTACCTTGCTTGAAATCCCAGCATGGACTCAAGATTTAGTATTCTTCTGCATCCCGCCACACTGTCCTGCCCTGTCCATGCTAGGGATGTAAAATATTAAACGGTGAACTGCTAAGTGTTAGTTTCACTGTTAATATGTTGCAGTTAACATTTAAAACATTTGGCAAAAGTTTCACTGCGTTGTAATACCTAATGTGCACATTTAAAAACGCTGCAGCTATACCTTGGGGGGACATGCTGGGGGGCTCTGGAGCTTGCAGCGCTCTCGCAGCTTGGGGCACAACTGGAAGCAGCCCGGCAAACCCGCGCCCCACGGCTCTGCTTCTCTTGCAACTGGCTGCAGGGGTGGGTCTGTGCAGGAACCACTGGGTCTGCCCTGGCACCACTGCTCTCTCGGTAGCATGCTGCCAAACTAGCTGCACCAGGCAGCACCTAGGAACTGGGAGAGTGAGGGGTATGATCAGAGGAAGGCGTGTAGCACCCAGCCAAGTGCACGATCCCTCAGCCCATTGTACTCCATCTCCGAGAGACAGCAGGGTGCCCCCCGAGACACCCAAGTCAGGGGTAGATTGTGAACTCGTTAACGATTAAATGGTTAACCGATATAATTTGAATAGTTTATAAGGGGAATTTTTTAAACAATATACCGGACCCTTGCTATAGTCCGTGTCTCTCTAGCGTGGTTGTTGCCATGGATCCCAAATTTAAATATGTAAGTTGGGATCCATGGCAATGCATTCCCTGCGTTAGCACGCATGGATCCTGAACCCCGGGTTATAGCGAGAGTTCGGTGTATTTACATCACTAGTCCATGCTGTGTCTTGCTAGCAGTATCTCTCCATCCTGTCCCTTTGGCTGACCCAGGCCTTTATTGGCTCTGTTCCACCAGCCTGGATGGCTGTGTTCCCAGGCCTGCTACTGCGGAGAGACCAACCCTCGGTCATATCTCCATTCCACTTCTCTCACCAAGCCATAGGCCCCTTCCCTTGCTAAGTGAATTCAGTTACATGCCCCCAACAATCCTTCCTGAAGACTATATTTACTGGGGTTCCCCACTGTTAAAAGCCAACCCCTCGTCTCACAGCACTCACTCTTAAAGGGCCCTGCACAATCCCTTATGGTATCTTTTAGTGTTATTTGTACCACAGTAACACCCCGGAGCTAACTGAAATTGTGGCTGCATTGTGTTAGGAGCTGTACCTACCCATTATAAGAGAAGGTCCCTGACCAGAGGAGTTTATTTGCTCCAGAGAGTAGGCAGAAAGAATAATTGTCTCTGTTTTGCAGAAGGGGGAAACTGAGGTACAGAGAGGCTGCACAGCTTGCTGAGAGTTACACAGGAAGCCTTTGGCAAACCTGGGAACTGAGCTCAGGGTCTCTTATGTCCCAGGCTAGCACCTTAACCACAAAGCCATTTTTCCTAACTTTTATCTTTTTTTCTTTAAAAACAAAACAAAAAACCACTAAAAAGCCAGCTTTTGCACTATGACAAAGGGAGGGAACAAATGAGTGCTATTTTCCCCCTGGTCTCTCCTATTCCTCCTTCCTTACTATGTATCCTTCTTTTCCATATACCATAATAAAGTCCGGAGAGCCCTTGTGCCCCGTAATCCTACACTGATTCAGCATCTGTTCGTGCCAGTAGGCCCCAGATCACTTTAGAAACTGATGCACAAAGCATAGGGATTACTTAACTGACATGCAGCCTTTTCTGGAGAGGAACGTGGTGGTAGTCTAACAGGGAACAGGGTTGCTGCACAGGTCTTTATTAGAGGAAATTAAGTAATGCTGCAACCTATTGAAACTAGAGCAGGGACAATTTATGGAGGCAGAATGTAATTTTCAGCAGGGCTTGAAAACTTTCCCTCATGTCTATTAGGCCTTAATCTTCAGGCTGGTCTGTGCACAGTTTTTGCATTGATTTAACTACAGACATTTACATAGGTTTGGAAAAAAAATATATAGTTGAGTCAGTGCAACCCTCCCAGTGTGAACACTCTGCTCCGTGGTCCCCCTCATCCGCTGCAAATTACAGATCACCCTGGTTGAGTGGGTTTTGCAAGCTCTGATGATCAGAGATGAAATGTGGTCCAGGAGGCCAGGGTTAATGACCCTAGTGTTTATGTCACAAGCCATGAGCTCTTTGGGTTCAGTAAATGGATAGGACCTTATCGCAGAAACCTCCTCCTCTACTCGCAGGTGGCTTTTTCTGTAGCCGGCGCTCTAAGGATCTGTTTCTGCAGCACAGGGTCCTGGCGGCTGACTTTGATGGCAGTGCAGCTTGGTGCAAGCCTGTCTCTTCTGGCCCAATTTTGTAGCTGATTCTCATTTCCAAAGGGCTTTGGCTGTGGCCTTGCTGCCCATGTGAGACTGAGCAGAGCTCAATCATTCCATCGTGGCGTGGATTAGACTGTGCTTAGCAAGTGGTTTCGGAGGGGAATTTTTCAGCTTGTTTAGTTGGTAAGTAAACTGGTTCCTTTGTGTTTTAATAACAATTGGAACCATTTGAGCAATCGCAGAACCTGTAAGAATGAGCCCTGGGTACTGCAAATAGATAATGTTAGTTCTGGCGCTGCTCTCCCTGGCTGTTCTTGGCTGTCAGGCTCGGGAGAGTGAGTGAGCCTGTTGGACAGCTTCGTCTGCGCAACCACTTTTCCAAGAACTCCCAGTGCAGCAGTTTCCATGTTGGGAAAGTTACTCATTCCAGGCCTCTGTTCACAGACGAGGCAGCTGTTTCCAGAATGTTTGCCGTGGGCAAGTCCCAGCGCTGCTGCCTCAGGCCACGGATCTCAGAGGTCATTTAAGTTGAGCTCTGAACAAATGCAGATGCATCCACACAGTGTGAATTTTCACTTTGGCTAGTCATTTCTTCTTGGCTGGTATAGTCTGGTCACTATTTAAAGAGATGCCATCAAGGTAAAAAACACTCCTTGTGCTGCTAGGAGTAAGTGAAATTCCTGACAGGGAAATTAAATGTTAGGGTTGCTGGATACAATTTGTATAGAACCACTGAACTGAAGTGTAAACCCTGTATATAATGGTGATCGCTTCAAGCCGGGGGTACCACAGTACCCCTAATTCCAGCACCTATGAATGTAAACATCCAATATACTTTTCACCCACTATTCTGTTTCTCAGCGTTACAAATGTTGCTCACGTTAGCCACCTTCCAGGCAGTGTTCTGGGATACCGTCACCACTCCAGTGGTGAAGGGGATATTTTGATCTCTAGGGCTGTTCAATCTTTGGTTTTTGTGTCGCTTCTGTCATTAGCTGTAAGTGCCAATTGCCATGGGGCTGATCCTGTCCCCTGCAAAGTCACTGACTTCATGTGGTGTAATAATGGGCTTACTTTTCTAACAGGAACTGGACCGAGAACGCCACCTGGGAATGCCATAGGAATTTCTGTCAACATTAGAAACTGGAGCGTGGTGTTGTGTTGTGCCATTGTATTCTTTTTCTTAAAGGACCTTTAAACAGAAATTTGTAGGGAGCTTTGATTATTGCTTTATGGCCCAATGTGGCGCATCATGGTTTCCAAGCATGACTTTAAAATGATTATTCCTGTGCTGGCCTGGCAAAAGGTGTTGGGAGGAACTGTGTTTAAAAACTGGCTCTGCTAATGCAGATTGATCACCAGCCTGCGGAAGTGATTGTTTCAGGTAGGAAAACTTGTGCTCCTGTTGCTTTTGCTCTGGGTTTAGGAACATAAACTCATAGACTTTAAGGCCGGGAGGGACCATCACGATCATCTTGTCTGTTCTCCTGCACGTTGCAGGCAATGGACCCTCACTCACCCACTCCTGTAATAGACCCATAACCTCTGGCTGAGTCACTGAAGTCCTCAAGTCATGATTTAAAGACTTCATGTTACAGAGTATTCACCATTTACATTAGTTTTAACTTGCAAGTGACCTGTGTCTTATGCTGCAGAGGAAAGTGAAACACCCCAGGGTCTTTACTGATCTGGCCCAGGGGAGAAATTCCTTCCTGACCCCAAATATGGTGATCAGTTAGACCCTGTGCATGTGGGCAAGACCCACGAAGCCAGACATCTGGGAAAGAATTCTTTGTAGTAACTCAGAGACCTCCCCATCTAGTGTCCCATCACTAGCCATTGGAGATATTTGCAGTTAGCAATTGCAAATCGGCTACAATCCATTGCAGGCAATTTCCTCATACCCTCCATTCCCCCCGCCCCCCAACTTAGCAGCTCAGACTTGAAACAAGTTAGTTTTTTTGCCCCCACTGTTCCCCTTGGAAGGCTCTTCCAGGAACTTCACTCCTCTGATGGTTAGAACCCTCTACCTAATTTCAAGCCTAAACTTGTTCATGGCTGGTTTATGTTCACTTGTTCTGGTGTCTACATTGCCACTTAGCTTAAATAACTCCTCTCCCTCCCTGGTATTTATCCCTCTGATGTATTTATAGAGAGCAATCATATCTCCCCTCAGCCTTCTTTTGGTTAGGCTAAACAAGCCAAGCTCTTTTAGTCTCTTCTCTTTTTATTCCACAGATCATTCTGGAATCTCTACTCTGCACCTTTCCGGTTTGAATTTGCCTTTGTTAAACACGGGAGACACGCAGTATTTCAGATAGGATCTCACCAGTGCCTTGTACAATTGTATTCACACTTGCCTGTCTCCACTGGAAATACCTCACCTGATGCCTCCTAGGATTGCATTAGCCTTTTTCACAGCCATGTCACATTGGCGGCTTATAGTCATCCTGTGATCAACCAATTCACCCTGGTCTGTCTGTCTTCTCTGGATCAAATGGATTCAAATGGATCAGTCACCATAAGAATTGCCAGGCTGGATCACGCCCTTGGTCCATCTTGTCCAGTATCCTGTCTTTGACAGTGGGCAGAATCAGATGCTTCAGGGGAAGATGCAGTAAACCCTAAAGCCAATAGTTAAAGAATAACCTGTTGATAAAGCCATTTTCTTGTGGACCACCTCAGTCAGAGGTTGGCTTTTGGCCTGAAGCTCACCTGCCAGCTGTGGAGGTTGAGATCTGCTGCTTTTACCATTCCTAAATGCCTCAGTTAACTTAAAGCTTTTTTAAAAATTGTATTTATTTTTGCAATATCTAAATGTGTGGCCTGAACTACTAGAGTGTCCCTTTTAAGTAGCAAAATAGTTTTCTTAAATTAATTTTTTTTTTTACGTTACAGCTGAGTGATAAATACAGTTCTAAGTGGGTGAGTTGAAAGAAGGGCACAGGATGCCTTATGCTGCCTTGCTCAACTTTTTTCTTTTTGTGGTGATTTTGTTCTAGCATAAAATGGAAAACCTAGCAAGAGATGTTATTTTTACCCTCCTGTTAAAAGTAATTACATGCTAGAATGCCATTTTTTGGCTTATGCCACAGCCAGTAGAGGATTTGTTTTTTTCATCTCTTGACTAGCGCACTGCGCTTGGAAGGGAGATGCCTTTGCAGCTGGGCCAAGCATAATAATAATAATTCAGGTCGAGAAGCATAGAGCATCCTGTGATTAGCAGAATAATTATTGCATAGTGTATCCGTTGAGAGAGGTTTTTTGATACAGCAACAGAAATGTACGTTGCCACCCCCTCCAGAGGGGCAGTCCGCTAATGTCACTCTGATGCATCTGTGCAGGAAGCAGGGAGTGGTTTAAAAGAGAGGTGGGCAAACTACAGCCCGTGGGCCACATACTGCACATCAGCCTTAACCTCCTGGGACAGCACTGTAGACGAGAGGATACTTGGGTCTTCCGTGGCTCCTGGGTTCTTGCTGTCTGCAGACAGTGCTAAGAAAAGGGTGCTTGTGATGTCACCATGAATGGGACTGAACCAGTTGTAAATTTGAGAACCTGAGTTTGTGTAAGGCAGCCTTTGTGTGGATGCAAGGACAAACCTTTTGGTGACTGAAGATGGCTAGGGGAGATGCACCTGATCATTTGTGCCCTGCTTGATTTTTGCACTGATAGCAGAAACAATTGAGTACTCTTGTGTAGATGAGGCCTAGCATGGGGATGGTAGTGGGTGCTGGCAGAAGCTTAGCACTAGTCTTTGATTTAATAGCACCTAGTTAGTTGTGTACTCTTTACTTAGAAAACCTTACAAATATTCTTTTAAGAGATGGAATTGTCCAGTGAATAGGGTACTGAAGTGGGACTCAGGAGACCTGGGGTATATTCCTGCCTGCCCCACTGACCTCCTGGGTAACCTTGGGCTTGTCACTTCACTTCTGTCATCTCATTCTCTTTCCCACTGTTTCTCTCTCTTGTCTACCAGAGAAAATTGTACCAATGTAATTAAATCGATTTTTGAAATGTGTAAGTAATTTAAATTAAATCAGAGTGAAGCGCTCTTAATCCAAAATAAGTGTGTTTTACAAAGGGATTGTACCAATTTTTAACTAAGTTGCAGTTTTCTCTTGCAGCCAAGGTCTGAGACTCTTAATCCTTTCAGGAAGGGGATGTCTCGCTATGTGTTTTGGACAGCGTCTAGCATGATGGGGCCATGATTCCTCAAAAGAGACCTCAGGCGCTAGCATAGAAAAATAATAATAAAGATCCTCTTAATTTGGTTTGTTTTGCTTAAATCCTTTTGCTATTTTTATTGTGGTACAAGCAAGCAGTAGAATATTTTTTTTTTTCTAAATGAGTTATCCCTGATTGTCTGCATGCCACTAATGAGCTGTCAGATTTATACCACCTTATGAAGTACAGGAAAGAAACATGAACATGTATCTAATAAGAGGATATTCTGGTCCCCTAGATAATCAGCTCCCCATTGTGAAGTCATTTTGAGTCACAGTTTTAAATCTTTGTTCCAGTGGAAAAGTTTTTATAGGCATGCTAAACAAACATGAAATCCTGTTTTTAGCATGGAGTTGCTTAAAATAGCACAAGATTCTGGAATTGAATTGTAAGAGAGTCTCCAAAGGAAAGGAGAAATGTTGAAACAATGCAATTTATGGTTTGGTGGCACAAACCTTTTGTCCCAACCCACCCCAAGTCCTTATAGAAATTTGGCTCATGCAGAGAGCTGGATTTTCTTGCAGTGAACCATCGCAGGCTTTAGTTTTCTCTGTGGGCTTGGAGTTGAATCTTCCAGGCTATTGGTCAAGTTTTTTTTTTTAAAGGCCTTCTAGTAAATTAGTTTTAAAAGACCAACACAGACTGTATAAGTTTTTCACCCCCCATTTCTTTGCTTGTTTGTAGAGAAAATGCTGCTTGAGACTATGATCACCTTTTGGAAGTTTAATGTCTCATTTAGGATTGTGACCTCTTTCCCCTTTCCTTCCCCCACACTCCTTAGACCATTCTGACTTGCTCCAAGTTGGATTTGCAGCCCTTCAGAGACATCCCACACAATTTGTCATTTGTACTTACTCCTTCTATTACAGTAGGACCTGATTGGGGATTAGGGCTCTGTTGTGGTAGGAGATAATACAAAGATAGTCCCCATCTGCAAGAGTTTGTGATCTGTACATAGAATAAGACAACAGGTAGATAAAACAAATCAGTGTGTGGGCGAACAGGGTAAGCAGAGAAGCAGTCCTGATTTATTCAGTGAACAGAAGTGACAGCACACCTGCTACCCTAGCCTTTATTGAGTGATTTTTACAGGCTTCGTTGAAGAGATGAGTCTTAAGCATCTTTAAGGCTGTTTACCAATCTCACTGTCTGACAAATCCAGTGCACAGAATGCTGAATAGATCATTTTTCTAATGCTGCTCCCAGCACTAAAACTGCAGCTCTGATCTTATCTGTATCCTCCTACCTTGTCTGCATTTCAAGTCCCTCTTAAAATCCCATTTCTGCAGTGCTGCCTGTAATGGATCAAGTTGACTTGTAAATAAATTGCCTTTTGTGTAATTCCCCATCCCCTGGCCCTGGTCCTTAGATTGGAATCTCCTTGCAGCAAACATCCTCCTGCTTAAGTGTTTGGGAAGCATCTGCCTTAAATAAATAATAAAGATTGGTGTGCGATAGAGCATTCTGACATGTGGCTTTCAATACTATCAGTCCGTACTTAATATAGTCTCATACCTTCTCTCATTCCTTTCCACGTCCTGTACATGAATAGTGAGCTAGGTGGTAAGCTTCATGTTTCAGTACTGTATTTTATTCTCTTGTGCTCTGTTTGCTCGATTTCCACTTAATTGCTTATAGGCGAATGATCAATAAAAGAATTGGATGCATTGGTTTGCTTTTTGCGGCATATCCTCTAAGGCCAGGTAAACTTGTAAGCTACACAATTATAATTATGCCAGCGAGGGGTGTGAGGATTTTTTTTTCAGCCAATATAGTTCTATTGGAACAATCCCATATATGTATACAGTTATACTGGTGAAAAGGTGACTTATACTGGCATGGTGGTTCCCCTTCCCGTGAGTGAAAACCTATTCTGGCCTAAAGCACTTTTATAGCAGTATAACTGTAGTAATAGAGGAAATTCACTACTTGAATCATACTGTTAGAGTTTCAGGTATGACTTTCTAGTGTAGGCAAGACCTAACTTTTAAGCTCTGTGCATGGTGTTTCTCTTAAATAATGGCTAAAGAAAAAGTCTTTGGTTTGGCTTGGAATCTTCCCCTGCCCCAATTACCTTTAAAAATAAATTAAAAATCCTACTTCTAAAGCCAAACTCTATTCACGCCAGCCTGAATCCATCTATTGTAGAAATCTCCCTTCCCCTTGAGTGCAGGTGGGGATGACACTGCCAACTTGTTAATTTATGGGAGGTACTAGAGATACTATAGTCATGAGGGCTGGAGACCTAAAAAATGATATTCCACGCTTCATTATCTGTCAGATAATGAAGCGTGCAATGTCATTTTTTAGGTCTCCAGCCCTCATGACTATAGTATCTCCAACCCTATAGTATCTCTAGTACCTCCCATAAATTAAAAAGTTGGCAGTGTTTTCTCTATCCTTTCCTTAAAATGATCCTTGAGTAGGAAAAGCAATGGCGATGCTAGTTTATGGGTGGGTTGTCTACCTCAGTTGTAAATCAAGCCCTGTGGTTCAGTAATGGAAGGGAAACGAAGGTGTTTGTAACATTTCCTGTAAACTTACGCTTATTCCCAGCTTTCCTCCTCCTTCCATCTGCTCCTTACAAACCATTAAATAGTTTACAGCTGTCCCACATGCTATTTATAATCTTCCTTCTAACGTGATCTCATTCACTGGAGGGCTTTGACTGTTTTGTGCATGAGTTTATGAAGAAGCTGTGAAAGGTCAGTCACACGGATCCCACGGGTTTTCTAATAGCGTGTGGACGACTGACGTCTGATGGGCACATGACCGGGTGCACATGGGTGGCCGAACTGGTTCAGATCTGCGTGCAGTGTACCCCAGCTACCTGATGAAGGAGGGGGAAAGAGGTTAATTCTTAGTAGTTGACTTAAAGGAGGAAGAATTTGTGTAATGGCAGAATGTGCTTCTGTGTCTCTTTCTGGAGAGAGCGGTGAAAAGATGAGGATGTATTCTGAATCAATACTGTGGCTGCTCCAGCTTCTAAGCCTGTCCTGCAGTGAATCACAGGGAAAAAAAGTCTGAGTCATAATCCTTGATTGTATTGATTGTGTAGTAGGTGGTGGTGTTTGCTCCTTTGTGCTCTCTGCTGAGTCATGCTGACTGAGTAGCAAGCTACTGTGCTATCTCATCAATTAAAAATTTAACTTTCTCTCTCCCTTTCTCCCATGCCATCTTATAACTTGAGTGAGCCATCCTCAGAGTGTAGTTACCCACCTACAGAGCGCATTCGGCTGAACCTGATCCTCCCTCTTCAAATCGTTTTGGTCAGAAGGGATCTTTCTCTCTCTCTAAACAGGTGCAGAGGTGCCAAAATACTTACATGCAATGAGACCCATATTGGTCCCTTGCCAAGAGCCAGAGAGCCACAAGTCTGTGGTATGCTCTTTCCATAACTTTAAAGCAAACTATACATGGCTATAATGCTTGCTTGCAATTTACATGCATCCTCCTTGGCAGATTAATGTAAATTGTTAGAGATAGAGTTTACGTCTAGCAGAAAACCCTTGCCTGTATCTGTTTAGCTTTGTTCCTCACTGTATAGCTATGGCGATACATGATAGTAGTACAGGGGCGGGCAGATTT
Source organism: Dermatemys mawii (assembly GCA_007922305.1). Taxonomy (NCBI): domain Eukaryota; kingdom Metazoa; phylum Chordata; order Testudines; family Dermatemydidae; genus Dermatemys; species Dermatemys mawii. The sequence goes on from ML677383.1 coordinate 1,343,253, forward strand.
TTTGGCTCTAGGGCCACATGGGTGTTGCAAAATTGTGTGGAGGGCTGGGTAGGGAAGCCTGTGCCTCCCCAAACAGCCTGGCCTTGCCCCCTATCCAATCCACTTCCTGCCCCCTGATTTCCCCCCTCAAAACCACTGACCCATCCAACCCCCCTGCTCTTTGTCCTCTGACTGCCCCCTCCAGAGACCCTCCTGTCCCTAGCCACTCCTCTGGGACCCCACCCCCATCTAAGCCCCCCTGCTCTTTGTCCTCTGACCGCCCCCTCCCGAGACTCCCCCCAAATGCACTCGTAGGACCACACCCATACCCAATTCCCTCTACTCCCTGTCTCCTGACTGCCCCGACCCCTATCCACAGCCCCACACCCTGACAGACCCCCGGGACTCCCATGCCTATCCAACCCCCCTGTTCCCCATCCCCTGACCACCCTGCCCCCAGAACCTCTGCCCCATCCAACTGCTCCCTGTCTCCTGACTGTCCCCCTGGGACTCCCTGCCCCTTATCCAACCCCCCAACCATGCTGCTTAGAGCAGCGCGTCTGGCAGCCGCATGGCCTGGACGGAGCCAGACACGCTGCCCTGCAGGAGCATGCAGCCCTGCTCCCCAGAGTGCTGCCCGCACAGTGGCATGGCTACAGGGGAGGGAGGACAGTAGGGGAGAGGAGGGGGGTTAGCCTCTCCTGTGGGGAGCTCAGGGGCCAGGCAGGATGGTCCCACGGGCCGTAGTTTGCCCACCCCTGTATTAGTACTAAGTTTGTGTTTACATAGCACTTTTTTTGGTGAGCTCTCAAAATACTTTACAAAGGAGGGTGAGCATTATTAGGCTTATGTTGCAGATGGTGAAACCAAGGGCCAGCTTATCAACTGTTGTAAATCAGTATCGCTCCATTGACTTCAGTCAAGCCAAGCGAGTGTACGCCATCCAAGAGGCTCTTGGTTTGGGCGCTCAGAAGAGGCGGCACCTACAACCAGTGCCTGTTTAAACAAAGCAAAACTGCCCATAGTAATTTGTCCACCTTTGCACCAGCTTGGCAGGTGGAATCCAGGTCTCTTAATGGCCAGCCGCTCTGCAGAATCTGCCAGACCCCAAGCATCCCTACAGACTGCAGTTTTAAGACTTGCCTTTTGTTACTTTGGGTAAGGTTGGAGCTACTCGAGGGTTAAACCTGCTGTAGCTTGTGGCAGAGCTTATCTGTTTTGAAATGCCACTTTCTCCCTTTGGAGCCAAGTTTTGACTACTGTGTGTTTTTTTTTTTAGCTGATTTGGATTAATTTCTTGAGTAATGTAACCAAGTGACATTGATTATCTTATGGTACTAATCTGAGCTGCTGTAGAAGGGGCTCTGTGTAAAAGCTTTTTCTTCCAGGGCATTTCTGTTGCTAAAAGGAGATTATAAAATACTAAAAATGTATACATTTAGCTCACTCACACATCTCTACATGTGCTTAAGAGGAAATCCGATGCAGATCACTTAAACTTCACTGAAAGAGTTATGTCAAAATATTAAGATGTTCTTAGTGCCTTGTAATGTTCTTAATTCATTTTTACTGTTGCAGATATTTGTGGTGGAATAAAAATGTTCTCCCCAGAGAGAAAGCATGTATAATCTAAATGCAGAGCTGGAACCAGGAACTCCTGAGTTTTTTATTCCTAGTTTTTCAGCTAATGAAGTTGACCGACCTTTCTGTGTCTTCCCTGCCTGTGAAATAGTTACTTACATTTGTTGTGGGGACAGGGGCGGTTGTAAGGATTGGTTAATGTTTGTAAATCACTATGCAAGTATTATTACAACCGGACGATTTAAGGATGGGAGTGGAAGCCAGTTTAAACCAGTGCAAATCCCCGTGTGAATGTTCTTATTTCGGTTTGAGTGATTTATTTCAGTGATAGCTTAAACCAGTTGACTTAAAATAAACCAAATTAAGTCACTCTTAAATCATCATAAAGGCTCATCTGCACTTGAAAGTTAATGTGTATTTGAGACAGGTGTGAATTTAAAGGCCAATAGCTGTTCCTGACTAACTCCATGTGTGGGCGCTCCTACTCTGGAACAAGAATGTCTTCATCCTGTTTAGGGGCACCCTTAAGCCAGGTCTACATGGGCGAGGGGGTCGACCTAAGATATGCAACTTCAGCTACGTGTATAGTGTAGCTGAAGTCGATGTATCTGAGGTTAACTTACCTCTGTGTCCACAAGGTGGCGAGTCGACCGCTGCCACTCCCCCGTTAACTCCGCTTCTGCGGCGGTGAAATTCCGAAATTGCAGGGAGAGCGCTCGGGAATCGATTTATTGCATCTAGATGAGACACGATAAGTTGATACCCGATAGATCGATCACTACCTGCTGATCCGGCGGTAGAGTAGATCTGGCTTTAGTGAGTTAAGCTACCCTGGGACAAAGCACTTGATCTCTTGGAATAAGTGTGTCCAGACATGGAGTTGCCCAGAGACAGATGATCAGAAAGAAATCTGTGTAGAGTGATCATATTTCTCAAAGGGAAAACAGGAAACTGCATGGGGACATCTGCTTCGCCCTCCACCGTGCACATTCCTCCACACCCCGCTTCTTTGACAAAAGGTGGGCATTAGTCCTGTTTTTGCCAACTGATCAAGAGCAAGCGGGACAAATGCTCACTTTTGCTAAATAAGTCAGGAGGGACGGGGCCTAAAAAAGGGACTGTCCTGGCCAAAATGGGACATAGTGTTCACACAGTCTCATGAACTGGTTTTGCTAAATCAACTTAAAAGCAGATTCATGTTAAACTGATTTAAATCCTGTGGCCTCGACAAGATCTTATAATAGCTTAACAAAGTTGGTGATGCTATTTTGGCAGCTCTACTGGAGACCTGTAATCTCAGGGCTGGTCTACACTGAAAAGTTACATCAGTATAGCTACACCTCTCAGGGGTGTGAAAAATCCACACCCTGTAGGTACAGGGGGAGGGGATGGCACGGGAGCTTGGCAGGCCACAGGAAGTAACCCCGTGCGCTGTATGCGGCCCACAGGCCGTGTGTTTGAGACCCCTGGTCTAGTTGCTACCTCTCATGGTGGTAGCTAGATTTATCCTGATTGCCTACAATGAAGCACTGCAGCATTGCAGCTGTAATGTTTTAAATGTAGACATAGCCTCACTACAAGCACATGCAAAATTTTGCTTAGAGTGAGAATAAACTTCTGCCAGTATTGCATAAGGTCCAGCACTTTCTGTACCCTTCATTATTTGCATAATATTTAGCACTTGCCTAGTGCTCTTCATTTCAAAGAGTTGTTCAAACATTAACTAACAACCTAGGGAGACTGGTAAATATGGTTACCTTTTTTGACCTGAGTGGTTAGTCAAAGTTTGAAGTCCTGCAGGTCATTTCCCTTAGGAGGAGAAATTGATTGCATCAGGGATACCTGATTCCATCATCCTCTTTATTTACAAAGAACGCACCAAGTCCTGTTCCTCTGAAGACAGGAGGAATCAAACGTCAGGAGATAGTTTCTTTGCTTGCCAGATCAGCACCTGGCCTGGAAGCTCGCCTTCTACGCTTTTCTTATTGCCAAGCTCTTAGTGCTTGTTCAGGCTCCTTTGGCTTGCTGCTTCTGTTTTATGGCTGTTTTTATGGTGGTTCTCTGGCTACTCTGTTGCATCCGGTATGTCTGCATGGCAGCTGGAGGTATAGTGGCTAGCTCAGGCAGACGTCCGCACCCTAGCTTTGATTGAGCTAGGGTGCTAAAAAATAGCAGAGGGTCCGTGAGGGCAGGAGCGGTGACTTGGACTAACCACCCGAGTGCAATCCTGTCTGAGATCCTTTGGTATGTACGTGCTCTGCTAGCCCAGCCTGCTGCTTGCGCCGCTTTGGCTATATTGAGCTTGGTACCTCCATCAAAGCTAGCACATGTACGTCTGCTGGAGCTGGAAACTACACCTCCAGCTACAGTGTAGATGTACCCCTGCCTCCCACATCTCTACTAAAACATTACGTAATCAAGCTCGTCCCCTGCATAGTTCAGACTTCCGAGGGGCCTTGTGTGCCTTTTCTTTTCTTTTTGTTGAACAGTGACATGTGCCTGTGTCTGGAGTGGAGGCTGCTACTGTTTTTTACAGCCAGGAGTGGCGGAAGCTCCCTGAATGTGTGGGGGCCACTAGTGCCCAAACCATGGCCCCGCCTCCATGCTGCCCCCCCCCACCAAAACCCTGCCCACTCTTGCTCCCCCTGCCATCGCTCACTGTTACGTCCAGTAAAAAGTTAGAGGGTGGGTATCAAAAACTGTACTGACCATTTAGGAAGACACATATTCAAAGCTATTTCAGATCACATTAGTTTAACTGGATTGTTTGGCAGTTCAAGGTCATAAGTACATTTACTATGATGATTTATAACAGGGGTCGGCAACCTTTCAGAAGTGGTGTGCCAAGTCTTCATTTATTCCAGGGGTGGGCAAACTATGGCCCGTGGGCCACATCCGGCCCGCAGGACCGTTCTGTCTGGCTCCTGAGCTCCTGGCCAGAGAGGCTGCCCCCGGCCCCACTCCACTATCCTCCCTCCCCTGCAGTCTCAGATCGCTGCCAGCGCTTTGGTCCGCTGCTCCTGGGCAGCGCTACAGCAGTGGAACCAATGCAAACCCCCAATGTAGACAAAGATGCTGTTTACCTTTGGTGTGATTTTACTCCCACTTTGAAAGAGGGCTGAACTCCACTGATTGTAAATAGTGGCTTTGCCTGTCTACACCAGGAGTTTACACTAGTGTAATGGGAGTAAATCCCCAGGGTGAGACAGGGCCTTAGAAATGCAGAATACATTCAGCATAGTCACGGGGAAGTACTTTTTTCCTGCCTCCGGATTTGAAGACTAAACTGTGGCAAGGCCAGTGAGGTTCGAGTACTAAGTAAAATTGCTGTTGTGGCTATTTTAAATAATAAATACAATAACAAAGGTTCAGTTGAGTTCTGCAGGATGTGAAAAGATGAGTGTTCATTACTCTCTGTAGGCTATTGGAGCCAGAAGGGTATTTCTGTTAACAAGGATGCAGAATCCTTTTGGCGTGGCACAGAAGTCTGAAAGTTCCCCCTGAGAAAAGCACTTGCTGGCAAAATCCCAGGGTGCTGTGGGAAATAGCTGTAAGGAGTAGCGTTCTTCCCTTTTGAATTTGGGCAGACCTTGTGCCCCAGTACAGTATTAAGGCACACTCTGCTGTTGCTGATTGCTGGGTGAGTTGTAAAGCCAGGATTCTTGCAGTTAGCGAGCTGTATTGTCTGTTTTGAGCTCTTCCTTAAATTTTCCTGCCACTTCATTGCCACTGTGTCATCTCATGCTGTTGAGAGCAGCACATCTGAGTGTTGTAATAGTAAGAACGTAATTACAGTTAGTAACTTGCCTGTGTTGGACCTGCAAAAATTGAAAGAACAGCGTGACATTTTCAGAAAAGGCTCCATAGAGACAGGATTATTAACAGGTCTTGGGTGTTCTTAGCAACTGTTGGGCTTTTAACCTCCATGTCCTAGTCAAATTCCAGTCTTACTGCAGTCTGCCCCTCCTGAAAAAGCATGCGCTATAGTTTCAAGTGAAAAGGTTATTTTTGGTGGTGGTAGCTGCACCACTCCAGCCATAGGTGTCCATATGGCCTGTAGCTGTCTTGTATATACCTGGCCTTCACCGCTGTAGTAGCTGAGAGCCTCATAATCCTCCTCCTCCTGACATTTCTTTGGGGTTAGGGGAGTGTTATCCTCATTTTACACAAGGCACCATGGCCCAGGGTGAATTAAGTGACTTGCCCAGGGTCACAGAACCAGGAGTAGAAGCAGTGTCTTCTCCACTGGACTGTCTTTCCTGCCCCACATTATGATCTGCAGAGCGCTTTTTATTTTTAATAAAATATTCCCCCCCCCACCCCATGAACTGTTCACCTTGGGGAAAACTGCCTCAACCTGTTTTTTCTTTTTCTTAAGACTCATATGCATTGATTATGCATGGCCCTTGCTTGTTACAGGCAGTAAAACTTGTCACTATTCAGTATGCTCCCAGGTGTCATTTTTCTGATCTGAAGAGGTAGAGATGATGATTTTTGAGGATCTGTGGCAGTCTTTGAGCCTCAGCATCTTTATAAGAACTCAAATAGGCAGTGGGAAAAATCAGAGTTTCCTACTGGGGATAGGACTACTTTGTAATTCTGTTCACTGCAGCTGCTCTTGTTAGATTAATCATGCAAATGTATTAATCAGGAGTCAAACTCAGAGGAGTGTGGAGGGAGGAAGGTGGTGCTACTCTTCCAGGCTCTCCCCACAGAATAAGCTCCATCCACACGAATCATCAAAATGAAATGCCACTCAGGAGATTGTGCAGGTGTTCCAAGCATAAACATTCAGCTCTTTGAGCTTTGCGTAGCTCCTCCTTCGTGTAGATGGAGTATGCCCGTGGATTCTGTCTGGCTCCTTCTCAACTAGGGGTATTGCTCAGATGCCACCCAGTTGTGACACCAAAATGAAATCTCACTGTACATTGTGCAGCTTTCTTACGTGAGCCATGAAATAATGAACAGTGTTGACATTGAAATCATCATCACCACCGGGGGTGACAATGAGGGTAGAAGAACGTAAGAATATGGCAATAGTGTGTCAGACTGATGGTTCATCTAGCCCAGTATCCTGTTTCTGACCGAACAGGTCAATTTTGAGTGATCAGTCTCCTGTCTTCTAGCGTCAGCATTTGGAGGTTTAGGGACACCTGGTACATGGAGTATGTCGACACTACGGCCCCTACAGCTGTGCCACTGTAGTATCGTTGTTTCCTACATTGACAGAAAGGGTTTTTCCATCAGTGTAGTTAATCCTCTCCTCTAAGAGGCAGTAGCTAAGTCGATGGAAGAATACTAAATTGTTAGTGTAGGCGAGGCCTGAAATGAAAGATACAGTTCACACCTCCCAGAGCTATTGTATGCTCTCTGTGGACTACCACAGACATCTCGGCATCAGTTAAACACATTTCACATTTATGAGGTGTGCTTCACAACCATATTAAATAGAAACTGACTTTTGTTTCAATTTCGGCAGAGGTTCTAGACTAGAGAATGAGGTAGCAGCATCAGAAAGGTGCTGTTACAACGATATTGGCTGATTCTGAGGCCTGTTAATTGTACAAATTGGAGCATGTTGAAACAAGGAAAGAGAGTTAACTCCTCATATTCCTGTATTCCCCTTCCAGCTGGCTGTGGGCTGCTCTGCAGGTCACTGGGTGTCTCTGTTCCTTTTGGACTTTGAGCATGTATCCATACAGTCCTATAACTCATGGGAGCTAATTCAAGAAATAACAGTACCTGAGCCACTAAGTAATAGTGACCACAGTTACAATTAGGTTCCACATAATAGGGGGAAATATGGTACCACAAAGTAGCATCATACTGACACTAAACATGTAGTTGGACCAAGCCCAAAGGGATTGGGTTTGCTCTCTCATACACATTCATTCTCTCTGCCTCTCTGATATACAGTGGAATCCCATAATACCGCGCCCCGCAATAGTGCAAATCCACTTATAACGCAGGGTGCATGTGGCTCCCAATGGCGGCAGTGCGCACTGCTTTGATGCAGAGAAACCCTGCAATACCACGACCCCGCATTTATCGCGATCGATATTTTTGGACCCCGATCGTCACGGTATTGCAGGGTTCCACTGTATATCAAGAATCTACAGAGTTGTTATAATTAATAACAGGTTTTGGAAAGGATATTAATCCTGCTTAAGGTCTTATGTCAATGTTTTGATATTAAAGACCGGGATGAAGCCTTATATGGATTGCACAGATTATCCCATGTCTGCCTACTGCCAGATGTTACGTGTTCTTCTGAAGCACCAGAGACCGGATGTTGGACTAGGATGGGCCTCAGGTCAGATCTAGTATAGCAGTTCCTGTGTTATGTTTACAAACAGTCCCATTGTTTCTTTCATTGGAGACTCATCACATGTTCTCTGGAGGGTTTGAATTCTACAGAGTTAGTCCTGGTTACTTCTGATATGCCAGGCTCTGATTATTATTAGATACTACTGTCTAACGTGCCTCAAGACATCTTTATGAATAGGACTTCATTAATACAGCTGGACTAATGACAGTAACATACAGGAAACTTATTCCAGGCTTCTGAAGTCTGTGTTGTCATGGGATGCCTCAGGATCTGGATTTGGAAGACTACTTCACCCTCCAGGAGAAACGGTTTCTGTGAAGGCATAATGAGGAATATGGTTGCAGAAAATCATGGTCTTAAGATGATGAAGGATCACAAGATTTCTAATTCTGTAATGCACCACAAACAGCACACTGTGCCATTTGTGCAGCCGTGTTCTATTGCATTACCTCTGCAAATTATAATGGAGTCCTCTGTGTTCCACTGAGTGCATATTGCAAAAGCATGTTCTTGGTGGCAGGAATGCTAGCTCCTTCGCTTTGATGAATGATGAATAAGAAGGAATAAGGGGAATAAACTATGCCAGTGTAAGGCATCTTTCTACTGCTGTAATTACATCCATAGTACGGGTTGTGCCAGTATTACTATTTTGTGGGGAAGGAATTACACCCCTAAAGGACAGCTACAGTGGGAGGAAAAATGGAGTGTGGGCCAGGCCAGAGTTACTCTTGCAAAATATGGATGTAGGTGAACAGAGAAATTAAATATGCATTTGCATGGGAAAAGGAATTTGTATGTCCAGACTGCAGGTGTTCTAAGTACTCATTTGATGATACCAGGAAATTACAGGCACTCATACTTGAATAGTCAGCAGGAGTAAGGAAGGCAATACTGTGTGAAACTGTAGCCATGGGGCCAGATTTTGTTTGTAGGCATGCATGCTCAACTCCCATCCATTTCAGCTAGAATAATATTGAGCAGCAGATTTGGGCCGTATATGCCCAAGGTCAGAAACCTCTTTGTAGAAAGGGCAGGCTGGCTTTGGCATGGCTGGATACTGACACAGCAAGTGCACTACAAGTGTCTAGGTACTGGGAAAGCCAACATCTGCTATAGATTGAATACCTTTTTTCTTGTAAAGGGACCTACTGGAAAATTGACTGCTGGCAGGTCTACAATAAATGTGACTTCTGGGAAGTCTTCAGTCTCCTGGAAAAACTTCTGTGGATTTTTTTTTTTTTGATTGGGGAAAGGGTAGTGGGAAACCTGGGCCTTCAGGATATTTAATGTGAAAACCTTGACACAGTCCCTTTAACTGATGTTTAATAGGTTCAAGGTGCAATGCATCTTAAAAATTCATTGATCTTGAAATATCTCAGCCTCTCCTCAGGCTCTAGGCTTAGAGAGTTAGCCAGCCCCATTGCAGATGGGAAGGTCAGGCTTTCCACTGATGTCCTTTTGTAGCGAGGCGGTCGGGTGCCCAACCGCCCCGCAGAGGGACGAGCCTCCCCAGAGGCAAGAGGGGGCGGAGCTGGAGAGACCTGTGCCCCTCCCCCAGAGGTCAGCCGGCCGACCCGAAAGGATAAACGCTCGGCCCCGGAGCTCACTTCGGAGGGAGCCAGCGGAGGAGCCAGAGGCTACAGCCAGAGCTCCTGAACGGGAAGCCCCGGTGACCCCGCTGGAGCCCGGGACCTGGCCGAGCCTGCCCTGCGCCCGCTACCCGGAGGAGTTTCCCTGTCTGCCCTGCACCCGCTACCCGGAGGAAGAGGGACCGAGCCTCCCCTGTCCGTGCTACCCCGAGGAGCTTCCCAGTCTGCCCTGTGCCCGCTACCTGGAGGAAGAGGGACCGAGCCTACCCCGTCCATGCTACCCCGAGGAGCTGCCGCCTCTGCCTCCAGACAGCGACTCGGAGGAGCCCATGGAGGTCACCACGCCTCACCAGGTACCCTTTGAGGGGGAGTTAGGAAGTGGCCCGGGGAACGAGTCTGAACCTATGTCAGTGTGTTGCGGTCCGGATCCCCACTGACTGCAGCAGGTCTGTTACCGCTGCTAGGGCCCCGGGCCGGGACGCAGTGGAGCGGGTGGGCCTGCGTCCCCCCTGCCACCCTTAACCGTGGGTGGCAGTCTCCCCCTCAGCCAGACGCCATTCCTCGCTGTCTGTTACTGCTCAGCCCCTGCTTGAGGGTCTGAGCCCCTGACTGTTCCCCGTGTTTGTGGCCCCGCCCTGCCTCAGGGCCTGGGCCTTGCAAACTGTTACGGTTCAGCCCCTGCCTGAGGGTCTGAGCCCTGACCCTACCCTGTGGGTGGGTTGCCCGCCCGGCTTTTGGGCTGAGGCGGGCTGAACGGACGCTACTCAGGCCTGAATGAGCACTTGAACCCCGGGCCCGGGTATTCCCCAACCCGGCTGAGGGGTGTGTAGCGAGGCGGTCGGGTGCCCAACCGCCCCGCAGAGGGACGAGCCCCAGTGGCGACCCCCTACACCTTTGTAGGCACTGTTTTTCCAAGCTGGATGAGTGTTGACATATACAAGGATCCAGCTTTCTTCCAAGCTGTATGTTCTAGGGAGCTGGAGTCAGGATTCCTGGATTCTGACTCTGAGCCTGCCACTGCTTTGAGGTGTGATCTCTTCTCTTCTGAGTTTCAGTTTTCCCATCTGAAAAAAAAAAAAAATCTGATGCTTACCTGACTTTCAGCGGGATTGTGAGGCTTAATTGGTTACAGAGCAATTCTTGGCCTTCAGAGAACAGTGCCTGCATAAGCAAAAGGTAGTATTTGGATGATGTGATATGTATGTTTGACATCTCTGTGCCTTGCTGTTGGTGGGTCTCATAGTGTAAAAGCTGGGATTATGATGATGATGATGCAGGCCAAAGTTTACAAGGGCTCAAAAGGACATTTGAAAGGTGAATTGCAAAGAAAATTGCATCAACTTTGTCAACGTGCTGTCCTGCCGTGGCTCTAGAGCGTGAGTACCAACTTCAGGGCAGGCTGTTAAGTAGAGCACAAACCCCAAATTGGTTGTTATATATCTAAATTTCACCAACCAATTTTCAAGTGTAAATGCCTCATGCACTATAACAGCCTTAACAGGGAGTCACAGTCAGTCTCCTTGGGTACTCCGCTCTGTCCTGCCACACAGGTAAGCCTACCTTTGGGCAGGTCGATGCTACAAACATACTGCTTCGGCACAGCTGCAGTGCTTTGATGAAGACACTCTAAGCCAATGGTAGCTATGTTGGTGGTGGAAGCTCTCCCATCAACGTAGTGCTGTCTACATGGGGAATTACGGTCAGTATAGTTATGTTGCTCAGAGGTGTGGATTTTTGACACCACTCAGTGACGTAGTTATACTGAAATTAGCGTGTAGTGTAGATTTGGCTTTTGTGATAGATGGTCCCGTAAATCAAGAATCACAGCAATATTCAGGTTACTCCTAGTCCCAAATAAGGTGATCAGATGTCCCAATTTTATAGGACGGTCCCGATTTTTGCCTGTGTGCTGTATCTTTTCCTTGGAATTTCCCACCATTCCTGTTACTGATGCAGCTCCATTAGTGTCAGCTACGGTGGTAGTGCTAGTGTAAACAAGCCTGCAGTGCCTGCTTGTGCGTTAACTGCTATAGCAATCAGATGTCCCTGTGATGGAAACGCTGGAGCTGGTCCACACACCAGTAGAGAAATTCTATCAGAGGGGCTACAGCATTGATGGGGGTCAGAGGTGGGAAAGCATGTAATATAGGCACAGCCTGCAAGTGGCAAAATGGTCTAAGCCTGATCTCTAGCAAGGCTGAATTACGTCATCGAGAACACACTGACTGCCTGAGCAACCCCCACCCTTTGGCTAAGGCAAGTTCAAACCTTAGCCTCTCCATCAAATGCAGTTGCCATAGTAGACGGTGGATTCTCAGTGCTGTGATTCTCTGATTCTTGCTGCTCATCCCCTGCCTCCGTGGGCTGGGGGAGAATGGGATATCCTGCATTGCCTTCAATCATGCTCATAGTGTGACTATAATAAGTAATGGCTATGATAAAAATCTCATGCTTCTGGGCTTCATCTGATCACCTCTAGGGGTCAGGAAGGGATTTTTGTCTCAGAATGCACAATTGGCTAGATGAATTCTGTTGTGGGTTTGTGGGTTTTTGTTTTTTGTTTTTGCCTTTCACTTTCCTCTGACGCATCAGATTGACCACAGCTGGAGATGGGACACAAGAAAGAGCAGACCAGTGTTCTGAGGTGGTTCAGATCATCCTCTTTCTTGGAGGTTTAGCTGGTGAGTCATGCTCTTGTGCTCAGGGTCAAACTGATCATGAGATTTGGAATCAGGCAGGAATTTTCCCCCAGGTCAGATAGGCAGGGGCCTTTTTTTTTTTTTTTTTTTGCCTTCCTCTTGTGTGAATCTCCTGTTAGGATGATCTGGGCATATCTCACATAATCAGTTCTCTGCCATTGTAGGGGCCTGGGCATTGGTGGTGCCCTTGGCACACAGCTTATCAGCTGATGACTGACCTGCTTTTAGCTAATTAAAGGTCTTTGGGCTTAATGTCTGTGTGAAAGTTAGTGTCTGGTGATATGCGAGAGGTCAGACTAGATGATCTAATGATTTCTTCAGGCCTGAAACTCTGTGAAACGATGGAAGTGGGAGAAACTTGTGCAGCGGAGAAGCACTTCGTCCTGGCAACCTGTTCTGATCACTCTTGGCCCAGGCAGGGTGTGTGCAGCGTGGTCCCCTGGGTCTTCGTTTAGCTCGTTCTGCACTGCCCTGGCACGTGCTGGGCCCCAGAGCCAAGCGAGGGCTGCTGTGCTGGAGCTTGTTTTTCCAGTTGTGTTCGTATTGGTCGACGGAGGTGAAAGGTTGGTGCTATGTCACAGCTTAGTGAGCGCGGTCTGGCACAGCAGTTCCTGCCTCCCTGTTCCCCACGTGGGCTGCATGCTCTGTTCTTTTAATAGTGCTGCTTCATCACTCGGGCGGCTGCCATCGGTCTGCTAGGGCTGGGGGCCGGGCCGAGTGCAAGGGGCTGTGGGGCTCCACCCTCCTTGGGCTGGGGGCCGGGACAAGTGCGGGGAACCATGGGGCCCTGCCCTCCCTGGCCGGGGGCTGGGCCCAGCATGGCGTGCCACGGGGCCCTGTGCTCCTGGGATGGCAGCCGGGCTGAGCACAGCGAGCCGCAGGGCCCAGTGCTTGGGCTGGAGCGCCCGGCTGAGTATGGTAAGCGAGGGGGGCGCTTAGGTGGTGGGATCCCGAGGGTGGTGGTTAGGGTGGGTGGGTGGGTCTCGGGAGAGGTCAGTCAGGAAACAAAGAGCAGGGGAGCTTAGGTAGGGGGTGGAGTCCCGGGGGTGGTGTTTAGAGTAGGGGGGTTTAGATAGTGGGTGGCGTCCTGTGGGGGCGGTTAGATTGGAGGGGGCGATCGGGGACAAGAAGTGGGGTGAGGGGGTTGGATGGGTTGGAGGTTCTGAAGGAGGCAGTCAGGGGGTGCGAAGTAGGTGGGTGGATAGGGGATGAGGTCGGGCTGTTTGGAGAGGCAAAGCCTTTCCTACCCAGCCCTCCGCACAATTTTTAACCCCAGTGTGGCCCTCGGGCCAAAAAGTTTGCCCACCCCTGAGCTAAATTAACACATAGTGGTGTGAGCCTTCACCACACAAGCAGTTTCTCTACCCAATTTCACGGCCAGTAATGTTCCTCTTTCTTTAAAGAGTTCAGATACAACAGGAGGTTAATTAACTTTGCTTTATATCCATAGATCCCAGAAACCAGCACACACACACTCCTGGTACTGCACGTTTCTGTGGTTAGTAATCTAGTTTTCTACACCATGCTTTCAATAGTAATTTCCTGTGCTGGGTTCCTTTACCTACTCTCTGTGTGTGTTAAACCACAAGTGAACTTGGGCTGCTCCAGCATTGCAAGAGTTGAGAGCCTCTGCGATTGCGTTGTAGGCTAGAGAAAGAATTGGCTAGTAAGACGCTTGATCTGGTACAGAGGAATGTTAGAATTGCCTCATTGGATCAGACCCAAAGTCTGTTTAGTCCAGTATCTGGTCTCTGATGTTGGCCAATAGGCAGATGTAGCTATGGGATAATCTGCTCCCTGTATTTGGTGTCCTCCTGATCTCTGATTGCTGGAGCTTGACTTAGACCCTAAGAGCAGGGGTGGGCAAACTACGGCCCGTGGGTCACATGCGGCCCGCAGGATTGTCCTGTCTAGCCCCCTGGCCGGAGAGGCTGTCCCTGGCCCCTCCCCTGCCTTCCTCCCTGTCCCAGAGCCACGCTGCCAGTGCTCTGGGGGGCGGGACTGCATGCTCCTATGGGGCAGCGTGTCTGACTCCGTGCAGAGCCAAACACGCTCCTCTGAGTCTCATGGTAAGGAGCTCAGGGCCAGGGGATTGGATAAGGGGCAGGGCTCTTGGGGTTCTGTCAGGGTGGAGGGGAGTGGATAGAGGTTGGGGCAGTCAGGGGACAGGGAGCAAGGGGGGTGGGTGGGTCAGGGGTTTTGAGGTCGGCTGGATGGGGGGGAAGTGGGAGGGGGCCAGATAGGGGGCTGGGCCAGGCTGTTTGGGGGGAGACAGCCTTCCCTACTCTGCCCTCCATACAATTTTGGAGCCCCAATGTGGCCCTCAGGCCAAAAAGTTTGCCCACCCCTGCCCTAGATCATGAGGCTTAATACTCCTTCCAAAATCTGTTACTATTAGTTATAACAACTCTGGATAGTTTTGATATGCATATAAATGTCCAATCCCTTTTGGAATTTTGCTAAGCTCTTGGCCTGGACGACTCCATGTGGCAGAGAGTCCTGCAGTCTAATTATGGAATGTGTAATTTTGTCAGTTTTGAATTTGGCACCTTTGTGTGAATTGGGAGAGCCATCTGGGAGTTCTGCTGTACTAGTAGCCAATCAGGTACGGGCATTCAAACCACCAGCGGCATGAGATTGGTAAGTGTTGTAAGTGATTCTTGAGTGAATGGTATTTAGTAGGAAGTCATCCTTCATATTTTAACCTAATTTCCCATGTATCTCTGTTGCTGAATTGCAACCCTCTGGATGGAATCTCTCTTGGGGCCACTGAGGCCGCCTCCTGGGAAACTGTAGGCAATATTTTATCTAGAATATTCTGCTGACACTTACAATTGTTTCTGTCCATTCTTGGTGACAAAGAAGGGTATTTGAATGAAAATGAGATATTCCATTCACCACGTCCATGTCCCAGGAGAAGATCATGGCTTGTAGAGGGAAATCCTGGCTCCATTGAAGTCAATGACAAAGCCTCATTGACTTCAATGGTTAGAATTTCACCTCTGGTGAAGATGAGCAGCAGGAATAAGATTAATGCTTAAGAAAGGAGAGTCCCGTTCTCATGCAGATCTGGAGAAGAAGGGGAGAGAAATGCAGGACCTCCAGGGAATAGAGCTGAATTGTTTCTGAGTGGCCTGCTTTTCACAGTGCTCCATGTTCAGTTAGATAGCATCTGATGGTAACTCTCTTGCTTAAGTATCTCCAGTGGCATCCCCATTTGATGTTAATGTATTTGTTTAGCAGGTAAGATATACCTGTGACTTACCTGGCTATGTTTTGGTTGACACAACCTGTTGCTCCCACTCTCCCCATATCCTTGTCTAATTTTTACTTACCTGAGACAGGAGCATGAGAAGTTCTGACGCCGGTATTCTCTTTGCACCCATGTAAAGTGCAGTGGAAGGGCAGGAGAACTCTTTCTTGCTGCCCTGAGTCCTAGGGTCTCAGACATTCACTGAAAGCTATTGATTGTGCTCATTTGTGTCTAGTTCTCCAATTTAAAGCCATGCTGCATTATGGTCAACTGAATCGAAAACGGAAAAGTGAAGAATGAAGCGTCCGGATGGAATTAGCTTTTTAAGGTTTATATGAAAGGCCTCACACTTGGGGCATGGCTAGACTGGAGGGGCGGGGGGAGGAGAATTTCTGTACCCTCCTCAGTTTGTTACCTAACATGTTTTAAAACCCTCGTGTACACCAGGCAAGTTGTAGTAATTCACTGCTCAAGGTGATCCCAAGATTACTGCCTCCTATGAAATACCCACTTAGTTGCCCCAAACTAGAGCCCGGCAGGTGTTACGGCACGGGGCTGGGAGAGCTGGGTTTCAGGCCTGTCTCTGTCGCTGACTCCCTGTGTGAGCATGGTTGAGTCAGTTAACCCTGGTCTGCACTTAAAATTGATGTCGACACCACTATGAAGAAGGCATCCATCCACCTCAGTATGCCCATGTGAAGTGGTGGATTAAAGGGCTGCGGAAGCTTCCTAGCACTGGGGGCGCCTGAACTGTGGCCCCACCCCTGCAGCACCCCTTCCCCTGAGATCCAGCCCCCGGACCACCCTTCCCCTGAGGCCCCTCCTCATTGCTTGTCCTTACAGTCTATAAAGAGTGTCAGGGGGGCCACGGTCCCCCTTTTCTGGCAGCCCGGGTGGATTGCCAGTATTGACGGGAGGACCCCTTCCGTTACTGGAGGCCCAGTGTGGCCCTGCTACGGCACCACAGCTATGCTGGTGTTGTCCCCGTAGTGTAGATAAGTTCCTATTTTCCCCACACTTCAGTTGCATGTCGGTAGAAGTGGGGACAGCATTACTCACGTTGTCTGGGCCCTTTGGGGTAGGGACTCTCTCACTAGATGCATGTGCAACACAGGGCCCAGTGGGCCGCTAAGCTCACTTGTGGCCCTTTTTTGCTAATGTAACACTACGATCTTACCAGTATTTGTTTGTTCCATCTTTGGGAACACCCAGACATGGAAATGGGGTAAGGAACAGACTGCAGATACTTCACAGATTTCCCAGCAAGGGCTCTGGTGAGGTCTGAGTACAGTGCAATGGAAAGAGGAATGAATACTGCTACCGAGGGTTCTAACGGGTTTTTTAAACAAGTCCCCACAACAGGCAGCAGTCCATTTGAGCTTGTTTGAATGAGTGGACTGCATGGGGAACCAATGGAAATCTTCCTGTCTAGGCCTGTCAGGAACAGGATGGCTAAAGGGGAGCCCTGCGGTTGGGAGATCACTCAGAGCAAGCAGTAGAGCGGAGCTCGCTACATTGTTTACAGGTTCTAGGGATGAAAATCAAATGGCAGATTCCTGTGTTCTGCCGTGCTAATATTAGAACGTGTGTTTATCCAGCAGGCATGGTGGGGGGTGTTGAGGAGGTTCAGAGAGGAGATGGCTGCAGGGTTTATTTCCCCCCTCCACACACACTTCAGACGTGACTCTAATAATCTTGACAAAGGACAGACGTGAGGTGGGAGAGGATGGAGCTGTGTGGAGAAGGAACTTGCTTGGACTGATTTAAGTGGGACGCTGGCTGG
Source organism: Dermatemys mawii (assembly GCA_007922305.1). Taxonomy (NCBI): domain Eukaryota; kingdom Metazoa; phylum Chordata; order Testudines; family Dermatemydidae; genus Dermatemys; species Dermatemys mawii. The sequence goes on from ML677383.1 coordinate 1,360,465, forward strand.
GAGAGGGAAATCTGTGTGGTAAGTGTGGCTGTCAGAAAGGGAGCGATTTCTCCTAGTTCTGAGCCAACATGGTTTTGCAGTGGCGACGTGGGCAAAATCCCCTTGCAAAGATGCACTGGAAAGGGAGGACGGGGATGTGGTTACAGTAGTTTGAAAGAGGAGTGAGGTGGTGTCCGACCATCTCGGCCACGGGGAAGGAAGATTCATGGGGATCTCTGCTTCCCCATGCCAAGGAGAGTTCTGCCTCTGATCGTAGCAGGAAGGTGGGAGCTGTGGGGTGGCAGTTTGGCTCCTCTGCACTAGTTTGTCCGTGGGCTGGAAGAACAGCCCCATCCTTTCCCTGCTTGCGTGCATTCACAGCTGCTGGAACAGTGTAATCATAGACCCCTGAATCCTTGCCCAGCCCCTTTGCAACCCCCAGTATTATGGTGAACATTTAGAGCAGCCCCAGAGCTGCCCTCTGCCCCAGGCAGGGGAAGCAGAAACCTCTTGGCAGGGCTGGATTTTCAATTAGGTGCAGTAGGCACATGTCTAGGGATGCCGGTGTTCTAGGGATGCCCAAAGGTTTAAAAGTGGGTTAAAAGTTTCATTTTTTTTTTAAACAAAAAAAATATGAAGGTCTGCTAGCTGTAGGTACAGCAGGCACTAAAGATGATGTGCTGAGGGGCATGTCCAGTGTAAATCTGGCCCTGCCTCTTGAGTGGCCACCCCAGCACAGCCCTATCAGGGGCTTAAAATGTCTTGTGCATGCTCTTGCACTTAAGTGAATTACATTCTGAGCACACTTCTGTAACTGCTGTGTAACATGGTTGCATCAGAACTGCACCTCCATTGCCTTCCGCTGGGTTAGTGAGAGACATTTAAATCCTCCAGGTGACTGAGGTCCCAGTCAGAGGTAACTTTCTTGCTGCTATATACTTATTACTCACTGGTTTACAGTATTCCTGTCAACCATAAGCATTCAAAAATCCTAGTTCGGGCCAAAAAAATCATTAGGCTTTAATATTATACATTTTGGGTTCTCTGTTTGCCTTCTGGTTTTTGTAGAATCTAGGGCAAGAAGGGACCATTGTGATTGTCTAGTCCAGGGGTCTCCAAACTACAGCCGGGGGCCGGATCCGGCCCGCGGCTTCAATTTGTCCGACCCTCCAGCTAGGGTGATCAGATGTCCTAATTTTACAGGGATGGTCCCGATTTTGGGGTCTTTTTCTTATATGGGCTCCCATTGTCCCGATTTTTCACACTTGCTGTCTGGTCACCCTACCTCCAGCTGAGCAGGCACACCAAGCAGGCATATGGAGAAGCCGCCCCGTTTCCCCGCCCCCCGCGAGCTGCTGCCAGTGGCCCCATGTGCGGAGGGGTGAGTGCCCCTGCAGCAGCGGCTGGAGGAGTAAAGGGGAGTGGTGCGGCAGCGACCGGAGGAGCAAAGGGGGGATTTTGCATACATTTGCATATATTGATTTTTTTCACAGTCACTTCGGCCCACGAAGCCCCTTCAAAAATCTAATATGGCCCTCGTCTCAAAAGTTTGGAGACCTCTGGTCTAGTCTGACCTCCTGTATAACAGGCCATAGAACTTCCCCAAAATAATTCCTAGAGCAGATCTTTTAGGGAAAAAAAAATCCAATCTTGATTTCAAAATTATAAATGAGGGAGAAACCACCACAACCCTTGGTAAATTGTTCCAATGGATAATTACTCTCACTGTCAAAAATTTATACCTTATTTCCAGTCTGAATTTATCTGGCGTCAACTCCCAGCCATTGGATCATGTTACACCTTTCGCTGCTAGACTGAAGAGCCCATTATTAAATATTTGTTCCCCCTGTTAGTACTTACAGACTGTAATCATGTCACCCCTTAACCTTATTTTTATCAAGCTAAGCAGACAAACTCAAAGAGCCCAATCACTGTGTTTTAATCCTTTAGTCATTCTCATGGCTCTTCTGTGAACCCTCTCCAGTTTATCAATATATTTCTTGAATTGTGGGCCCCAGAACTGGACATAGTATTCTAGCAGCAGTGCCAAATAGGGATAAAATAACCTCTGAACTCCTACTCAAGATTCCCCTGTTTTATGCATCCTTGGATTGCATTGGCCACAATGTCACACTTTAGGGTTTACACTTTCAAACTTTACTCTGTAACTAGATGGACTAGAAACAAACTTTATCTTTTAAATGAAAATGGAGATTCTTATGTGATCAGATGACTCCAGGAGCTGGGGATTTCAGAAAAAAAACAAATATTGTGAGACCTGAGATAAAATCCTGAGAGTTGGTAACAGTAGGATTAATTAGCTCCTATTAATTAGAAAGTATCAGAGGGCTGTGTTAGTCTGTATCCACAAAAGCAAGGAGCTGTTCCATATCCTTGATCATCTTTGTTGTCCTTCTCTGCCCCTTTTCCAGTTCCACTATATTCTTTTTGAGATAGAGCAACCACATCTACAAGCAGTATTTTAGATTTGGGCATGCCATTGGTTTATATGCTGCCATTATGATCTTTTCTGGCTCATTTTCTATCCTTTTCATAATAGTTCTTAACATTGTTCGCTTTTTTGACTGTTGATGCTCCTTGAGCTAGGTGGGCTTTCTTAGGAGGGGATCAGTTAAATGGGATGAAAAGAGAATGGAAGCAGAGCGAGTGGGATGCAGCTGGGGAGAAGAGAGTTAGATGTAGAGGAAGCTGATGTCAAGATACCATGAGAGACGGGTAAGAAGGAAAGGGTTGGTGCAAATGGCCAGTCAGCATAGGGCAGAAAAAGTCCAGTCAAAACTGTAGAAAGTTTTCTAACTGACATTACATAAAAACTCAGTGGGAGATCCTAGAGGATGGTGATAACGTGACACTTAATAAATGAAAGAGAATTGGGGTGGTGGCTGGGTTAGTGTTGGTGAGCCCTCAACGAGTGGGTTTTCAGGAGGGATTTGAATGAAGGGAGGATGGGGTCATGATTTTCAGAGTTTCTGAGCCGAGCATCTCTGAAAATCAGGTTCTACAATAGAACCTCAGAGTTACAAACACCTGAAATGTTCACAACTCTGAACAAAACATTACGGCTGTTCTTTCAAAAATTTACAGTCGAACATTGACTTAATACAGCTTTGAAACTTTACAATACAGAAGAGAAATGCTGCTTTCCCTTTATTTTTGTTAGTAGTTTACATCGAACGTAGTACAGTACTATATTGTTTTTATTTTATTTTTTGGTCTCTTCTGCTGCCTGATTGCGTACTTCTGGTTCCAAATTAGGTGTATGGTTGACAGGCCAGTTTGTAACTCTGGTGTTTGTAACTGGCATGCTGGGATGAGAAGCGCTTTCTAGGCACATGGTCTCTGGTCCAGCGGTGCACTTCCATGCATACTTCACTGTAAACATGTCTGACTAATGCCACTGATATCAATGAGACCACGCACTCAAAAGTTGGGCACCTGCTCCTTGCTGAGTTGGGAATACAGGGTGGGAAGGATGAGAGACAGGAAATATTTTTTGTGGATGCCTGAATAAAGTGCAGGAATCTGTGCTTAAGTGACCAGAAATCAAAACCGTAGAGCAACCCAAGCAAAATGCCCTCAAAACCCACACAACCGCCACCCACTGACACGGTAGGGAGGATTTTAGTAATTTTTAAATCAGTTCAGACTTTCACTTGCATGGGTGATAAATTTCATGTTTTAATAGTTGACAGCTTTGAAGCTTAATTCTTGGTGGTTGGCTCACTCGAGACCTGGATTTAAATTCAGTGATAATTACTTGGTCTGTGTACTGTCACACTTGGCTTGAAGTACAAGTAGTAAGTAACCTTACTAGGCACTTCACCCCACACTGGAATCCAAGAGAAGTCCCACATGGTTCTAATTGGCACATGACTTGTCAAAGCCAGATGAGATGAAGATTTCAGAATTCCTCTTGGAATTGTAGTGTTTTGGCAGTTTGTGCTCTCATTGTTCTTTTTTTGCTTTCTGTGTATTAAGAGCATGTTATCAACATTTAATAATAGGACTTCTTTCCAATTAAATTATTTGGGAGGGGAGGTTGGTTTAACATAACGTGAGATGTACTTCGTCAGGGCTGTACGCAGTGCAGTGTGATATAGACATATGCGTATATATATGGAGATAAAGCTTGCTTCCATATATTCCATAATTTTATTAAGTGCAAATTCTGACAAATCCAAATGGATGCTAACCCACTGCTACGTACTGGCCTCAAGCTTGCTTTCTCTCTCCCATACCTGCTGAAGTCAATCAGTATTGGATGAGGACCTTTCGGAGGGAATAAATGATGAATATTAGGAAAGGCTTTGTAACTGAAATTTTTGGCCAAGTTTAAACACAGAAGTTGCCCTGGATTAATCCAAGACTTGTTTACATCTGAAAGTTTTACCAGTTGTACTGGTATAACCCTTCATGCGGATACTCTTTTCTGCAATAAGAATGGCTTCCCCCCACACAGTTTAGCTGAAGCCCCTTTCTAAGAGATGAAAGTTAGTCTGAAAAAGGCAGTCTTACACTGGAATAACAGTCTCTTCAGGGGGAGTTACAGTGGTATAATTATACTGGCTTATAGTCACACTTTTGCTTATTCCACTTTGACTTTCCAGTGTAGACGACCCCTTTAATTGACTTCTGAACCACTTTCGATGAGCTGGTGCAAACACATATGTTGGCGGAAGAATGGCTGACTTAGGCTTGTTCTCTATGTAACTAGTGTGATGTTTTGCTAACCCAGACCTGTGTAGGCATACTGAGTCTTGCCTAAGCCCAGGGGGCTGGACTAGATGACTTCTTGAGATAGGATCCAGTCCTACATTTCTGTGATTCTGCTGCTCCCAGCCCCAAAGAGTGTACTAGCTAGTTCAGACAGAGACGGTGCATAGTAGGTCTGTCAGAATTGGAAGCGGTGCAAGAAACTAGCAGTGGTCTCTCTTGAAAAGCTTGTATTAGGGCCTTTGGTCTTTCCCATTCAGGTGGTCTGCTCAGTATCTCTTCAGGATGGTGCTCTCTAATTAATTACCTAGCATGATATTTGTGTGTGTGTATGGGAGCAAAAATTCTCTTTTGAGAGTCGTACAACATTTTGGTCACATAAAATAAATAATTTTTCCCCTCCCTCTGTTGTGTACACACTTCCAAGGCATAGCAGCACTCCTGTCTTGGATAGCATCCAAAGACAGATAGTGTTTACTATAGAATACTTTCCTTTAGCTCCACCAATGCTACAGTTTTATCCCCTATTAGGAAACTGTTTTTAAACTGTTTCTGCTAACATAGCTGGTGCTAGTGGGGCACAGCCTTGTTAAAATTTGCTTTAAAAACTATCCAAGACACAGTTAATGCTCAAGTTTTATACTGTTTAGCACTTACATAGCACTGCTTTTTGGTTTTTGTTTGTTTGATCTCTTCAAGGTTAAGAGTACCAGTTGTAAATCTTAGTTTTAAATAACAAATTTCCCTTACTTGGGTTGCTAATTTCACCTTTCCATATTAAACCAAAAACAATTTTAGAAATCTAACTTGCTGTGGTCTGCTAATACAGATTGTCATCTCTTGCATTGCAGCTTGGACAATAAAAATAGACGAGTCAGTTTTGCTCTTCACTTCTCCTGTACTAACACAATATTGGCCAATAATAGATGTGTATTCTCTGTGTAGTGTGTGAGATGGGGGATGAGGGAAGGTCTCTTACTGGATAAAAAAAAAATCAAAGAAATGTTTTTCTGTCACACTGATATTCTGTCAGGCTGCTTCGGTTTTTACAACGTGTAAATCTGAGGCCTAAATCTACCTGGCTGACCCTATTAGACTTGCTTCTCTTTGCCCCTTCCTGGCCTCAATTCAGAGAACAGCAGATGACGCATTAGAACCTGTAAGTGGCGCACATGATAACTGCAGAATACTACACAGTGGGTTTGTCCTGTTATAGCCACCAAGCCAGTCAGCAAGGTAGCTGCATGGGTACAAACCTGTAGTGTTTGCCAATCACCTTTCATCTGCACTGGTGCAGTTTACTATGATTTCAGGCAGGGGTAAGATGCTCGGATACAAATTGCAGCTTTGTCTGTCTTCCCTAGGGGCTTTCACATGGGTATGAATCCGTGATTTCCAAAGACCTCCTGTGACTTCAGCCCTTGTTCCTGGGACCTGCAAGGTCCTGCCTCCTGAGGTAGTGGGCTCCCAAGCTCTCAGCCTCCGTGGGAAGCGGAGGTACTCCGCAGCTCCAAGCTGCTGCATGCGGGTGGGAGTAGCCCATAGCTCCTGGCAGCTACAGGGGACAGGGAGACCCCAGTAGCTCCCCTACTGCCGCCACAGCAGAGGGTCAGAGGGACCACCTCAGCTGTCCTGCTGCCTCAGGAGAGCAGGGGGACCCAGCAGCTCCCCCACCACGGTGGGGTAGGGGGACATTCCCCTGCGTTGGTGGCGGGAGGGGAGGGGGCAGAGGGACCTCTACAGCTCCCCTCCACAGCTGGTTGCAGGGTGACCCTGTATCTCTGAGCCCCCTTGTGTGGTGGGGGCCTTAGAGCTCCCAGACACTCCACAGCTGCACAGTCCCTTCCCAAGTTACCTTGAATATTTTTAGTTAAAGTCACGGACAGGTCACGGTCAATAAAGAAAAATGCACAGAAGCTGTGATCTATCCCTTACTTTTACTGAAAATGTCCATGATAAAATCTTAGCCTTACTCGTAGATCTCGTCTATAGCATAGGTTATTCTGATATAAGTTACGTTGCTCAGGAGTGTGAATAATCCACACCCCTCTCTTCTACCCAGTTATATCTATGCAGGCGCTATTGTGGACAAAGCTTCTACCACCAACACAGCTACTGCCTCTTGCAGAGGCAGGAGTGACTAAGGGCTTGGTTACACTGGCACTTTATACCGCTATAAAGCCCCCACGAGCGCTATAACCTCCTCCCCGTCCACACTGGCAAGGCACGTAGAGTGCTATAACCGCGGAGTTATAGCGCTCCTGGTAATCCACCTCCGCACGGGGAATAAGGGCTGTAGCACAGCTGCTGTAGCGCTACAGCAAGAATGTGGACACCCACTGTGCTACAAGTGATCTCTTGAGATGCCTAGAGCCATTTAAGGCAATTGACGTCTGTTCCCTTTGTTTTGAACTTGGCTGGAGGAATGCGGAAGTACCTCTTTAGAGTTTCTCTCTTAACCTGGCAGATAAGCAATGCAAATGTTTAAGGAGGGAGCCTGTGTGAAAACAAAGCCTTCTGTGAATGGAGGCTCGCTGACAGGCTTTCAGAAGAACGGAAAAACCACTGTCTCTCTCCCTCCACATACACACAATGCGTCCCCCCTCACCCCGCTCGTTTAAAAAGCACGTTGCACCCAGCTGAATGCTGGGATACCTGCCCTAATGCGCTGCTCTTAATGCCGCATTAAGTGCCCCAAATGTGGCCATGCTATACCGCTGGCGCATCTGAATGTGGACATACAATAGCGCTATACATATTACTGTATAAGGGGACTGCTATAACCAATAGCGCTATAATCTTGTAAGTGTAACCATACCCTAAGCTGATGGGAGACCTCTCTCCCGTCAGCTCTGAGCACCTCTACCACAAGTGCTGCAGTGGTGCAGATGTTGCCTTGATGTGGAATAATAGTATCCTAGCAGGAAGCTAGTGGAGACTAGCTAGTGGAGACTAGCTAGTGCACTTTAAAGCCACACCCCAGCACAGGGATGGGCAAACTATGGCCTGTGCCGCGAGCTCCTGCCGGGGAACAGGCTCTGGGGCTTGCCCCGATCTGTACGGGGTGCTGGATTGAGGGCCACACCACGCGACTTCCAGAAGCCTAGGCATGGCCCCGCTCCAGGTCCTACATGCTCCAGTGGTAGCTGCAGGGGTAGTGCCTGTGAATGGGGCAGCGTGCAGAGCCACCTGGCCATGCCTCCACGTAGGAGCAGGAAAAGGGACATGCTGCTGCTTCTGGGAGCCGCTTGAGGTAAGCGCTGCCCAGAGCCTGCAGCTTGGAGCCTGCACCCCGGAGCTCTCCCCATGCCCCAGCCTTCTCCTGTTATCCAAACCCCACGATTCCAGCCCAGAGCACCCTCCTGCATCCCAAATCCCTCATCCCTGGCCCCACCCCAGAGCCTGAACCCCTTCCCATGCCCCTGCCCCAGTCCTGCCCCCCCTCCCCCGCTCTCCGAATCCCTTGGTCCCAAACTCTTCATCCTCAATCCCACCCCAGAGCCCACCCTCCAACCCCAATTTTGTGAGAAATTATATGGCGGGCCTTGAATGCGATTCCCTGATGGTGGCTCTCAAGCCAAAAAATTTGCCCACCCCGCCCTATCATATTTTTCAGTAGCTTCTCCCTGTAGACCGAAAACTAAAGTTGAAGAAGAATCCAGAATGTTCAAAAGCTTTTATGGTTTTGTTGATCACCGTTGTAAGGACAGAAGCGTGCTAGTCAAGAATTTTTCAGGTGCAGTGGTGCAAACATATTTGCAAAATGGGGAGTTACGATACATGGTGGTCATCAAACTTTTGTATTGGTGGCCCCTTTCACATAGCAAGGCTTTGAGTGTGACCCCCACCCCAATAAATTAAAAACACTTTTTAATATATTTAACACCATTATAAATGCTGGAGGCAAAGCAGGGTTTTGGGTGGAGCCTGACAGCTCTTGACCCCCCTGTAATACCCTTGCTACCCCCTGAAGAGTTCCAACCCCCCGTTTGAGAACCACTGTCGTACACTGACTCCATAATGTGAATATGTTTAGAGTGTAAGTTTCCCAAAACAAAGCTTTTTGACCTGAAAACTTGTGCGTTTGTAACATTTGTTGGTGCATTAAGTGGTATTGGATTATCTACCTTGTCCCAAAAGCAGTAGATGTACTATTACTGTTTAAAAATATTCCTTAGTGAGCAAGACCTATTTATAGCAAAGCAGAGAGTTTTGTTTGCTTGTTGTTTCCCCCTCTCCACTGAATAATTTGGGGCTTTGCATTCTGCTTCCCAAAGGGGGATTTAATGTTCAGTATACACAATATTGTATCTGAGGCTTGTCTACATTAGGAAAAATTCGCACCCCTGAGCGACACAGTAAATTGACCTAATCCCATGGTGTAGGTAGTGCTAGGCGACAGGAGAATTCTCCTGTTGACCTAGCTATGGCCTCTTGGGGAAGTGGTGTACCTACGCTGACAGGAGAACCTTTCCCGTCGGCATAGGTAGTGTTTTAATTGAAGCGCTACAGCTGTGCCGCTGCAACATTTAAAAGGTAGACAAGCCAATAATTTCATTATCATGAGGGTAGGGGAGTGCAATGGAAATAAAATCTTACTTTGCATTGTCTGTAATAAAAAGTGGACTGCAGAATACTGCGAGAGTGGGTAGTGAAGTTCTGTAGATGTCTTTAATAATCCTGACGCACGTGGTTGAGTTGTAGTCTGTATGCCGAAATGGAAAAAACAACTCTTCGCTTTAACAACAACCCTGTACTTTAAAACTAATCACTGCACTTGGGACTGTAACAGTGCTGTAAATATTTAACAGGTGAAATTCCCTTTCCCTTCTGTCTTCTCATTGAATTCCTTAACTAATTAGCAATGACTATCTTAACTTTGATCCATGCAGTCATTAATCACCTGGACTCCCCTAGCCACTCACAATTATGGGGTCCTCTTAACTTTCCATTATCCTGTTTCTTGTGTGACTCACTTATGTGTTGCCCTTGAAAGTGAGGCTTAGGTTGAAGGTTAGTTGTTGACCTTCTAAGGTTGATACCTTCTTTCCTACAGAATTGTTTTGTTTGCCATCTACCACATTCCGGCCTGTAACTTTACACTAGCTTCACTGGTCCTTGCCATATGCAAATTTTTGATGGCCTTAATCAGCAAGGGGGAAAATGGTCTTGTGGTTAAGCCACTGGACAATCACTTGGGAAATTTCCTGCCTTTGCTGTAGACTTCCTGTGTGATCTTGGGCACATCATTTAGGGCATGTGTATGCTGCATGTGGGATCGAGGCTCCCGGCCCCAGTAGACAGACTCCCGCTAGCTCACCTTAAGCTAACAATAGCAGTGTAGGCATTGTGGCTCTGGTGGAGACTCTGGCTAGCCAACCATAATTGGACCCAGGGGGTTGGGTGGGCTTGAGAGCCTGAGCTGCCCCCTGATTCTCAGTGTCCAGATTTCTATTTCTAACATGCTGTCTTGAGCTAGGATGACCAGGTGTCCCGATTTTGTTTTTTTCCTCTTATATAGACTCCCATTGCGCCCTACTTCCGTCCAGATTTTTCACATTTGCTGTCTGGTCACCCTACCTCGAGCCAAGGTAGCGTAGGTCTGTTTACCTGGGCTAGGCGGCTCTCTGTCAGCCGTAGACACTCCCAGGCTTAGTCCTGCAAGATGTGGTGAGCATGACTCTGCTCCAGTTTCAAATTAAGAATGTGAATAATCCCAGTGGTTTCAGTTCGAGTGTTCATTTACTTAAACATGCTCTTAAGTGCTTTGCTGGAGCAGCGTCAGGGTGCTCGGGATTGGGTAGGATGGAGTCCTTCATCTTTCTGTACCTCAGATGATGCTTCCTATATCCCGCCCTTTGTCTGTTTTGTCTAGTTTGGTTGTAAACTTGAGGATTATCCATTGTGTGTGTGTATAGAACCTAGCACAATGAAGCTCTGATCTCATTTGAGGCCTCTGGGTGCTACTGTAATACAGATAATTATAGAGGAAGATAATTGTAGAAAAATAATATAGACTGGTTCAAGTGTGTGTGTGTGTGTTTTTGCTAGGAGTTAAAAGTTGAAAATGAGTAAAAGAACGTTAATCTTGACAGTGAGAACTGTTAGATTAGTCTCCCAAAAGAAATGGTGCAAGCCATTCATTGAGAAATCTGAAATTGGACTCGAAGAACCACTGGAAAACTACTGTAAGGTACAGTTCTGCACTGCGTGGAGACATGGAGTGGTTGCAAAATAGAAGTCTCTTCGCCTCTGTCTTTGGTGACATAGAGATTAGCATTTTTCTTGCATCTACGTGTTTTTCAGGTAATTAGATGGATAGTGAAAACTCTCAGCTAAAGGCTTTTAGAGAGTACATTCCTTTTTCTGGTAGAAGTTTAACTCTACAGGTCTTCACAGCATTGTATATCTGTCAAGGTCAATAAAGTTTCCTGTGTGTATGAAAAAGAATTTTGTAGGATTCAAGACAGTTCTGAAGCTCATTGAAGTGAAAGACTCTCATTGGGCTTTGGATCAGGCTCTCTGAGGTCTTGTCTTCATTGAGAGGAAAAAAATGGGTGTTTAACTCGAGTTAGCTAACTCAAGGTAAAATCCTGGAGACACCAAGGCAGTTTGTAGTCTTCACGTGAGTTAGCCAGTTTAGTTAGGTTATGGTGGAGCCCTTTAACTTGACCTGAAACTCACGTGAAAACTACAAACTGCTTTGTCTGCACTATATAGTGTTTTTGTAGCCATGTTTGTCCCAGGACATTAGACAGATACTAGAGCAGGGGTCTCCAAACT
>ML677383.1:1371970-1464769 GCA_007922305.1 Dermatemys mawii
CGCCGCGGGCCGGATCCGGCCCCTGGGGTGTAGTTTGGAGACCCCTGTACTAGAGAGATTACCTCACCCACCTTGCCTTCACTGACCTTGATCTTCTGTAAATTTAAGTTAAGAATATACCTTTTTTCTCCCAGTGAGGACATAGCATAAGCAGTGTTGTTTTGTAGTTTAATACAATCAAGAGAGCTTCTCTATTTGGGACAGTGCTTACGCCTCATCAAAGTCAATGGGATTTAAGAAGGTGCTCAATTTTAAGCATGCACTTTCCTGAATCCAAGCCTTAAAGAGAAGGCCTGGGAAGGATTATGTCCTGGGTTTGTTTTTTTGTATTTTCATTGAAACTATTAACAAAACAAATGATTTATCGCACTTTTTATCTGACCCTGTGCTGTTGAGGCTGTTTGAGTTTTCATTGCTCATTCACTTGAACATGTAAAAGAGAAACCCCCACCCTCTATGCTGTTGAGGAGGGAAAAAAAGTTCTTGTGCTGTCAGCTGATTTTTATTAAAGAGGAATAAACAAGAGTCTCAGTACGAAGAGTTGTTTTGAGTTTTCTTTCACAACACACTCTGCAGTAGCTCTCCATTTTCAGCATCTGGATATGCACCTGTGAAGCAGTTTTGGTGTCTTTTAAAATATTTTATTCACCTTAAGGCTTTGTCTACACTAGAGACCTTACAGCAGCACAGCCCGCCATCATAATTAAACCACCTCCAGTGAGTGGCGTTAACTACGTCAGCAGGGGAGGGTCTCCTGCCGACATAGCGCTGTCTAAACCGGCGCTTCTGCTGGTGCAGCTTCCGTCAGGTTTTTGCACCAAGTTTTACGGACAAAAGTGCTAGTGTACAGAGAGCTTTACACTGTGTCAAATTGCTGAGGTTTTACAGGAATAGAAGCCCAGATTCTGAGACCCCGGCCTCCACTGAATAGTACCTGACTCAATGACTAGTCCCATGGATATCAAGAGAACCACTTGTGCAGTAAGGTGTTACGCCATCTGAGCAAAGGTATGGGATTCTGGCCTGAAATATGCTTCTGTTAGACAGTGATTGAGAGGAGAAAGAGGGGCATAACCAAAGTACAGCTGATGTGGGTAGGCTGTGTTTGAGTGAATTTATTTTCGTAACTGTTCCGCTTCTCTGCAGTTCCTTTGCCAAAACTTTCCCTCCATGTACTGCTGAGTAAACTATGTTTAGACATTTTCTCCTGAAGCGTGAAGGCATGTAAGCCCAGTTAACTGTCTGCTTCCAAGCATCTCTATCCTCCCCTTGCCTTGTCATTCTGATGCCTTTCCCAGGGCAGGCAAACTTTCCCTTTTTCTTTTTAAGTGTAAGGAGGAAAAACACAAAAACAAGAGTTCTAAAGGGTCTGACAGGTAGATGGAAAATTGATTCTTTTATCATTTATATCACCTGCGCTGCGTAAAACATCTTGAACTGTTAGCTTTTCAGAGCGAATTGTGGTGATCTTGTTAAGCTTTGTGAATCTAGTCATTCTTTTTTGGCCTACAAGTGTTTAGATTATGCAATATTTATAAAAGGCTCTTTGTATCTTTCGATTTACCTTTGCATGTTACGAACTGGTGTGCGTATGAGTTTTATTTGGAATGTGTAGTAAATCCAGAGTGGAAGGAATGATTGCGTTTCCCTCCCCCGTCTGCCTCTCCTATGTAACAGTCTGTTTCTTTCTTTCTCACAAGGTCCTAGGCCTGATCTCTTGACCAGTTTAGAGTAAGAAATGGAGCAGCCCAGCAACTGTTTCCCTCCAAAACATTCAAGGATTTCCAGGATCACAGGATTTACAGAACCACCGAAATCTCTGGAGAACGTCAACTGTGGATTAATCTGATGGTGGAAAAATAAATGTAGCAATTCCGCTGGACCCTGCCATCCCTGGTTTTTCTTTTGTTAGTGAAGGTGAATTGAGAAGGAAACGCCTCTGTTCTCTGAATATATTTTATCAGTCGTTTGCCATCTTTTCTGGAATTGCTTCAGTTACTAGTTTCACACACAGGAGAAACAATGCCTGTTCCATCAGTGGAGATGTTTATTTTTCACAGCAGTTCAAGTGTGGCATCACAGTGTTTAGCAGGTATGTGTGTGGTTTCCTAATTCATATGCTTGTTAGCTTTCCAGATGTTTGGACGGTAAATTATTTGCCTTTTCTCCCACCCCTTAAAGGTGAAAGACCTTTTCTAGTTGCTTGGCACCAAATTTGAAGATTGGATTACCTGTTCAAAGGAGGTAGCAAATATCCTGAAACAGATAGGTGTGAGATTGTCTTTTTTGCTTCTGATAACACACGGGTTGACAATAATAATTTTGCACTCATGGAATGTGCCTTATATCCAGAGGGGCTCTAAAACGTTTTTGCAAGGAATCTCTATTATCCATTCCTGAAAAAATCCACCCCTCTGAGGTGGAGTGTGGCAGCACAGGGCAGCATGAAGAGCAGGTTACTGCCAAAAGTCTTCCGAGGTCTCCTTTTTCTCGTAATAGTCCATTCCTAAATTGCCAAAGTCCACCTCACTTGGCTTAATAGGAACAGTTTTTAAATGCCTGCAAGCTCATCTAACAGCTGGTGCTTACGGCAAAGCCTTTGGGAATCCATGGAATTTTAGCATCTCCAATGTTGTTAATATTTCCCCTCCCCCACGCTCCCCTCCAAATTCTGCAGAAAACATTTCCCACTGTTCTCCTTGCAAGAATATCCTCTTCACTGTAACTGATGCAAGACTAGTTACTGTGCAGACAGACATACTGAAGCCATAGCTCTGAGGAATGCAGCCTGCTCCCATTCATCTCCATGGAATGATAATCCTAAAGCTTGATGCCATTTTTGTTTGGAAGTTGCAACAAATCCAGCGTCTTGCCCTGCTCCCCACCCAGGCTTTAATTGCCGAGTTCCAGAAACTCTGTGTAGTCACAGTCGTAAGTCAGGAAATGGTGAATCTCGAAAGGTTTAAAGGGAAGTAATGGAGATGTTAAATCCAGTGTGTATATACATTGTATACAATGTTTATATATAAATGGAAGCGTGTGTGTATATGCACAAAATATTTTATGGGAGGTGTGTAATGTACTGTGAAGTGTGTTTGTGCATGTGTGCACTCGTATATAGAGTTCAGAAGTTTAATTAAACACTGAGAAGTTTGGATGCTTATCCTGATCCTTGAGTCTGAGAAAGGGCTGATGCAACTCCCATCCGCCACTAGTTAATTCGTCCTTGTGATCCAAATCATCCTATTATGCAGTATATTTATAACATGGCATAGATGCACATGCTTTCTGAATTGGTGTATTGAACTTGTTCATTTAATTTCAAAGGGGATGATTTGAGTGTATAATCCAATCTGTCTCCCCTTAATTTAAGCTCATTTTAACAGAAGAATAGCATTGTGTAGAACACTACTTATCTATAAAAAGGGGCTAATTTTAAATTACAGTTATTCTGATTAAAATACAGAAGTAGATGAATCAATAGTTCTAGTGATAAAATTATTGAATTTTCATTTTTATAGATAACTGCATTGAACTTTTGATACTTTTATTTTCAGTGTCAACTTTTTGTAAGATTAGATTATGCTACTGGTCCCTGCAAATGCTGTTTTTCTGTGAATATAAATGTTTTGATAATTGCCACTATAATTTATTTTTTAAATGTATCTATTCAGCATATTTTAAGGAATAGGAATATTTTGGTAAAGATCTGAAAAACAAACACATACACCACATCTACACATTAGCATTTGATTAATCTGAACTCCTTGATTTAATAACAATAGACATTAAAAGAATAACACTGAAAACGTTTAGAAATTTATTCCACATTCCCACAGGCATTTTACGAAGCATCGAAGAGGTCTAAGATTTCATCTTCTTGCTTGGTAAGCACAATTACTTCAGATTAAAAGCAGGGAATGGTGGGGGAACCATGTGTGTGTTTGTGTATGAACCTATCAATCAACTAATCCCTGAATTTAAAAGTGTTCTGTAGCTCAAATCATAAAAAGGTGAAGAAGGATCTGGAATAGAGGAAATTTTATTAATTAAAAGGTGATAAAACCAAGTGCTTGGTACCAGCTGAGTGCTTTGTGTGTAACAAAGGTAATACAGCAATAAACAGCGGTTGGGTTTTTCGCTGCTTATATAAAATTGTCCACTTTGTAGGTCATTTTTGTAGATTTAATGAAGGTCAGGAGCCCATACCAAGGAGAAGATTGTGCATAAGGTTGATGTTATAGTCACAGCTTCCTCTGAAAAGGAACATCTGTCACATAGCAGAGAAGATCAGGTTAGCTGCTCTACAAAGACTTATTGAGATCCAAAAGGAGATAATGCCAAGGGCTGGCAGAGTGCGTAGGACGCATTAGCAGTTGTCAGAAGTTTTGAAGTCACCGGGAAAAGGTCAATCCTGGAGCACAAACTGTACATAGTGCTTGTTTACCCTTAGCACTCCTCCAACGGGCTGTGAAGTGGCAGCTGAAAGGATGATTGGCTCATTAGACCTCTGTACACCTGGCCACTTAGTATTTGGCCCAAGCCTGATGAAGTGGGTTACTGTTTGTTCCCTCCTGGTAGCATGCTCTCTAGCTTAGATCACTAACATAGATGGGATGCCGCTCTGTGTGTATGAATGCAGCATTGCCGATTAAAAGAAGACTGGGACTCAGCAGATCTAGATTTTATAACTAACTCTGCCACTGACTCATTGTGTGACACTGGTCAAGTCACTTAATGAAGGTGATGTTTTATTATTAATGTATATAACCCTCCTTCCCCCTATTTAGCCTTTTTATTCTTTTGCAGCACCAGAGATGGGTGAAACTAAGTTGAAACTGCCCAGATCCTCCTAGTTTCGCTATGCAGAATTCTGACTCTCACTTAGGTTTGACCTGAAACTGTAATTTGACTCAGAAAGTTTGTAAACTTGTTAAGTGGACCTAGGGGGTATGTTCTCGATCCCGATCCACTTTGTGCCACTTAGGCCGTGGTGCAAAGGGAGCAGAAACTGTCTTACCCACCCTTTGGTTGGGATTTTTCATCATGAGGAAGCCTTCAGCAGGTATAGAGCTGGCATAGCCAGAGCCTGCATGACCCTCCTGAACCGGCTGATGCAGGGAGGGTGTCAGGAACAGGGAGGAGAAATGGCCTGAGTGTGGTGAGTTCCTCTTATGCTCCTTAAGCTGGTGAATTGAATCCCTTGGGAATCACGTTAGAGCATCTCACTTCTGTCGTAGGCAAAGGCTGAGCTAAAGAATGGCTCTTCAGTGACCCCTTTTCATGCTTTTCTCTGGTTCCTGGTGCCAAGTGCTGAATTAGAACCCAAATCCAAGTAGGTTCTGTTGTGAATATTTTGCCCTGGCCTGGGTGCCAGCGCCTCGTGAGCTTCTGTCCCGTTTCAAAGGCTGAGAGTGCAAATTTGCCAGATGTATGGGTGCTTGGCTCTTCTCTCTCATGAAAAGAGAGCAGAACCTTCCCTCGGGGAACAGTGAAAGTTGCTATGAATGAAAGCGGACCCTGGTGGTATGTCCCCCCACCCCGGTTTAAACACTTTATTACTGATGTCTGAAATTCTTTCCTTTTTTGCCAAGAGGTATCTGATAAACAATTCTGTACTCATTCTACAGCATCAGAGGCAAGAAAGAGTCCTTTGTTAACAATATACAGCAGTGGAATTGGACAAGCTGTTTTCACAGCTTTCTCTCTGATTTGCAAGGAGGAGTAGTTCTGATGGAGGAATAAGATTGCCTAGAGTTCAACCCAGGAGGGACCTAATTAGAGCCCTGGTTACTCACCTCTGGAAAGTTTAGATTACAAGTGAAAATATACTTCATTGGATTCATCCTAGCCCCTGCTGTATAACATCATAAAACACACCCGCATAATTGAATGCATTGGGAAATGTATTGTGCATCTTCCCTGGTTTAGAGAATCAAACTAGGTTTAATTATTGGTTGCATACATGTGTCTGTCTATCTTTGTACTTATGGGGCTGTTGGTGATAGCTCCACAGTTTAAAGTTGTGTTGAGTTTTGCACTTAATGGGCCTGATTCTCAGATACTCTTTCTGCAGTTGGGGCCACTTTTGTACTGCTGTCACTCTGAGGCTGAGCAGGGGTTGCCTGTCTGCAGGTGTAGGTTAGAGCCCACTCAGTCCTCGGGAAGAGGAGATGGATGAGGCTTTTATTAAACTAACAAAATCACCCAAAGCACAGGACCAGGTGGTGATGGAGGACTTCAACTACCCAGACATCTGCCCAGACACAGCGAGGCACAGATTATCCAACAAGTTCTTGGGATGTGTTGGAGACAGGTTTTTTGTTTCAGAAAGTGAAGAAAGCCACTAGGGTGGAGGCTGTTATAGATTTGATTTTCGCAAATCGGGAAGAACTGGTTGAGAATTTGAAAGTGGAAGGCAGCTTAGGTGAAAGTGATTAAGAAATGACAGAGTTTGTGATTCTAAGGAATGGTAGGAGAGAAAACACCCAGCACATTGAGGATAATGAATTTCAAAAAGGCAGACTTTAGCAAACTCAGGGAATTGGTAGGTAATGTCCCAAGGGAAGCAAGTCTAAGGGGAAAAACCAGTTTGAGAGTTGGCAGTTTTTCAAAGAGACATTATTAAGGTCAAAAGAACAAACTATCCTTCTGTGTCGAAAATATAGGAGGTATAGCAAGAGACTGCTCTGGTTTAAGCAGGAGACCTTCAATTATGTGAACCTTAAAGAAGAGTCCTACAAAAAAGTGGAAACTAGGCCCAGTTACAACGGATGACTATAAATAAATACTACAAGTAAGTAGGGACAAAATTTGAAAGGCCAAGGCACAAAAAAGATCAGACTAACTAGAGACATAAAGGGTAACAAGAAAATGATTTTATAAATACATTAGAAGCAAGAATACCAAGTACAGGGTAGGCCCATTATTCAATATGTGGGAGAAAACCACTCCAGAAAATGTGGAAATGTCAGAAGTACTAAATGACTCTTTTGTTTGTTTTCACCAAAAAGGTTAGTAGCGATTGAACATCTGACCGTAGATGCCAGTGAAAATAAGGCAGGATCAGAGGCTAATATAGGAAAAGAACACGGCAGAAATTACTTACACAAGTTAGATGTCATTAAGTTATTAAAGCCTGATGAAGTGAGTCCTAGAATATTCAAAGAGCTGACTGTGGAGATACCTGAGCCATTAGCGATTATCTTAGAAAAGTCGTGGAAGATGGGTGAGATTCCAGAGGATTGGAAACAGACAAATACATTTCCAATGTATAAAAAGGGAAATAAGGACAATCTGGAGAAGTACAGAATAGTCAGCACAACTTCAGTACCTGGAAAGATAATAGAACAAATAATTAAGCAATCAGTTTGCAAATACCTAGAAGATAATAAGGTGATAAATGATGATCAGCTACAATCCCCAGAAGGTGCCTCCCATGGGGTGAAACCCCAAGGTTCCCTTTCCTGCTGGGCAGAGCTCAAAGCTCCCCCTAATAGTCTGGTAGGCGAAGAATGGGGAGGGATGCGGGGGACTCCTAACTGCAAAAGAACTGCATGTATCTCTTGAGCCATGCTGTCATAAGTATGAAGTAGCCTAGAATTAGTGTTTACCTGTAAGGGGTTAAGCTAAAGGCAACCTGAGAGGTGGACAACTGACCAATGAGAAATTCCTCAGGAGACACAGGATTTTGAGTTTCAGTTTCTTTCTGGGTCTCTCTCTGTTCACCTCGGCTATGGGATGAACACAGCTATGTCTTTCACTGTAACTATAGCTTCTATCAAGTACTGTAGTCAGTAAGTTTACCTTCTTTTTATCACTTGGAGGGTTCTCAGTGGTGAGTGTTGGCTGGGTGCTTCTTACTATTGCAAGATTCAGCAGAGATATCAACATTGGGAGAAAGTTGCCTCCAGGGGAGAGGTTTGGTTTCTGAATCCTTTTGTTGATTATGGTAGATGCTGTTCTATTGGTGGTTATAAGGGATTTATTCCTTTCTTGTTTTCTTTTATTAAAATCTTCCTTTTAAAAATCTGACTGCTTGTTTTCCATTGTGTGAGATCCTGGTTTTGGATCGGGCACGTCTCGCAGGAGCAGGCGAGGTGTTTTTTCCCCCCCCACCCCCAAGCTTCCCAGGGAGGGAATAAGTTTGGGGGCTTTGTGGAAAGGGAAAAAAGGGTCCCAAACTCCCCTTTGTCCTAGTTTTTGGAATATTGAGTTTGGTGGTGGCAGCAGTTAGTTCCAGACACAGAAGAAGTTGTGTTCTGGGGAAAAACATTTTAACTCAAGCTGGTAAAATAAGGTTGGGGGGGTTATTTCTTTTTTCATGCGGGTCCCCACATCTGTACCTTAAAGTTCAGAGTGGGGAGGCAATCTTGACATATGCTTTGGCCATGCCTGGCATAGAGGGTATACTTAAAACATTTGCAGATGATACCACACTGAGAGGGGTTGCAAGTGCTTTAGAGGATAGGATTAAAGTTCAAAATGATTGGGCAAACTGGAGAAATGGTCTGAAGTAAATACGATTAAATTCAATAAGGACAAATGCAAAGTACTCCATTTAGGAAAGAACAGACAGTTGTATACATACAAAATCGGACAAAACTGCTTGGGAAGGAGGACTTCAGAAAGGAATCTGGGAGTCACAGTGGATCACAAAGTAAGAGTCAACACAGCAACCTTGCTGCAAAAAATGTGAACATCATTTTGGGATGTATTAGCAAGACATGAGAAGTAATTCTTCTGCTTTGCTCCATTCTGATTAGACCTCAGCTGGAGTTTTGTGTCCAGTTCTGGGCATCACGTTGCATGAAAGATGTGGACAAATTGGAGAAAGTCCAGATAAGAGCAACAAAAATGATTAAAGATCTAGAAAACATGACGTATGAGGGAAGATTGAAAAAAGTGGGTTTGTTTAATCTGGAAAAGAGAAGACTGACAGGGGACATAACTATTTTCAAGTACATAAAAGGTTGTTGCAAGGAGGAGGGAGAAAAATTGTTCTCGTTAAGCGGTAAGGATAGGATGAGAAGCAATGGGCTTAAATTGCAGCAAGGGAGGTTAGGTTGGACATTCGGAAAATCTTCCTGTCGGGATGGTTAAGCATTGGAACAAATTGCTCAGAGGAGTTGTGGAATCTCCATCATTGGAGATTTTTAAGAGCATGTTAGACAGTGTCAAGGATGGTCTAGATCAGGGGTTTGCAACCTTTCAGAAGTGATGTGCCAAGTCTTCGTTTATTCACTCTAATTTAAGGTTTTATGTGCCAGTAATACATTTTAACGTTTTTAGAAGGTGTCTTTCTGTAAGTCTGTAATATATAACTAAACTATTGTATGCAAAGTAAATAAGTTTTTAAAATGTTTAAGAAGTTTCATTTACAATTAAATTAAAATGCAGAGCCCCCTGGACCAGTGGCCAGGACCCAGGCAGTGTGAGTGCCACTGAAAATCAGCTCATGTGCCACCTTCAGCACGCGTGCCGTAGGTTGCCTAACCCTGGTCTTGATAATATAGTCCTGCCATGAGTGCAGGAGAGTGGACTAGATGCTCTCCCATATGATTTTATGCACCCCTCCCCATAGGCTCTGGGAAATAGAGAATAGCTGTAGCACATGCCTCTGATCTGATCCCAATGCCCGGGATTGGGAACAGGGGGTGACCTAGACCTCTTTTACCAGCTGTACACTGGCCTGGTACAATACAACTGTGTCTACACTAGGATTTTTGCCAGCATAGCTGTTAATAAAAAAACCCCAAACACTACTACCATACTCCTTACCAGCTTAACTGTACTGACAAAACTTGTTTAGTTGTAGACCAAGCCTAAACCCAGGCATATGCTAAAAAGTTGGATTGAATGAGCGATGTTGCTCAGTGGTATGAAAAATCTACATCCCAGAGTGACAAGAGCTGAGATGACCGAACCCCGGTATAAACCGCGCTAGATCAATGGAAGAATTCTTCTGTTGAGCTACCTGTTATCTCTAAGGGTATGTCTATACTACCTGCCGGATCGGCGGGCAGCGATTGATCCAGTGGGGATCGATTTTATCACGTCTAGACTAGATGCGATAAATTCACCCTCCGAGCGCTCTCCTGTCGACTCCTGTACTCCACCGCTGCGAGAGGCACAGGTAGAGTTGACGGGGGAGCGGCAGCAGTTGACTCAACACAGTGAAGACACCATGGTGAGTAGATCTAAGTTATGCAACTTCAGCTATGTTATTCACGTGGCTGAAGTTGCGTAACGTAGATTGATCCATCATTCCCTGATCAGGCCTTTGGGAGGTAGATTAACCGCAGGGGCAGGAGAACCCCTCCTGTCATTGTAATGTCTACTCTGAAGCACTATGCCAGTGTTGCAGCTGTAGTGCTGCAAGGTTTCTAGCAGAGCCCATCCTCTGTAAATTGGGCACAGAGGGGGAAGCATTACATACACTGAGCAGTGGATTACATGTGTGCTTTTCCTGTTTTAAATCTTTTTTTTTTTTGTTTGTTTTAAATCTTTCTTCCTATAGATTACGCTGTATCAGCGCCGTTCCCCTATTGATCTGTTACAAGTTATTAATGAAAACAGGTTCATTTATGTCATCCCCTTTGTCTCCTTGATTTCAAAAGCACTTCACTGATTTTGGGGATTAGGGCAACAATATAAAAAGCCATGCATGTGCTTTGTCAATGTTACACATGATTACATTAAAGTGAAATACAACGTTGGCACATTGCAGAAATGCTCCTGTGATGACTAACCGCTTTAGCTTAAAGTAGAGAGGAATCCTTTCGTTCCCAGCACAGACAAACACCAAAATTGCAGGTTTGCTAAGTTTTCAAATCTATGTTCAGCTGGCAACAAATGAAAGGAATTGTCCACCCCCCACCCTTTTAAAAGTATTTATTCATTTGGGTAGGGTGCGGGGAAACCAAAACCATAAAATAAATTTGACAATGGTAATTTTTATGGAGTCTTTTATGTATGGTTTTGTAAATTGGATCTATTGAAGCATGGCAGAAGAAGAGAATTTAATTTAAAGATATGATCTCTTGCTAGACTGGGTTTCCTGCTGAAAACTTCCCCAAAATACTCTGAAATCAGGTCTGAAAGTTGTCAAAAGCCAGATAGATCTTGGGCAGCTCCATTTGTAGGTGTCCAACTCAGTAGGGCCTAATTTTCAGGGAGAGCCAAGAACCTGTCCTCTGTAAACAAGGCTCTTGTAAGGCGTCTCAGATTGGGCACCTAAAATCACTGTGTGCTTCTGAAAAAGTTAGGCCTAAATCAGGCCTGCACAACATGCGGCCCGCACAGGCTCACTGTGCGGCCCGTGGGGGGTGAGTACGGGTGGGGCAAGCCAAGCGGTGGAGTGGGGGAAAGCAAATGGGGGCGGGGCGAGGGTGGGGCTTTTTGGCCCGCAGCCGGATTTTTTGCAGTAATATGGCCCTCGCTGCTTTCCGAGTTGTGCAGGCCTGGCCTAAATATTTGATTGGCTAATTGAATATTGTTTATTTTAAACCCCTTCTCACCCACTTGTTCCCCCACCCCAGTGCCAGACACAGAAAGAACTGATGACGTTTCGTCATAAGCTAAGACATTATTTTGCTGAAATCAGAGTGAGGTTCGCTATCCTTTTCTAGGTTGATTGTTCTGTTAGTTTTCTCCTGTGCCCTAATCTTTAGAGAACACTCAAGACCAGCGGTTCTCAAACTTTTGAGACTAGCGACCCTTTTTTGCGTTCGTGAGCAGCATGGCGGACCCTTGTAGGTCCGCTGAAAAGCCACCGAATTGATTACTTCCGCATTCAGTGGCTTTTTGGCAGACATGCCGAGCGCTCCCGAAATAGCTCGTCATGTCTGCCGAAAAGCCGCCGAATGCGGAAGTACTCAATTCGGTGGCTTTTCAGTGGTGGCAGGAGCTCAAGACCCCTCTGGGAGCGCTCGGTGACCCCCAGGGGGGTCATGACCCCTGGTTTGAGAACCGCTGCTCAAGACTGTGGTGCGTGTCAGATAGAAAAATTCAGTGTTGTGTCTATCTCTAGAAACAGAGGTTGAGATCTGGACTGAGGATGAGCCCAATTCTTAGTTTTTCCCCAAACTGTTTAGTTCATCACATTTCCCCCTCCAACACACACCTGCAAACATAGTTCCCAAATGATGCCAGCCATCACTATGCTTTGCCTACTCTTTTGCAGCAGCATAGTATGTTGTCCTATAGTGATGGATACGTAAGATAGTATTTCTGATCTAGCAAGAGTGACTTGTTTAAAAAAAGAGCCTTTAATAATAAGACTAGATTAGCATGTGCAGGATGGTTCACTTCTTATTGCTTCAAGACGTTCCTCTGACCGATGCACCTTTGTAGCTGCTTTCAAAGTGTGTATTTTTGAAAAATATATGGTATTTGCTTTTGTTATGTACAGCTGCACCTTCTGTAGTTTAGCTGTGCCTGCTGTAATGGGGACTCTGTCTTTTGGATTGTCTTTAAAATAGCCTCCTCCCAACAATTTAGAATTAATAAAATACTTCAAGCAAGATATATTATTGAAGAACTTAGCAACCTAAAATCATCTGCTGAATTATTGAACTGCTATATTAAAGGATGCCACAGAGTATGAGTTGTTTTGATATTCTTGTGCCCATCTGCTTGGCAGACTGTTGTGGATTAATATATAGTGAAGTTGCCTAATGACACTAAAATTTAAAAACTCTGTAACTAGCTGACATCCCGAGACCACAAGAGGCCTTCAGAGGGGTCTATTAACAGAGGTGTGAGAATTTGAAATACACTAAAACCTCCTCTGTGTGAGCTGGAATCTCTATGAAGAGTTTGCGATCAGTCCTCCATACAGTTTAGTAGCTGATTTCAGGTGGCAAATAAAAACAGTCACAGAGGAACACCTGTCGCATGGCAACAACTGGTAATACTATTTTGGTGTAATTTACAAGTGGATGTTCATTCCTAATACTTTAGGAAGTGGCCTCCATGTGTGTTGACTTCTGGAGCTAGAAGGAAGTGGCAGATGTCTCGTCATTATCATTGCAAGAAATTTAAATGTAATAACCTTAATCGCAGGAATGCGGAATAAGAAAGAGAACCAGATTCATTTCATGTATGATTTGTGATCTATTGGGTCTTCTAATAGAACTATTACCATAGGCATATCATTGGTTTAGATCAAGAAGTTGCTGATTACCAGCCCTGTGTTCAGACCGCTAGACCACACTACTACTTGTATTATCCCTGGAGCTTGACTTCCCACTGGAGAACTTGAACTGGTTTTGGGAGTGTGCTCGCAAATCTGCCGTGGAAGCCTTTGCACTATTGCAGTTGCCTGCTGCATGCGCCTAGGAAGTGAGAGAACTTTAAAAGTGGAAGATGTACCAAAGGACACTCAGCATTGTTTGATTTCTCAGATCAGATTAAAATCTGTTAATATTGTGCCCTTCATCATGGTGGGACATAATGATGCATTTATCTTTCCATATGGGATTCCTTGGAGAGGGAAGTACATTGCCTGTTTTCAACAGAGGTGAGGCATAGTAAGGTCTGGTCCTCACTAGGGCGGGGGATCGACTGTAGGTACGCAACTTCAGCTACGTTAATGACGTAGCTGAAGTCGGCATCTGTACAGCTGACTTACCTCCCGTCCTCGCGGCGGTTGGCGGCGCGCTCCCCCGTCGACTCCGGCTTACTCCTCGCGGTGAGCTGGAGTTCCGGAGTTGACCACGGTGCCGCTGGCGATCGATTTATCGCGTCCTGACAAGAAGCGATAAATCGATCGCCAAAAGACCGATTTCTGCCGCGCCGAGTGAGGACAAGCCCTAAGAATGTTTTGTTTTCTCCAGGCCAAAACAACAGGTCTGGCCAATCCAGATTAAGAGATAGTTTAAGGATAGTTGGTCTTTTATAACCAAGCACCAAGTGTGTATAAAACTCAAGTTTTGCATGCTGTCGTCATCTGGTTTCTCAGTATCTGAAGTGAAAGCCCTGACATGGATGAATAAACCAGTCACTCAAATAAAACCATGTCATTGTAATGGGTGCATGTGACTCCACCCCTTTCTTCTCTTAGATATTTGTATCTGTACACATGCGTGCATGCATACACCCAGGATTCAAGATAGTTTTCTTCAGTCAAGGCACTGTGTATGAATACACACGCAGAGCAAGCAATACAAATATAAAAGATTAAAGAGAACACTAAAACATGTAGGAGGCTGGAAATAAGGACAACAGCTTTCATCAGTAAAACCAAATTACCCACTGCACGCACAGCCTCTCATCTCCTACAGAATAAGTAAAACTCTTCATTCCAGAAATGCTTTTACCATAATCTGACTTTCACAGAAACGAGAAGCCAGCATTGCTTTAAAATGTTTTATTTTTCTAGCTCTCCAGAGATAGATCAGTTGTCAGAAACATGCCTTGCTGTACAGAAGAAGAAAAAACAACATATAATTGAGCACCGTGACCATCTGCTGAAGAATGCTGAGTAATAGGATATAATGAAAATTTTGCCCTGGCCCACCAGTCTGGCTGTTGCTTTTCATGTTGACCACTGTCTGGAATGCAGCTTTGCCAAAAGACAGCTTTAACCAAAAGTTCAACTGCACAGCTGTATGACCAATAAACCCTCCAGTGTTATCAGCAGAGTTAACTCTCTAGGGCTCTGTCTTGCACCAACACATTCCAGGAAAGAAATGTACATTTTACTGGAACACAGAAGATGAACCCTTCTCAGCTTATGCAATAAATGTGGATTGCTGATTTTTTTTGTTTTTTAAATGAATTGGAAGATATGAAGCAATGCCACTGCTTAGTACTGTTATAACATCACATCAAAGCACTTAATAAACATTAATCAGACTTCTCAACACTCCTTCAACATACTTTCCTGACATCATTCCCATTTAATAAATGGAACACTGAGACAGTGTAAGTGACTTCCCAGCACAGTAGTCATTGGATGTTTGGGGATGGAAACAGTCTGCTTCCAGTCCTCTGCTCTAACCACTAGACCTCTTTGCAATACAATTAATAGCAGTTTTCAGACAGTGAAAGAAATAGTGAAAGAATGTGTATATAATTATTCAAAATATAATACTCTCACATTTAAATAATACTTTTCATCTTCAGATTCTTCAATTCAAACAAGCATTAACCTTCAAATCTCCATACCACCCATGACGTAAATATTACTATAATGATGACACACATGTATATAGCGATTGCCTTAAAGAAGGATTCTAAAGCCTGTGATTTTTCCCAACATAACAGTAACCAAATACTCCTGGCTTTGCTGGCTTATTGGAGTATTCTTGCAGTTTTTTGCACAGCTTGCCCATCCTCATGTTGTTTTTTTACTGGTAAGTTGAAGATTCTATTCCACTTTTAAGCTGTGTTGTTTCTACTGAATTCAGGAGATCTGCTTATTTGAAATTAGATGAGAAGCAGTCTGATGATGAGATGGTTTGCGGCTGTGATATAATAATCCACATTGGGAGCCCAAAGGATAGCTGCACTGTTGATCCTGCCCTGTAACTGAAGTGTGCAGATAGAATTTAATGGAACAACAGCAGGTTTTCTGTTAATTGTTTGGTTCTTGCATAGAGCTTTTCATCCTGAAGATGCCTGGCAGCTGCTTTCCAGCATACTGGGGACATTTTTGCCAAAGACATCACAGCAGACGTAGACCTTGCCTGGTCATGAAAGTAATAACAGGCAGTTCTCTGATCTTACGCAAAAATCCACCGCATGGGAAACTGAATGGAACTCAAGTTACATACTGCAGATGGATGAAGGGTTGAGACAACCCTGCTGGAGTCTAGATATTTCAAACCTGCGACTTGATTTATTAAGCCATCCCCTCTGTGATATCAAACTGCTGAAATACACAAAGCAGCAAGCAATTTCTGTTCATCCTCCAGGAAGCTATAAATGCTAACAAATATATATATACATGCAAATGAAATGTCTCTTTGGGCTCCTGACAAGCTGGATACTTGGCCTAAAGTTTAGATGGTGCAAGTCACTGGGGAGGTTTTTTTGGACCCTGTTGTACTGATCACAGGCATGAGAGAGAACACTGAGGTAAATGGAGAAAGATGAGGCAGAGAGGAAAGAAGGTGCCGGTGGTTCAGGCCCTAGCCTTCGATTTGGGAGACCTGGATTCAAGTTCATGGACTGCCTCTGGGACCTGTGGCAAGTCATGCAGGCCTGAGTGTTTAAAGGTATTTAGGTGTTGCCCAGGATAGAAGCACTTTTGAAAATGGACGTTAGTCATCTGAGTCACTAAGGATACGTCTGTGGTACCCGCTGGATCGGCGGGCAGCAATCGAACTGTCGGGGATCAATTTATCAAGTCTAGTGTAGATGCGATAAATCGATCCTCGAGCACTCTCCCCATCGACTCTGGAACTCCAGCTCCGCGAGAGGCAGAAGCGGAGTTGATGGGGGAGCGACAGTGGTCAACTCACTGCTGTGAGGACAGTCAGGTAAGTTGACCTAAGGCTAAAGTTGCATATCTTAGGTTGACCTCCCACCCCCCCCAACCCCC
This sequence comes from Dermatemys mawii, assembly GCA_007922305.1. Classification (NCBI taxonomy): domain Eukaryota; kingdom Metazoa; phylum Chordata; order Testudines; family Dermatemydidae; genus Dermatemys; species Dermatemys mawii. Next base: position 1,388,520 of record ML677383.1, read on the forward strand.
AAGTATAGACCAGGCCTTAGATTTAAAAATCTGGCCCTTAGCTGCTCTGTGCTTTAGTTCCTCTCCTGTAAAAAAGAGAGTTTATTGCACAGGAATATTGTGAGGATAAATGCCACAAAGAGTGTGAGACATCTGGGTGCTAAGGGCCATAGAAGTGCCCTTTACTGAGGACCCCAGTCCTGCAGTGTGATGCACACAGAGGCATAAGTGCTGGAACTAGGGGTGATGAGCAGGCTCCTGCACCCCTTGGCTAGGAGTAATAGTAATAAACCCAAATACATAGGTTCCCACTATAAAGATTGTCCCAGCACCACTGCACAGGGGCAATGGTGCACCTCCACACGCCACACTGCAGGATCAAACCCTTGATCTATAGAGAGGTGATGGTTTCCAAAGGCATCTTTAATGATGGACTGAAACAACTGCATGTTGTACAGCCGGAGGCAGCAGGCCAAGATTTATTAACAAGTCACCCTCAAAATGCATCTCCTCCATCCCACAATTACAGGAACTGTTTACAAGTTGCTTTCTTCAAACCAGACTCTGAGGCTTTAAGCTGCCTTTGGTAAATAGGCACTTTTGTCTTGCTGTACTTGAGTTGACTTTGGGAGACTAAACATAGCAGGGTTCCTTAGCAGAAGGAACATTTAACAATTACGAAGGACAATACAAAACAACAACATAAAGTGTACGGATGTAAGGCCTGGTTATTGTCAGGGTCTCCGATCCTTTATGTAATCATTCTGTGTTCTGCAAACAGCTGTCATTTCAGGATCTCGGCATATTAGGCTTCACAAGTGCAGATTGAAAATTAAACAGTGACTGTTCTATAAATATTTAGCTCCCACTGTTTAGGAAGTGTTCAGAGCAGGAGACAAAATAAATTAAAGTTCACAACTGTCTGAGCAAGCTATTATAGGATGGCATTGTCTCTTTGGGTCAGCTGGTGGGGGTGGGATGATGCACAGGTTTTCTGGTGGTGGCAAAATTTAAACATTCTTTGCAGAAAATTAGTATTACATTGTTCCCAGGTCCTTGGCTTACTGTATTGTGTGTCCAAAAACACACTGACTGATAAAGTAGTGATCCTCTACCCTGCTAATCAGGGACGCTACCCATGTGCAACTTATACCAGCCCTACAAGCCACTAAAGAGACTACACACCCCAGACAGTAGTTTTGTTTTTAATGGGCAACTAAAATTTATTAATTGTCATGGTAACCGTCAGGTGAGAATGTTTTGTGCCTGAGCGGGTAAATTTATGCAGGCATTTTGAAAGGTTAACCTAGATCACTTTGAAGCTGTGTTTCTCTGGTTTTCCAGTGGTCTCAATATAGGGTGACCATATTTCCCAAAGAGAAAATGGGACATTGTGTGTGTGTGGGGGGGGGTGCATGGGGCTGGCCCATGCCCTGCCCCATTCCCTCCCTCCCACCCTGTGCATGGGTCCACCCCAAGCCCTGCTTCCCCAACGTGGAGCTGGCATTGCTCCTCACCTGAGTCCTGCTCCATTGGTAGAGTGCAGGTTAAGAGGAACGAAGGGCCGGTGGTCAGGGTGCTAGGCTGGGGTTTCAGAGCATAGGGTTTCTGTGCCCTGCTGTGCTGCCGGTTTCCTGTCTGACCTTGGGCAAGTCTCTTTGCCCCTGTAGCAGGGGGATAAGGGCACTTCAGTACCTCACAGGGCTCTTGGGAGGCTAAATATGTGGAGGATAGTGAAGTACTCCGGTACTGTGGCAGAAGGGTCTTAGAAGTACCTAAGATTGATCCGAATGCTTTATCTGAGCAGTGATTTTTCTCTGCACACTGGTCCCGGGCTACTGATTAAAGAGACACTGTTCGACATTTGCTGTATAGTAAGGCCCTGTTCACCTTTCTTCCTCCCTCCTTTTAAAAACAATACAGTAAATACCGTTTCTTGCCTACCGCCTGGCAGGCGGTCTCACTCAGGAGATTCTCTATTTTCCCTGCCTGTGGCTTTGCACTCTGGGCGACTGCCCCGCTCCCCCTGCCCTGGGAGCAGCTCTGTCCTTGGTTGAATGCTTTGGCCATCAGCCTCTAGCCTGAAATGTGTAATTTGATTACTCTGTATCTTAACCTGCATAACTTTTAAAAAAATGTTTTGGTCCTGGTTAGTTGCTAGAGGAGAGAAGACTGTGTAACCAAATATTTAGAATGCCTTGGAAAGCATTTTCTGACAGCTTGTATCATTTTGCTCAGGGCTGTCTCAACCCGTAGAAATCTCCACAATGCTCTGGGTCTATCCAGCTGAACAGCAAATGCTTCTCAAGGTGCCATGTGTTTCCGAGTGTTCCACTGATTTGAGGGAAAGATGGATGGATGGTGGCAGAAAGCAAATATGCTGGACTAACCAGTAAGAGATGGATAAATTCCTGAATGAAATCACTTTTGGAGCTTAACAGAAAGTTTTCTTGTTTGATTTGGGCACAGTGGCAGGTTTGAATTTTTTCAATTTTTCCCCCCTCAAAGTACTTTCGTTTAATACCCTTTATTAGAATAATGCTGGGCTCTTACAGCGCTTTTCATCAATAGACCTCAAAGCACTTGACAAAGGAGGTCAGTATCATTATTCCTGTTTTGCAGATGGCAAAACTGAGGCATAGAGGGGGGAAGCACAAGATCTCCCAACAGACCTGTGGCAGATTCAAGGTCCCCGGAATCCCTATCCAGTGCTCTGTATAGTTCACTTTTTTGTGCTACCTTTCAACCAAAGTATTTCATAAATGGACTTTGCAAATCCACTGTTAAAATGCATCTATTTCTGGTGTGTAACACAGCCAAGCAGCATACACAACTTTGTCTTCAACAGAGGGCATTCTCCCTATTCACCATAAAGAACAGAAACTACAAGGAGAAATTTAGGACAAGAGTAATTGTCCAAAATAGCATTTGGCCTGAATACTTAAATAAATGCCATGGTTATTTGGTCAGCACAGCTGGTTGGGACTCTCATTGTTGCTGGAGCAGCTGTCTGTGCAATGTGGACCCTTGGCACTAGGTAGTGAATTATTTTAACACTGATTCAGTACCACTTGCTGAATCATTGTCCCTACCACTTCCTGCAGCCTCCAGAGAAGTGGGAATGTTTATCCATGCCAAAGTTTAAAATGTGTTTCTTTACAAAAACTACAGCTAGAATTGGACTTAGATCTAAAGCTGACATGAGTTTTGCCATGTAGTCACAAATTAAACCTCCCCATTCATTCTGGGGTTTTTTTTGTTTTGATTTTGTATCAAATCTTGTTCTCGCTCCTTGAAGTGATCCACGGACAACCATGAAGAGTGAAGTATTATAACTCAGGTCTGAGGCAGCTGGCCAAAGGATATATTTTGGGATACACTTGGCCTTTGGGGAAAAAAGGGCTTCAGTCCCTAGTGGTGTCAGTCCAGATACTCGTTTTCCTGCCAAATGGTTATTTTAAACGTCAGCGGGAGGTGTTTGTGTTGTTCAAAGGCATGATTAATACCCTTTTTTACATTTCATTGTGTAATGCCTTGTGATAAGCGAGACCAGTGTGCTGGTGTGTTATAACAAGAGAATCATCAAGCACTGTTGTATAACAGCATAACGTGTGTGTTTATATGTAATCTTTTGCAGAGCTCTGAGATTTCTTTTCTCTAAAATAATCTCCAGTGGGAAAAGATTGCCAGAGACAGATGAGCAATTGGCTAATAGTCATTCTACATCAGCTCAGTGAAAGTTAAGTTAAGGTGCTGAATTGCAATGTAATAAGTCACTGAAATGAGGCAAAATGGGTTGTATGAACACTTGGTCTCATGTACTTTAAACTGAAGGCGCTGCTTGGTTTCCTACCAACTACTAATCTAGTTAAAGTTTGTGTGTGGGGAAGGGTACAACTCTCTATTGTCTATATAGATTAACAGTTAATAATTAAAGATACACCCAGAGTAAAACCCTGGTTCCGAAGACCCTCAAGCTTTTAGAGGAGTTTGGTTCTGTAGCTTTGGCTCCTCTCTGATATGTAGGTGCTGGCTGTATTTCAAAATCTGTCATGTTTGGCATAAGGTGTCATAAATGACTCCCTTAGCCCCTCGTGCTGGGTTGAGAGGGGGTTATCTGGCTAGCGCAGACAGGTGTGAAAGGGTTCTTGACACCCATTTGGTCATCCCTGAGGAAATCGGAAGAAACAAAGCCAGCAAATTGAAGATGAATACAGATTTATTTGTCCTGGAATTGGAAATATCCCCTTTTTGCCCCTTTCCCCTGCTTATTGCCCACAATCAGGAAAACCCCTATGCTGTGCATTGTGTGCAGTGGCTCGCATCACAGATTCCTGTGTTTGGAGGCTGGGAGCTTGTAGATATGATCTGCCCTGCCCTTGCCCATTTATCTCAGGAATGCTTTTGGAGGCAGATTTGTTCTTTTCCTGGTTCACTTATCGCTGCTGGATTGGTCCACACTGCAGAGCTGCACCCAGATGAGTGAGATATTCTCAGTGGAAAAAGGGGAGCTGCTTGAAATGGCAAATGACCTTGTGACTGTGGCTTCCTTATCTGGAGCCTGCGAATTTCGCTTCCCTCCCTCTTTTACCCCTGCCACTCCTGGAAGCCCACGCGCCTGCCTGCTGCGCATTGCAAAGGCTTGAGTCGCTTTGCCCTACAAATCCTAGCTTAGTAATTTCTCAAAATGAAGGGAGGTTGACTTTATCTGTGCTGCAGATTCACCATCCTGCCATAGAGCTGCTACACAAGCTGACCTCATGATATCTTTAGTCTACTTTAGAAAGCTCTTCCTTTCTGATGACCACACGGAAGGGAGGCAGAGAGAATTTGTGTGTGACACACATGTAGGAGGGTAGGTATTCCGCCTGCACTGTGCAGTGGTGCACAGTGAACCATCGAGGGCCTCATGCAGCAATGCTGCTTCTATATATCCCTTTCAGATGATGAGATATATGGGAAATTCGTTGTCATGGATTTGCTTTCTGAGGGCTACTGATGATGATGATGATGCCTGGACATACACATCAGGCTGGAAAGCCCACACCTTGCCTTGCATTAAAAACAAACAACAGAACTAGCAGCAAAACAAACCCTACCGTGACATATGTTAATTCTCATTTTCTCTTTGGGTCCCTAGCACACTCCTTTGATCTTTTTTCTCTGCAAAGTCATCTCATTGGAATCTTCATCTATCTCATTGGAATGTTCTGTCCCTCTGCCAGACCTCAGTCCCAGCAACATGGGTGTTTTCTAATTAAAAATATATCCCGGACAATGCCACTTCCTAAACTCTGTGATTTATCACTTAATAACAAGTGGTTACTCACTTCCTTTGGCAAACGCTTTGGAAGTGTTGTTCTGTTTTCTCCCCATGCTTCCTTTATTTTATTTTAAGTTCCTTCAAATTCCTATGGTAGTGTTTTTTTTGTTTTTTTTTGTTTTTTTTGTTTTTTTTTAATTTGTGGCTCCTTAAAATTCCAGCAGTCTCATCAAATGGCAATCATGTTTTGGTTTTAGGGTTTAAAATCTTTGTTGAAATGTTGTTAACTCTTTGGGATGAGGATTTTCTATATAAGTTAATGTGGCATGCAGCACCAAGGTCCCTGTCCAGCAAAGCAAATTATCAGAGGAATCTGTGCATTGGCTTAAGTGTTTTGCTGCATTGGAGATTAGTTGTAGATTCTGACTGGCAAGAATATGGAGAAGGATGTAAAAGTTGAGAAAGTCGATGGCCATGACCTTTACGATGGGCTTGATTTCTACATGCTGTGTACATGGCTTTATAAAATACCGAGGCTTAAGAACACTCTTAGCTGCAAAATGTGTTTACTCACAAATGTATCTTGTTTTGAGCGCAAAATAGGTGAGGAATTTTTCAGCTCCATCACATTCTGTGATGTACCAGTCAATTTTTTTCAATCTGGGAGTGGCGGGGGTGTCCTTTTCAAACCAAGCAGAAGTAGAGGTGTAGGGTTTTTTGGGTGTCCTGTCACCTCTTACAGCTTACACAGCATGCAGCCTAGATCAGAGTTAATGCTCCGATTGTTTCCAGAAGTGCTCAGTACCTCCAACTTTCATTTTAGTGGGATTTTTGGATATTCAGCACTAATGAAAATTGGTCCCGTTAGCAGCAACATTGTTGCGAAAAGATCCATGGAGATTTGCCAGGTTCCTCTGCTTTACTGGGTTTCTTCCATCCAAATGTGCTAACTTTTCTCAGATAAGTGTTAGCCGGCATTCTTTCTTCTTACAAGTTCCTAAGAATTGCATTTCTGGATCTTATTTTAGGGCTGGTCTATACTGGCAACTTTAATCAGCATAGCTGTGTGTCTCGGAGTATGATGAATCCACAGCCCTGAGAAACATAGCTGTGCCAACCTAACCCTGGGATAGACAGCGCTAGGTCAATGCAATTCTTCTGTCAACCTAGCTACCACCTCTTATGGAGGTGGATTAACTACAGCAATGGGAGAACCTCTCCTGTCTCTGTAGTGAATGTTGCTGCAGTGGTGTCACTGTAGCGTTTTCAGTGTACATATCTCTTATTCGCTATAGATCCTGTTGTTTTCTTCTAAAGAAGAAGGTTTTTGCTCATTGGGCCATATAGGGAAAATATTAGGAGATTTCTGTGAAGGGAAACAGATCTTTTTCTCTTACAACTTTGTTTTTCACATCCACTTCAAAAGAAGTAAAGTAGCATATATGCTTCTGGGTTCTCCCACTCCCTCCTCCCCCCACCTTTTTTATTTTGTTTTTTAGGTGACTGGATGCCAAATCAGTTTTTCATTAATTCACCTATTAATTTCCCCCCCCCCCCCCTTCACCTTAAGGTGGTAGGTTGCTGGCCCTTCAGGCTGAACTCCTCTCTTTGCAACTCACAAGTGAAAACTCCCTTTCATCATCTCTCCCCTTTGTCTTCATCCGGGCTACTTCCAGCAGGGGAGGTCAGGTCTGTCTCCATGGTCCATTCAATCATTGCCCTGTTTTGTGAAGATTACCAGCAACTTTGGTGGTGCTGCCAGTCCTCAGGTCATGACTTTTTAGAGATGTGGACTCGTGTTCACTGGGAAGTAGATGGAAACCATCAACTCATTTCTCTTGTGGCACTAATAACCTTCAAATCCTGCGAAGTTTTCAGTACTACCAACCTGGGCTGGATTTCAAAGGGTAATTTAGAAATTGAGCTGTCTAATGAGAGGGCATTACTGTGCAGATTCTCCCTTCTGTCATTCTCTCTGGTTTGGATCTTCTTAGAGGCATCATTTGCCTTTTGGAAGGGGATATAAGCTTTGGAGTATTCCCTGTGAGCGATTCCCTTAGAGAGGTGCTGTCATGTATATGAAGGCTTGCATGGCAATGGAAAGGTGTGGGGGAGGTTGCCCAGGTATTATGCGGGCTGTTGGGGTTTGTTGTCTGTATTGAGAGGCTGGAGAGAGGGTTTGTTTCTATTATGTATTTGGGGGGTTTGGATAAAGGATTAGAGTTCCCATCTTAACTGGAAATGTCATGGTTTCTCATTTTAACTATGGTGCCTTCAGGCTGCAGTGTATTCTACGTAAGTCTACCCTGGAGATCTACCTGGGAAATTTCAGCTAGTGCAGAATGTTTATTTAGTGACACTACCCGAAAATACTGACAGCCATTGAGTATCCAGATTCTGATACGCCTCTGGCTGCCGCCCTGCTCCGTCAGACTGAAGCTGAATTTCCAAACCCTCTGGGTCCAATCTAGTCATTCACAGTGTCTAGAATTCCATCGTACCAAATTGTACTGAATGTGCTGGGCTTTGGGAGTAGCTCAACTGACTGCAGATTGTGTATGTCTTGCTGTGATACAGGCAGACCGTTTCCTCATCTTCACTAGCTGTGAAAGACATGATGATTCAAGCTGATACTTACCATTTAATCGAAAGCATAAACTGTAGTACCTAGTTGGTTCTGTCCTTTGTCTGCTAGTAGCTGTATCTCTGAGGGGGAGGGGAAAGCAAAGCTTTAGCGTAAGAAGAAAGGATCAAAGTTATGACTGTATATTCTGTTTTTTAAAATCATAGGAGGTATAAAAGTATCCCGATGAGGAAGATTGTAGATAGAAAGACCTACTGGGTTCGCTTGATCTTACTTTTCCAATACAAAATTTTCTCTACAGTACTTTAGGATTTTTTTGTTTAATACAGGGGTCAGCAACCATTCAGAAGTGGTGTGCCGAGTCCTCATTTATTCACATTAATTTAAGGTTTCGCGTGCCAGTAGTACATTTTAACATTTTTAGAAGCTCTCTCTCTAGAAGTCTATATTATATAACTAAACTATTGTTTATGTAAAGTAAATAAGATTTTTTAAAAAACATTTAAAAAGGTTAATTTAAAATTGAATTAAAATGCAGAGTCCCCCGGGCTGGTGGCCAGGACCCAGGCAGTGAGAGTGCCACTGAAAATGAGCTTGTGTGCTGCCTTTGACACTCATGCCATAGTTGTCTGCCCCTGGTTTAATGCTATAGTTATGCATGGTGCTTTACAGCAGGAGTCTTCAAACTTTTTCCTTAGCGGCCCCTTCTCACTGAGGAAAATGTTCGCGGCCCCCCAGGGGTATGTCCGCCGAAACGCTGCCACAGAAAGTGAAAGCTTCCGCTTTCTGCAGCGGCATTTCAGCGGTACTAAAATAGCCCACCTGGGAGTTCGGCGGTCTCCCAGGCAGGATCGGTGGTGGCGCTGAGGTCTCGCGCACCCCCGGGGGTGGTCTCGCGCATCCCAGTTTGACGACCCGTGCTTTACAGAGTGAATGCGGATGTGGTCTCTGCCTGGAGAATCTTGCAAAATTGGGTTTACTTGATCTTAAAACCCCTTTATTTTAAAGAGGATTTGACATGTCGCAAAAGCTCATTGACTCTAACTTGTGCCCATCTAAGTTGGATTTAAAAAATGAAGGCAGAAGTGACATTGTTTGTTTTAAGCAAATGAGAACAAATTGCCGTTCGTTTCCTCTTGAGACTCTGCCCCTCAAGCTCAAAATGGAATGAAGTAAAATACAGTCACAAAACCATGCTGCAGAGTGCTGAACAGCTGGCAAGGGAATTGGACTGACTGCAAGGAATTCTTGTTCTACTTGTACATAAATCTCCGAGAGGTCTGAGTGCAGCAGGGGAAATGCGGAGAGCTTGTAGCAGAGAGTATCCTGGAGCCAGAAGGCAGGCAGCATTGTGGCATATGTGAACTCCAGCCTGGGTAAACTTGATAAACGAGGGAGGAGATTTTTGTCTAGTGGGAAAAACAGTGGGAGCACTCAAAGCTTACCAGGTTTTTCTGGTAAGCAGACTAAGCATTTCCCAGATTGCTCATTGTGCATGTTGGCTGAAAAGGCGGTAAGTGAGCTAGATACCAGCTGCTTGTGGATATACTGGAGTGGCATGAGGTCTTGGAATTCGCGTTCTAGAGAACTTGACCTACGGCACATCACTAGATGTGATCAACCGATCAGCTGTGTGATGAGTAAGAGGAAGTGGAATCATAGGGGTTTCCTTTGGGCAGAGTGGAGACCCAGTGTTCGCAAAGGTGAGAGGGTAAATGGAGCAATTCCAGAGACCATTGCACAAAACACTCTTCCTTAAGTGTGTGGCGAGGGCGTGGAGACCCCCAATTTATACCTTATGAGAAGGAAGTTGCCTCACAAGTTGAGAACCAGTATTGACAGAGCCAATTCAATCAGGTTGAATGTGATCCATTCCCAGTGATTGAGGAGGAGGTGTCAATACCAAGACAGGTGTCAGTTATCAGGAGTGGACCACATCCAACCTGATTGAATTGGCCCTGCCAGCACTGGTTCTCCACTTGGGAGCTAACTTCCTTCTCTTCTTGTGTCAGTGTAACAATGCCTGCATCTGTAACTTTCACTCCATGCATCTGAAGAAGTGGGTTTTTTACCCACGGTAGCTTATGCCCAAATACATTTGTTAGTCTTGAAGGTGCCTCCGGACTCCTTGTTGTTTTTGTGGATATAGACTAACATAGCTACCCCTCTGATACTTAGGTATTTTAGGTTGTCCATATGTCTGTAGCCACTACATGGCTTTTCCCACATGCTGTGCTGTACTTCTAGTTCTCACAGTTGTCTGGTTCATTGGTAGCCTTCATCAAAGGAGGTTTTATGTTTTATGTGTGGTGGTGTCTCTGTTTGGGTTGTATTCCTCTGTCTTCTCATCCCCTAAATCATTTTTTTAAATTTGCTCTACCTCCAGACCTGTGTAGTCTTCCACCATCTCCACCTCTCTCTCTTGTCTTAATCCAAAGTCCATGGAAAGACTCCTATTGGCAGTACCATTTTGGTTTGGATCAGGACCTTTATGTTTAACTGAGTATCTCAGCACCCTGACCTGATGCCCACCATTCTTGCCAGGACGACCGCATAAAGGTCTGTGTGAATGTGTGTAGAGAACCAGCGGTCTTCATGCTGAAGGAAGACAATCTGTAATTTAATTTTGTGCATGATTGCATTGTTAGAGGCGTGAGGCTTCCCCCCTCCCTCCCTCCCTCTTTCCCCCTGTTTATGTGGTTGAGGGAAAGATCCTTTAACGCTTTGCTGTCATCTGTCTCCACAGATGACCGGTAGGTTCGGTAATCCTGGGCATCAGTGCTGGATAGTAAGTTCTGTGACCAAATTGATACCTGGGTTAAGTGCAACAGGTACTCAGGACCTTGACCTTGTAGGAGTGGAAACTTCTGTTGTAGGCTTGGCTCAGACTTATTCTTTGAGGCCCAAATCCAGAAACAATGGAGAAACTCCTGTTGACTTGGGATCAGGCCCTTTTAAAACAACTGATAAGAAATATCTCTTTATACATAAGAAAAAATATTTCTCCGGAAAACCAGCCAATTTTGTACTGTAGCTTAGTTACTGCCTCAGTTATAAACCAGCTAGTGGAAAATCTTGCAAGTATAAGAAGGGATTTGTATTTAATACTGGGAGACGAAAGGATATTGTGGTAACAGATTAGAGCACCTTGGTAGCATGCGAGAATCAGAAAGTGAAGCTGACCAGTCACTCACTGTCCAAGCTGACAAAAGTTCACCATGTAAACAAATAATATAAGCTGGTGCCTGGCAGATCAAAACATTACTGTTCTTAGTTTTAGCAATCTGCAACATGATTGGTAATAATTATAGTTTGGGAGTAAACCCAGTGAGGCTTTAAAACAATTTTTTTTACTTTACTGTCCCTTTATAATGAATTTCACAAAACCTGCAGATTGAACTGTTTGATTCTGGTTAGTACAAAAGTCTGTACCACCACACCTGGGTGCTTGCACAATGGATACCTTCTCAAGAGAAGAAGGGGTCGTAACAGTAGAATATTTGTAAGATGTGTCTGATGCAAACTGATCGGTTGAGGGTAGAACATGATTAATATCTCTGTTAACATCACAGAGAGAAGAGCTCGTATCTCATAATGCACAGGTGCGACTTTTTGCTTTAGTGCCCACATCTTAAACCCCCAGCACTGCTGAACGATAGTGATGAGCAGGGTTGGCATTGATATGCTTTCTGAGCATTCCACTTTGTTTTGCAATTGCCACAGCACGTGTATCATTTTAAGCTGCTGCAAGTATGTGATGCATTGCAAACGGCAACTTGTCTAAAGTAGCCTTTAAAATCCTATATTTCTGTAACTCACCTTCACTGGTGCAGACTCTGATGTATTCATCCTCTGCTTACCATTGACAACGTGAATGCCAACCACATGAATGTTTTCAGCTTCAAGTTTGGATCCCTTCCTGTTTGTTTCTCGCTACTCAAGTGGCTTCTGGCAATATCAGCTCATCAGCTTCCTCTCACTCAGAAATTTTAAGCTTGGGGAGGGAAGATGGTAGAGAATGGGATGTATGCAGCAAGATCTTTGTTTTCTTTCTCACCTCCAGGAAGGGAGTTTTTCCAGGAGTTATTGGACAAAGGTCGGACCCAGTGTTCAAGGTACAGTCCCCCATAAAAGGCACTATAGTTTCTTACTTAGCACGGTAGACTGGGAGCTATTCAGGATTCCTGACTTTTAATCATGGTGCTTGACTGACTCACCGTGTGACTCTTACTCTCTTTGTAGTTCAGTTTACACATCTGTAAAATGAATATAAAAATGCAGTGTATATTTACCACACCCACTGTAAGTGCAATGAAATAGGAATAGCTAGGGAACAATTTTTCTAAATGGTACCTTTGCCTAGTCAGACAACCCTTTTTTCTGCATTCAGTCTATCTCTCCTATGTGAGTTTCTTCATTCCTGGGTTTTAGACTGTTGTACAGAACCTCACAGTCATCTTCCCCCAGAGGCATCACTCTTGTGGGGAAGGGTTTTGTGTTTGCGTATGTTCTGTTTTTTTCCCTTAGCTGTTTATTTCTGTTCTGTGACCTGTTTGCAGAAATGCACGCAGTGTTGTTTTATTGAGATTATTGAGGGAGTATAATCTGCAAACAAGGGAAGTAGCTGGGATACAGTTAAATTAGCTTCCTCATCTGAAAGGATTTGACTGGGAAAAGGGAGGCAAACTCTGGAATAGGTGGAAAATTTGTCAAGTGATGTGATCTCACCTGCCTCTCTGATTTCAGGGAGAAGGAACGCTCCCAACAGGATGTGTCACTGTAACCAAACGACAGAAAACAATCCAGCAGAGGTAGAGGTGGGTGGGTATGTTGATTTACTGGCATCCTCGCTGCCTAGCATCGGTTTGGAAGGTTCACAAGAACACCTGAGGCAAATGCGGATGAGTCATCGGACGTCACCCAAAATCCAAGAGCTGACAGATGGTGATTGTGGTGACAGAGCTTATACATTTACTGCTATCGCCACTTCATGTTTCCCACCTGCTTATTTGCCTTTTGAGAGAAATGGTGCAGTGCCAGTGTTCACTGAGGAGAGCAGGAAAACAACACAGAGAGGAGCAAAGAGCCTTTGCCATAAATATCTAAGAAGCCTATGTCAGGGCTTGTATTCTGCCCTGATTTCTAAATAGCTGTCAAAACAGCCTAGCCGTCTTTATATTAGAGAGAACTTCTGTTCAATATCTTCCCCTCTGATGCCGTTCCACTTGACTCCAATCAGCTGTGGCAGTTGGAGCTGCAGATTAGCCTTTATTTTTTGGCTGTTGAGACTGCATGTGATCCCTTCGTTGTGAATTGTTGACCACTCGCCTCTCTCCTTTTCCTCCCCTCCCATCCCCAAACTTGCTTAATTGACTTTGGCTGGTGTCCCAGAACTGCCTCTGAACACACGCAAACCTGGAAGGCCAGAACAACACTTTTAAATTGTTAAATAATTAGTGATCAGTCTCTTCAATGGGAAAGACAGGTGAATTCATTATATATATATTTTGCTTGGGTGCAAGGTTCTGGTTTTTCTTTTCTGTGTGTGTGTGTGTGTGTGTGTGTGTGTGTGTGTGTGTGTGCGCGCGCCTAAACCATTTGTTATAGTTTGTAGTTGGTGTGTCATGGCCTCAAGTGGGATCAGGAATCCTGTACTAATTCTAGAGTTACTAAACACTTACAGTAAAAATGCAGTCATCCTGAATCTATTCCAGAGATTTTAGCCTTCTTTCCCGCCAGGATGCTGCTGCTGCGTCATTCGCATTCTTCTCCTTCACCACATTGTTGGAGAAGCAGTCGCTCCATGAATCCAGTAACTCTTTCAGTGCTAATAATAATAATACTTTGCTCTTATGCAGCCCTCCTCCTCTGGAGATATCAAAGAACTTTGCAAAGGAGAGTAAACATCTTTACAGCTCAGCAGGCTCGTGTCGGAGCTAGGAGTACAACCTTGCACCCCCAGCTGCCAGTCCAGAGTTTTATGCAGCGTTGGAGCCATGGGACTGACAAGATGGGTGAATAAAATTTTTATTGGGCCAACTTCGGTTGGTGAGAGAGGTTGGAGGAAGAGCTCTGTCGCTCAGAAGCTTGTCTCTGTCACCCACAAAAGTTGATCTGATAAAATATTACTTCACCCATCTTGTCAGTCCCATGCTTTATCTACTGAACCACACTGCCCCCTTAGATCATTTACTGGACGTCTTCATTTCAGGACACTGGTTGTCTTGCAAACTAGTGACTTCTGTGCTGCTGGTAAACCAGTACCATTGTCGTTGCTGGGACTGGGTCATATTTGGAGGTTAGAGGGGCTTGCGGTGATGGTGGGAGTGGGAGGGGCTTCTTGGATTTCTGCTCTTTCTTTAGCATTGTTAAACGGGAGGATGTGCCTGTTTTCACAGCACCCCTTGCCACTGCGTTACAGGCAGCCGTCCAGAAAGGATGTGTTCCTCCCTGGCATATTTTTGGACTGCAGACAAAAATAGAATATCAATTATTGTTCTGCAAGAGAACAGGGATCCCAGTGGTGAGCTTTTAATGGGCATTTGGAAAATGTTCTGGAAAACTACTGCCTGCAAACCCGTGATTGACTAGAAGTGGTGACGGCTTGAGCTGCCTGCCTGCTGTGGGGTGGGGAGCTTTAGCACAAGACAGTTATTCTTATGTTTGAAACCTGAGCAAAACATGCTGGTATTGCGTCTGTGTATCTCAGCCTCTCGTAAGGAATGGAAGGCATTTTCTTAGGTTGTTTTGATGCTTCCCTGAGTAAGAAGGTACAGAAGCATTGAGCATGGTCTTTCAACCAGTTGTGTACCCACCTTGAAGTAATTTCACCAATGGGGTTTGGGCTCCTGCTGCTGGACAGAGGGGCGGGGAGAAGCTTGGGCATATGTGGAGTTTGACTTCTGAATCTGAGTTGTGTGTGTGATACAGCTGCAAAAAAAGGAAGGCTAATATGATTCTGGAGTGTATTAACAGGAGCGTTGTGTGTAAGGCACAGGAGGCAGTTGCCTTGCTCTACTTGGCACTGGTGAGGTCCCAGCTGGTATATGGTCTCCACATCTGAGCATCACAATTTGGAAAGAGTCTAGAGGAGAACAACAAAAATGATAAAGGGTTTAGAAAACCTGATCTGTGAGGAAAGGCTGAAAAAACTGAGCATGTTTAGTCTTGAGAAAAGAAGATTGAGGAGTGAGTGACCTAATAAGTTTTCCAAAATTATTAAGGGCTGGTATAAAGAGGACAGTGATCAACTGGTCTTCATGTCTATTGAAGTTAGGACAAGAAGTACTGGGCTTAATCTGCAGCCAGGGAAATTTAGGTTAGATATTAGGAAAAAGCTTTCTAACTTTAAAGGTAGTAAAGCTCTGGAATAGGCTTCCAAAGGAGGTCATGGAGTCCCCATCTTTGGAAGCTTTTCAAAACAAGTTGGACATGTCAGGGATGGTCTGGATTTACTTGGCTCTGCCACAGCACAGAGGTTTGGACTTCTTGATGGCTTCTCAAGGTTCCTTCCAGCCCTACAGTTCTATGATTCGATGGTTGTTTTGACAGAATTTGCTGATTTAGCACAATTGAAACGTTTCATAAGAATGGCTCTACTGGGTCAGACTAAAGGTCCATCTAGCCCACTGTCTTCCGACGGTGGCCAGTGCCAGGTGCCCCAGAGGGAATGAACAGAACAGGTAATCATCAAGTGATCCATCCCCTGTCGCTCATTCTCAGCTTCTGGCAAACAGAGGATAGGGACGCTATTCCTGCCCATCCTGACTAATAGCCATTGATGGACCTATCCATGAATTTACCTAGTTCTTTTTTGAACCCTGTTATAGTCTTCACAACATTCTCTGGCAAGGAGTTCCACAGGTTGACTGTGCATTGTGTGAAGAAATACGTCTTTTTATTTGTTTTAAACCTGCTGCCTATGTCGTTTGGTGATTCTTAGTTCTTTGTGTTATGAGAAGTAGTAAACAAGACTTACTTCTCTACTTTCTCTACACCAGTCATGATTTTATAGGCTGCAGTTGTACCTCCCCTTAGCCATCTCTTTTCCAGACTGAAAAGTCCCAGTCTTACTAATCTCTCCTTATATGGAAGCCATTCCATACCCCTAATCATTTTAGTTGCCCTTTTCTGAACCTTTTCTACAGGCAGGTTGCATCTTAGGCGCATTTAACATTCAACAATTTAAAAACTCAACTGGAAGTGCGGGCGATGAACTCAATGAGAGTTTCACTATACGTGATTACGTGGTAACCGCGGAATGGAACCCTCGCATAAGACGTGACATGCCTGTATATGTTTTTTTGAGATGGGGTGACCACATTTGCACACAGTATTCAAGATGTGGGCCTACCATGGATTTATATAAAGGCAACATGATATTTTCTGTCCTATTATCTATCTCTTAATTATTCCCAGTATTCTGTTCGCTTTTTTGACTGTTGCTGCACATTGCGTGGATGTTTTCAGAGAACTATCCACAATGACTCCAAGATCTGTCTTGAGTGGTAACAGCTAATTAAGACCCTATCATTTTATATGTATAGTTGGGATTATGCTTTCCAATGTGCATTACTTTGCATTTATCAACATTAAATTTCATCTTCCATTTTGTTGCCCCATCACCCAATTTTGAGACATCCTTTTATAACTCTTCACAGTCTGCCTGGGTTTTAACTGTCTTCAGTAATTTTCTGTCATCTGCGAATTTTGCCACTTCACTATTTACCCCTTTTTCCAGATCAGTTATGGATATGTTGAATAGGACTGATCCCAGAACAGACCCCTGGGACCTGGAGGGCACCACTGTTTACCTCTCTTTATTCTGAAAACTGACCATTTATTACTATCCTTTGTGTCCTATCTTTTAACCAGTTACCAGTCTGTTTCCTGGAGATGGTTTAGTTTTGCCAGAACGGTGACAGGTTTGCTTTGAAAACCTGTCTGCTTTCCTTCCTGCCCACTCACCCGGATGTCCTGGGGAGCTTGGGCTTCTGGAGTCCATAGCTGTGGGGTCATCCTGCCAGTTCAACTGCCCTGGCACTATGGCTCTGTTCCCTTTTGTGGTGAATTTCAAAATGTTTGGGCTTTGATCCAAACTGGAACTAAACCACATTTTGAAATATCAAAATCCTCTAAAAGGGCATTACCTTCCCCCTCCTAGCTCTACTTTCAACCCCAAAAGAAGTGGAGGCATGGAATCATAACAACACAAGGAGGGAGTTGTGCGGTGAGGTAGGGTTCTGTTGCAGGCCGTGTTATTGACATCACTGTCATTGCAAGTCAAAAGTGAGTCACAATGTGTGATTCGCATATTGTCCATAAACTATGCTGTATATATGAACTATAGGTGGTAAAATAGTGCCCCCTTGATTTGCTTCTGGGGCTTTTTCAGTTGTCTGTGGTGTGAGGAGCTACTGGAGGAAACCTGGTGCTAATAGGTGGAATCCTTGTTATCTTACTGTGAGAATTTGTGGTGTCAAATTTAGATTCCATTAGCCAGCTGAGGAAGGGAAGAGAGGCAGTGAACTGGGGGTGGATTGCAAACAAGTGGTAGGGAAAATCTTGGGAAGTTATCTAATCCCACTCCCTGTGCTGAGGCAGGACAAAGTATATGTAGACCATCTCTGACAGATGTTCATCTAAGTTGTTCTTTAAAACCTCTGATGACATGAGCAATCAGTCCCATTGATTTCAGTGGGACCCTGTATAAGCTTAGAGTTACAGGTGCTGAAGTGATCTGCTGTATTGGGCCCTGAGTACGTGTACATAAGCTGTTCTGATACTAAGGCAACGGACGTGTAGTAAAACCTAGATACCTCAGAAAGGAACTCAGTGAGCAGAACTGAAGTCCTCTCCTTAGACAAGTGCAGCATGGACAGTGATGGTTCAAACGCCCTGTAGAGGGGTGGCTGCCCCACTCCCATGCTGGAATAGGCAAGAGCAGGCCAGAGTGGCTGCGCGGGCAGCCAACGAATGAGAAAAGGGCCTACTGCGGGCCAATTAAGGCCAAGCTTATAGCCAGCCAATGAGAGAGAGGCTAGGCGATATAAGAAGGCTGCCTTGGAGGGAGGCAGTCAGTCTCTCCTGGACCTTCAAAGGGGAAGGTCCAGCTCCTGGGAGAGGAGCCACAGCACCAAGGCCAGCGCAGTGCTGGACAGGCCCAGGGGAACAGAAGAGAGCTCTAGCCTGGGTGCCTGTCAGGCTGTGGGCCCTGAGGAAAGGGCCATAAGGTGCAGAGGGACCACTGGGGGAGTGGCCCAGGGAGAGCGGAAAGTGCTAGGGGAGAAGAAGGGCAGGACAGCTGCCGCCAAAGGGTCCCTGGACTGGGACCCAGAGAAGAGGGCGGGCCTGGGTCCCCCCTTCCTCCTCATAGAGCACCCGGCTGCTGAGGTGGCCGTAGTAGACTGCACCAGACTCCTGCCAGAAGGGGTTCGACACGGGATGTGGTTGGCCACGGCAGCCAGAGGCCAGAAGGACTGCTGAAACAACTCTCCCACCCCCGGAAGGGGGTGAGTCTGGACTTGGAGGTACTGCCGGAGGGCAGTGCCCTGAAGATGACGCCGCACACAAGGAGTCACGCAGGTCCAGGCAATAACTGAGAGCAAGAGACGGACGGATCACCACCAGAGGAGGGTGCTCCACCGTGGAACTGAGCTAATTCCCGGACTATCCGGCAGGAGGCGCCAGATGGTGAGTCCCAACCCGTTACACACCCCTAAAGGCATGCTTCAGATTTAACCTAGCAGGACCAATTGCTGAGATGGGAATTCAGTCTTTGAGACCATGTGTTCCTTGGCTTCTTTGATGAAGAGAGACTATGGCAGCTGTGGTGATGTGAACAGTGGGAACGGCACCAAAACTGCTAACCTACACCAGGCTAAGTACTCATTGGGTAACTTCCTGTGACTATTGGTGTCTGTTGGACATGAACTGGTGATGTGGGAGTAGAAGGCTATAATCTTTTTGCTAGTCTCCTGAGCCATCTAATCTGCAAGGTTTACAGAGAATGCACAATCCTATGAACTAACTGCACCATAGACGTCCCTCACTGTTTAACAGACAGAACAGTAAAGTCCACTTTCTCCATAATTAAGAAGGAAATAAATGTTTCAATCACTTGAATACTCACAAGAACAAGACCATGGAATGGCAGGTCTGGTGAGTCTGGGGTAGATTCTCAAAGGCACTAAAGGGTGGTTAGGTACTCAACTCAAGGATCCAAACTGCTTATGGGTATGTGTAAAGTGTCCCTCCTCTGGGACCACTGACATCAGTTGTCTCATGGTTTACCAGGCAGAAAGTTTAAATAAATAAAATAAACTTTTATCAGTAAAATAACTCTGATGTCTATTATTTATAACAGTAAGTATGAGATAGAAGCTGGTCTTAATAGTTTTGTGGATTTACCTTTTACTTACAAGCAACATATTCAAAGATATCAAGTTCACATCCAAAACCATGAAGAATTCACCATTACGCGTTCCTTAGTGAAATGACATGGCTGCTCAAATTCCATTCTTAAAAAGTACCCAGTTTTCCACAGAAATATACTAGCTGGGCTATCAAGTGGCAGTGGAGAATATCAGTGGAACCATCCAGTTATTGTGGTTGTCTTGGTTTAATTTATCACACACATGATACATTACTGACATAAGATTACTCTTGTGTTTGGTAAATAATGCCCAACTGCCATAACTTTATTGTTCTCCTTAAAAAGTGCTTCCCTGTTCATTCTGTAAGAGGAGATGCTCAAGAGAAGTCTGCAAGACGTGGAATTAAAGGCCTCTTATATGACATTTTAGGATTCAAAGGTGTTGTTATGTATAGGTGTGCAAAATCCATTGATCTTGGTTCGTGACAACTTTTTGAGTATTTTTTTTTTTTGAAACCTGAGCCCCAAAGGGTTTAGTTATTTCATTAAGCTTGCTTAGAGTTTTGGGTTCACCCCTAACCTTGGAGAGCTTGCCTAATTCATTGCTAAACCTTCAAGTTTCATGCACTACTTCTCCCCCAACAGGCACAGTCATCTTTTTGCAGCAGACCCAGATATTTATTTTCCAGGATGGAGGTTTGGTGAACTAACTTACCCCCCTCTATGCCATTGGGGCAGATTGTTGCTGGCATAACTCCATTGATTTGAGTTAAATTACAGCAACAGAGACTTGGCCCAGTCTCTTAGGAGCAGTTGGTGGTCACCTTCTTAGCTTTCAGGTTCTGGCTGGTTGATTTTCTCAGGGCCCAGCTGCTTCTTGCTGAGCAGATCCCATTAGGAGAACTGGGATGGCCCCCTGATTGCTTGTTCAATAGCCGTTATGCCAGGTTTTGCTTCTGCAGTAGCTGGTTAGTTTTGGTTTGGTGCTAAATGGTGTCCAGCGTCTGTGTTGGTACTGGGGAAGCCTGTAAACCACTCAGATTCCACAGACCCACTTGTTTCAACTGATGCTGGGATGGTCTGATTGCCATCTTCTCTTTTTTAGCAAAAGCATACTGGAGATGGGCGTGCTGAAGGAGAATGGGGATGAAGGCAGGGGAAACCTATGAATGCCAGTGGCTGCTGGAGCCTGACTGACCATTGGGTTCAGGAGTGATTTGGGCTATTCAAGGGATGGAGAAAACGGTCTTCCTAAAATTGAGAGTTGGTTTCTGTTGCACATGGGGGAAAAAAAAGCTATCATTACTTGAAGCAAGTATAAGCAAATACTTTCAAACAGTCATCAGTTTGCAGGAGTCTCTCATCTGTTTGCGTGTTGTATCTTGGGTGACCAGATGTCCTGATTTTATAGGGACAGTCACGATTTTTGGGTCTTTTTCACATATAGGTTCTTATTAATTCCCACCCTCTGTCCTGATTTTTCACACTTGCTGTCTGGTCACCCTAGTTGTATCATAGAACTATATTAGCTAGTGATAGAATAAGTCCAGTTCATATTCCCTTCCGGGCAATGTGGGATTACCCAGAGAGTACATGTCCTAGAAACTAGTTCTGAAAACTCAAAATATAAAATAAAATGAAGAGGCTTGCACCATTTTTCTTGGCAGATATTAGAGCTCACTCAGCAGTGTTGCTGTTTGTTAATTCAGGGCTTTACCCTTCATCCAGATGTCTACAGATTTCTATCTGGTCTCCCCTTGTCATTGCTTAGCCAAGTTTATACAAATGTAATTCCCCTAAACTTTCCTTATATGTCAACGTCTTCAGGCCTTTAATCAGAGTCTTTGATACCCACGTTGGCTGAAAATAAGCTGGCATGAGTGAAGAGGGTGTTGAATTGAGTTGTCTGGTGGCAAATGCTCCTGAGACCTCACGCCATGTTTTCTGAAAAGCTCTTTTGAATACATCGGTGTGTGTACGTTGAGGCTCATGTTTATGTTATCAGACTTGCATCGTTTATACTTAATGCATTTGTAGTGCCTGGGCAGCACCATAAGACATTAAATGGCCATAAGGACAGGTGTTTGAAAATCAGGACCAGAAAGCGTGCACTAAACCTTCTGTTCCTCTCTGCTCATCTTCAGCATTGACTGCAACGTGACAGCTTCATTTTAATCCCTGGATTTTAACAGAGGAAGATTAGTCACCTGTCTGCTTTTTTGATGACTGTCCCAGTGCAGGGCAACGTAACAAGTCTTGGGTGTTGCTACCAGTCCGTTCAAACCATACCAGATGTTTGGAATGCCCTTTTTTGACTAGTCCATTTGGTCCTGCTCTATAAAATTGTCTGACAATTTCACAAATTATTTTGAGGGAGATGAATGAACTAAGCAGCATGTACACTTAAGGACAAAGTGTTCAAACTTTGCTTCCTAAAGTTAAGCCCTTGATTCCATATTGAGGCACAAATGTCCTGATTTTTCCAAATCCCCATTGATTTGCAGTGGGCACTGCAGGTACACGGGACCTAGAGAGCAGTAGTAACAATAATCATAGAGACCTGTGTAACCCCCAAGGAGCTTCCCTCCGTCCCTGGGACCCTTTGTGTGGGTAGCTCAGGTCGAGATACACTGTCCCTGGGAGGAAGGGCAAACTCAGAGTCTGCTGGAAAACCAAAAGAGAGAGAGGAGGGACACTGTGTAGAACGCCAAGGGGCCTGTTGGCTTGTGGGGAGCATTGCAGGTGTGCCTGCTCGCTGGAGGGGGTGCAGTCAGATGATTGACATGAACTAGAGCTAATCTGGCCAAAAGGAAGTGAGAGGCCCTCCCCTGGGAGCCCAGGAGAGGGGAGAAGCCACATTTTGGAGCACCCTGGAGCCAGCCGTGTGTGTGTGTGTGTGTGTGTAGGTGCTGTTGAGTCCCAGGCCTGCATGCAGGATCCCCCAGAAAACTGGCCTCTGTGGACCGGGAGGCACGATCCCTCTGCTTGGTCCTTTCCTTCTCCAAGGTGACTCCCAGTTTGTAGAGCTTAGTTCAGAAAATTCCTTCCTACCCCAGCCAAGCGGAGTTAGCCCTCTGGCTCTGCAGGTGAAGTCAGTCACCAAACAGCAAGTTCTGCTCTGGCTGCTGGTCCAGGGCTCCCGCCTGCATGGAGTGCCTCAGAGCACTGGGATGGGAGATGATAAACTTGGGAGTTTAGTATATTTTTGTAACCTGCACCTTGAGCCCTGCACACCATTCTAGTGAGGGGAAATCCTGGGACTAGAAGCTGCCAAGAGGCCCCCTGCCAGAGGCCTTGGAACTCTACCACACCCTATTCCAAGAAGGAGCAATAAAGAAGTCCTCCAAATGGCCTAGAAAGGCTGCATGGGAATCAGGGCCTAGTAGGGCCATCTAAAAGGAGCTGCAGGATGACAGAGCAGGAGTCAGTTGCTGTGTGGAGCAAGGATGGTGTTCCTGGCTCGCTGAAGCAACTGCAGAACCATGGGCAAAGCAGTTGCTGGCAGTCACTAGGGGAGCAAGAAGGAGCTCTTGGCTGGCTGCTGCGGCTCGGTACAAGAGTGAAAGCTAGTGAAGAGGATGAAACGCAAGCCAGAGACCCTGAGCAACCAGGAGAGCTGGAGGTGATAGTGGTCATTGCACTGGATTGGTAGCTAAATGTTTTCTTCTCCAGCTGATCCATGCTTCAGCTGCACTTTTTTTAACAGAAAATTGGGGTTTGAACTAGATGACTTTCTCAAGAAAGTGTCTTTTTTTTTGTGGAAGAGTCTGACTTCATCAAACCGAAAACTTTGATTTTGGGGTTTTTGACTAAAAATTTTATTTTGAAATTTCCCAGGAGGGGTGAGGGGGGAGGAAAGGAGAAATCCTGTTTTCCAGCTGACTTTACTCAATGCGTTAGCTTCTTTCTAGACTTTGCTGTTCTGCAAAATAAGCAGCACGATGAACTGTCATTTAACCATTTTAATCTCAAACAAAACTGAAGAAACAAGTGTCAATAAGGGTATGTCTACACCGCAGAGACTAAACTGGCATAGCTATGCAGGCATTGCTCTGTGGTGTAGACACGGCCTATTGTGGCAAAACGTTTCTCTGTCGGTGTGTGAGAACACCGCCACCCTGCAATGATGTTCGTTATGTCGATGTGACAGAGGGTATAGTGATGGACACAAAGTCGCCATCTCAAGAACAGCTGAGTACTCTCTCACACTTGTAGATACAGGTACATTTATATATGAATTAAAGGAGTCCTTCATGCTTTTGGCAAGTTGGCTTTCTTTTCAAGTGTCTCAAAGTTTAGGCATGAGTCATCCTCCAAAAATCACGAGACTGACTAAAAAAAATCACGAGATTTAAAAAAATAATAAATATGGGATCTTTTTGGTGTGAGAGACTCCAGAGTTTGTCTACGAGCTTTACTGCACAATCATAAGGGACAGAAACTTAAAGAATCTAAGTGAGATTCTTCCATAATCACTTGCTTTCAGGAGTTGAGGCTTTGTCAGGATACTTGGTGATTATTTTTAAACACATGAGTTGGCAGCACTGCACGGAGGTGTCATGTTTTCCTTGATAGTGAAATAGAAATTGAGGCTTGAGTTCCCCACCAGGAAATGCCCCTGTCCTCACTGTGCTTTTATTGGGAAACTGTGGGTCAGTTTATTCAGACTCTACCAGTTGCAGCAGGCCATCCTGAGAGGCAGCTGTGCTGCAGATGCTGGTTTGCACTCTCAGTATTGCAGCCGGCCCGTACCACAGACTTTACCTACCCAGATGCTATTTCCTGGTTTTAAAAAAAGTGGATCTTTGATCTTCATTAACTGTTTCTGTTTTCACAGGGCTTTATGGTGGTGTGGGGGAGGGGGCAGTCCTGCTCTGTATATGCCTGTGGAACTCTGTTGACTTCAATGGGGTTAGCGCAGGTGTAGCGGAAGGCACAACTGGGTCTTATTATTTTAGCATGCTGTATGCAGTCCTTGCATTTATCATACGTAATAGCTTGTTACCCATGCTCTGCTTATAAAGGCCTGTTCAGCGACAGAAATGCTGGATGGGTTCCTGTGTAGCAAACTGTAAACGTCTCAGGAGTATCTCATCAGCTGTGTGATTCATTTTGCTCCCCTGTTGCAGGATTATTAAGTGCATTTGTCACTGGGGAGGTCATAGCAATGAGAAGCACTCAGAGAGACTGTGTACTGTTTAGTCTGTGAACAGATGGGTCCGTTTTCTAGAATCTAGCAGAGGTGTTTCCTCCCTCGGTGCCCTCCCTCCATGACACATAGTGCCATCTGTGCAATTAAATTAATTTAGCTGGGGGATTTCCACTGACTGCCTCTTTGCTCTGCAATTGGAATGGCAGGGCCTGGGGCCTGGAGAAATCACTTTCTATAATTACTTTACATGGCAGTGCTATTCTGAAGAGTCATGGAAATATTTTTTTTCATGTTGCAGGTTTGATTTTTCAGCTGCTCCGTTTAAACCCTACTGGAACAATACAGGGTTTCTCTGCTAATTGTGAAATGGGGGAAGGAGGGAAACTCAAACCTGACATGGGTTATATTGGCAAATGGGACACATGATGAGCTTCCACACTGCTAGCTCAGAGAGATAAATCCACTGGGCATGTATGCCTGTGCGGATATTGGTGGATCCTTTTTGTCAGATAATTCATTGTTTGAATACAGATTGCCAGTGTTTACTCTTTTAACCACATGCATTTCAGGCGTCCTGGAGCCACCTGAATGATGGGGCATCCGTGCTATGGAAAATGCCGCTGGGAGGCGTGATTTTAATGCTTTGCAGATATAAGCTTCTTTTTGGGAATCTCCTACAATTCTGCATCTCAATGCCCTGGATTGGCTTCTCCCACCAGAGTCTCTGTGCCTTCCTAAATGCCATGCCTGGACAGGGAGTTCCCCCGTTTGTGGTCCATCAAACCACTCCACTTCCTCATTCCGATCCCTTCTTACTTGTCCCACAGGGGAGCTGATAATATGCCGTACTAGTATTGTAAGCTCTCTTTGGGGCAGGGATCATCTTAGTGTGTGTCGTACAGTGCCTAGCCCAGGAAGGTCCTGATTCATGTTTGGGATCTCTAGACCCTAACTGCAGAACAAATTAATAATAGAGAAACCACAGTAATCCAAATAAAAGTCCCAGTCCCTTCTTCTGCTGAATTAAAATGAGAAGTCCAGTACCTGGCCTAGAGAGTGCACTGAACGTATAGCCTTCCCGTGTAGGAATGTGAGATAGTGAGCGTGTGGCTTCTGAATACAGCAATGAATAACATTAGTAATATTGACAGAGTCCTGTGGCACCTTATAGACTAACAGATGTATTAGAGCATAAGCTTTCGTGGGTGAATACCCACTTCGTCGGATGCATGCTGTGGAAATGACCAGAGGCAGGTATAAATATGTAGGAAGAGATCAGGCTACAGATAACAAGGTTAATTCAATTTCAGGGAAAATGAGGCTCTCTTCTAGCAGTTGATCTGGAGGTGTGAACACCAAGGGAGGAGAAACTGCTTTTGTAGTTGTCTAGCCGTTCAAGGTCTTTGTTTAATCTTGAGCTTATGGTGTCAAATTTTCAAATGGACTGAAGCTCAGCAGTTTCTCTTTGCAGTCTGGTCCTGAAGGTTTTTTTTGCTGCAGGATGGTTACCTGCTATAGTGTGTCCAGGGAGACTGAAGTGTTCTCCTACGGGTTTTTGTATATTGCTGTTCCTAATATCTGATTTGTGTCCATTTATCGTTTTACGTAGGGACTGTCCAGTTTGGCCGATGTACATAGCAGAGGGGCATTGCTGGCACATGATGGCATATATTACATTGGCTGTGCAGGTGAAAGAACCAATGATGGTGTGGCTGATCTGTTTAAGTCCTCTGATTGTGTTGCTGGTGTAGATATGTGAGCAGAGTTGGCATCGAGGTTTATTGCACGGATTGGTTCCTGAGTTAGAGTTGCTACAGTGCAGTGTGCAGTTGGTGGTGAGAATATGCTTCAGGTTGGCGGGTTGTCTGTGCGTGAGGACTGGCCTGTTTCCCAAGGCCTGTGAAAGTGAGAGATCATTGTCCAGGATGGGTTGTAGATCACTGATGATGTGTTGGAGAGGTTATATTAGTTAACATGTAAACTGCTATGACAGTATATCACAGAAACATTTTAGGTTTCACAAAAGCTCAATTTTTGGATCTTAAAGTTGTGGCCGTTAAGGTCAGTGTTTGAGTTTCTAGGAGAAAAGACCTGACTCCACCCACCAAGTCTTTTTTGCTGCGGTACTAGAGTAGTGGCAGGTGAGAACTAGGTCTATGAAGAGCTAGTGAAAAGCTCCCAAAGGGGTTTTTTGGTAAAATTACAGAACCAAAAGTCTGTGCACCTGCTGCTTTCTAATAGCAAAGTGGCAGGGCACACGATAGAAACTCACAGAAAATCTTCCAGTTTCTGGCACTGGCCTGGGAGCTACTGGGGATGTGACCCTTAGTTCTTTGTAGGTCAAGGGTATGATGAGGATGATCCACCTTTGTGGTTGTCACTTGGTTTGGTGAATGTGCCCGTCGGCATGTGTGATGGCCGACAAATGTTGCCACTTGCTTATCACCCTTGTTTAGTTTCAGGGGGCAGAGGAGCGGGGGAAGGTGTGGGTATGTTTTTAAAGAGATGTTATTTGTTGGCTTTTCTTTGGCCTGGGCATTGCAGTGTCCTCCTCATAGTCTGGGGAGGAAGAGGATAATTATCTTTCTTTTACAGATAGGAATACTGAAGAACAGAGAGGTTACATGGCTCACTGACTAGTGATTCTGGTTGAGCTGTGACTAAACCCACATGGGAGGCAGTATCCCTTAGTGGATAAATACCTCAGTGGCAATCAT
This sequence comes from Dermatemys mawii, assembly GCA_007922305.1. Lineage (NCBI taxonomy): Eukaryota > Metazoa > Chordata > Testudines > Dermatemydidae > Dermatemys > Dermatemys mawii. Next base: position 1,415,589 of record ML677383.1, read on the forward strand.
GCGATCTGGATCTGTTCTCATCTATGGCACTGGCCTACTGAGTGACCTTCAAGTCACATTCTCTCTCTGCCTCAGTTTCTCATTCTGTAAATTGGAGATAATGGTACAGCCCTCCTTTGTAAAGTGCTTTTTGCTCTATTGATTAAATGCATTATATGAGAGCTACGTAATGACAATAATATCCTCCAGGTTTTATCCAGTCAGTGCCTTAAACATCAGATCATCCTTCCTCTTAAGTCAGTGATACTCAGTGAACAGACATATTTGAGATCTGCTGGTGAAAAGAGACTCATAAAAGCCAGATATTGTTATTTGATCACGATCAACCCGGCATGTTCTTTGAGATGATGCTCATCCATGACTACAGTTGGGTTTCCTTTCCATGCTTTTCTTCCTATCTTCTTGTTTAGATTAAAGGCATCTACATGTGGGGATGCATAATAAATAGAGTGTGGAGTGGGGAACGGAAGCAGGGATTAGGAGTTGGGACTCCCATCTTCTGTTTTCAGCTCTACAACTAGCTCTCTCAGATTTTGGGCCAAGTCAGTTATCCTCTCTGTGCTTTCAATTTTCTGATGTGCAGGAAGAGTGTAATGCATGTTCAACACAGTGTCAGTTGCTCACAGACATGTTGCAAGGGCTGACAATGTTCATAAGGCACTTTGAGATTCTGAAATGAAAATTTGTATTTAATATTTCCAGCTCTATTTTGGCATTATTTTGATCAGGAGGATCAAGAATCCTGCTCTTGTCTCCAGACCCTCTCTAACCAGTATTTTTACTTCCTTAGCTCTCCTCTGTGCTGCGATTTAGCTCTGGCTTTGTAACAGATTTGCACAATCACCAGAGCAACTTGCTAGCCGAGGTACAAGATCTACTTAAGTATAATGATTATAAAAATGAATTGCTTTCCTCAAGTGAATGGCCGAGTAGAAATGTGCAAGGCTGGATTGTTTAAAAATTGGAAGTGGCCTGTGGGTTTACTGATGGGTGGGACTGGAGGTTTTTCATTTGTTTTCAACAGCTGAACAGTTGCCCTTTCGAATGGGAGTTATCCTGAAGGCAGAGAATAAGTATGCAAATCTACCTATGAGCTATAAAACAAACTGAACGCTCTTTTCTGCCGTTTAATAAATTTACCTCCCATCCAATAGTAATTTGCATCTTGTATGATCATTCTGTAACTTCTGAGAAAGATGGTTGAGTCTGATATAAAAAGCAACCTCTTTCAAGCCAGAGGATTTCATGTGGAGGCGAAAAGGGCTAACCCCAAAAGGCAAAACTAGTTGCAAATAGGCACGTGTTTTCAAGTGATACAAGCCTGGTGTTTACTAAACAAATAAAAAGGGAGATGGACCGGAATCTGGGTCCTATGTTGACAAAGGCCTGGGATTGCTCTGAAAACTGGGACATGGTCCCCAGGGGGCTGGGCAGCATTGTAAGTCTGAGTGGAACCTAATTACCTGACAACTGGTGATGTCATTGCTTAGGAACCTTTTTCTTAAGCCAATTAAGTTAAATCAGTACAATCTCCCCCCCACCCCATCTCTCCCTCCCTGATTATGGACTGATTTACACTGGCTTAAAATTGTTTATATCTGTGCAAGTGAAACTGATATATAAACAGTTTTAAACGAGCCCTAGGTTTGGAGAGACCTACCAGACAGCTCTGTATTGGCTGGAAGGAAGGTTTGTATGAAGTGAGGACTATGGGAAGGGTAAATGAAGGAGGATGAAAACAAGTGTTCCCAGCCATCGGAAAAAGAAGTGGGAGAATGTAGCTGAAATGCAAATGGTGCTAGGTCAAGTGAAATGAGGGACTGAGAATAGCAGAGTTTAGATTCCTCACGTGCTCTCTTGATTCTGCTGCAGCCTAATTTTACAGCTACACATGCCAACCATTGCCTGTGTGCTAAATGAAGTTAATTTTTAACTGTGGTTTATGCATGCACATGTCCTTTGCAAAGCAGATAAGTCTAGCGCTTGGACCACAAATTATGTACTCGCCCTGCCTGCTGCTGTTTTATGACCACACTTCCATGATTGCCCTGAACCCTTTGTTGTTTTATTGATGTTTGTTAGGTTTGGGGAGCGATTGAAGTTGTTGGTTTGTTACAGAGAATGTTTCTGCAGCGATCGCTGTAGGAAAACAGTCTCCCAGCTGAGTGGGTTTGATTTTTATTTCAGTTATTTTGTAGGCAAGTAGTTTTGTCCTTCTAATTTTATTTTATATACACACAAGCATGCATGCATACACACACAAGCATGCAACTTTTTAATGATAAAAGTTCTTTGAAGTGCCTACTTTTTCATATATGCATCCCATTAAGAAGCAGAGATCTGGTTTTGTGTTTGTAAACACACAAACATGCATATGTGTGTGTGCACACTGTGAATACACACATTAAACATGTGTAAATGCGCACACACACATTCATATAGAGATTCATGGCTCTGATGGCCACAAGGGACCATTAATCATGTGTTCTGATCTCTTGCATATCACAGGCCAATAATGTCTATCCAATGTATGTGGGGGTTATTGGGGTGGAGGGGATGAGGTTCCTACACTAAAAGGCTTCAACTTCAGAGCTAAGGTTGCTAGATGTCCTATCCCATCAACACAAACCCTGAAAAGCAAGGAAATAAGTGGCTAAGTCATTCAGCTTTCCCCTCTACACTCCCACTCTTGGTTCCTCTCCTAAATCTCAGTTACGTTCCATCTACCATCCACAGCCTCCATTTCTCCGCTCTTTTCCAGAACAGACAACCACTATCCATGTTTATTGGTTAAATGTTTACGTGTTCTGCTGACTAATGTGATGTGGCTTTTGTAAGTAGCTCCCTATGGGTGTTTTAATCAGGATGTGTGAGGCTTGTGGGCAGATTGTGAGCTGTGGCTGTCAGAGAGATTTTTCTGTTGCGTGAATTGGGCGACTAGCTCTTTTAGCTGGAAGTCGTCTTGAGGCAGAAGGTAGAGAATTGGAATCTCTGTGTGTAGTGTGTTGGTGGATTCAGTTTATGGTCAGAGTTAAGGCTCATTGTGGTCATCTGGTTTTTCAGGAGGAGGGCTGTGGGTAAAGGAAGAGGGGAGTGGCTGAGGTTGGAAAGGGAAAGTGATGTCTGAGTATGCAATAACAGAGCGATTTATCTCCTTGCTTTACCTTATTTCAAAGTTAACGAAGATTTTGTGTGTGGGAATTTCCCATCTTTTTAAATCAAATATCTGTTAATATGGATGATTATTTATATGGATGGCTGTTGGTGCTGATATGTGTTATCTCCTGTATGTTCTCCTACAGAGCCCTCATATTTCCCATGTTCTCCTGGACATCCACACTGCTCTTTTTCTCCCCTTTACGTATCTGGAGAGCCTGCTCATGCCCAGGCCTGGATTGCCTGAGTGCTTCTCACAACTCTTCAGCATTATCCCCTCGTCCTTCCCATGCCCTCGCTTACCTACAGAGTAGGTTGAATGATGAATAAAAGCAGGATGTAGGGGATGGGTGGTTGTAGGCTTCAAGGTGGTAGGTGGGGACAAAGGAGGTCTGAGATGAGCAAGGTTGGGGTAGATCGTGGACTGTAGGGTCCATTTTGTATGTGCAGGAGAGTAAGGGTGGGGTGGAGCAAGGTGGTTGTTGGGGGATCATGGGGAATATGTGTGGCCTCAGCAGGGAGGGGCTGGGAGAAGAAACAGGGAGAGGACATTTGTTCTGACTTCTCACCGATACGGGGAACAAGCAGGGGAGAGACAGATTCTCCAGTATATCACATGGAGGTAGCATCCTCCAAACCCTCAGAAATTCTGACTGGTCTGTTACACCTTGGACAGGGCAATAGGGTGACATCACCAACCTTCTTACACCCTTCTCATAGGATATGTTTACACTGCAGCTGGGAGTGTGCCATAGAGATCCAAGTCTGTCCTTTTTGCCGAACTAAAATGAAGAATGTGGTTAAGGGGAGGGGTTGGATGATAAAACTAGGTGTATTCTATTTGTGTTAGGAATAGGTTGGGGATAGTATGACTTGATCAGAACTCTGTGTAATAACTGCCCATGTTATCACAAGCAGAACAGTACCCCTGAGGAAAGTGACATGCTCATTTGAAGCAGGAGATGTGAGGATTCTACGTGAAGAGGCTAGCGGATGGGTATCTAATATCAAAGCCACTGAGGCACAAAATGTCTTTATGGGAGGGAGGATAAAAATAGAGAAATGTATGGGAAAGTACATTAACCAGAAGCAGGGTCAAGTGGCCCAACATTTTCTCTTCTATTCAAGTGTGTCTGCGTCTCAGCCTATGATTGGCAATTCTCTCCCCAGAGACCACAAGGACCTGTCAGCTCTCTTGTTTTACTGCTTAGCCGGACATCAGTGGAGTTCAGCTCTGAAGGAAGGCAGTCAGTGTCATTTGCTACTCTTTCAGCAAGTGCTTTATTGCTCCAAGCAGGCACAAAGGAATTGTTGAACCGAAGCTAAATAAATTAGGGATGATTTTCCGTCTCGTCTTTTGTGTTGACCCGCTGAGGTTGCTGCAGTTTTATATTGTCGTCATTAACAACACACCAATAATTAGTATTTAATAGAGTGTTGCCCTGCTGCAGGAAGGCATTGAATTTACCCTTTGGATAATTATGATGATGGTTATTAATTCACTGAGCACCTACAATAGGGCTGATGCTTTACAATTGGCCGTTGCCCCAAGGAGGTCATATCCAAAACCACCTGTTCAGTTACACATAGCACATCAGATAATGGCTCAAGTCTGAGATTTATTGCATGTTATTTCCAAGTGCCTGAAAGTGTGTTGGATTAAAGATGTAGTCCTTTCCCCAAAGATCTTGCCCTTTGTGTATGTTCCTACTATTGATTTCTCAGCATTGAAAAAGCTGGCTAATGGCTGAGCATAATGCTACAGAGATATGGCAAAATAGATTCTGCTCAGATTCCATGCCTTAGGAATTGCTCACCTCCTCAAGTAGCCTGTAAAGATTCCCTTTTATACATAGAGATGAGAGAGAGCTCGGAAAAATTGTTGAGACTGTCTTGTTGATCTTTGATATTTCTGTTGTAATAGCACTCGAAGATCCTGATCAAAGTCTGGATCAGTTGAGCAGAGTGCCTTAAAAATAGTTGAGAGGAAATAGGCCAAGATTGTCAAGAGTGAGTAGTGATTTTTTGCATACCTTGATCTTTGAGAGTCCAACTTAAGACACCTAAAAGGGGACTGATTGTCAGAAAACACTTAGCAACACCCAATCTTTAGAATTCAGGACCCTTTAAGGCAGTGGTTCTCAAACTGGGGGTCGCGGGCTGATTCCAGGGGGGTAACGAGCTGCCGACGCCTTTGGTGGCATTTCAGTGGAAGCTCCAAACATGCGAGTGAGTCCGCCAAAAAACCACCGAAGTGCAGGCTTCCACTATCTGTGGTGTTTTTGTGGACACGGAGACGAATGCTGTGTGTCCACCGAAGTGCCTCTGAAACCAGAAGAGTTTAATTCGGCTGCATTTCGGCGGACATACCCGAGGCATGGGAGGACACAGCAGAGCAAAAAAGGGTCACCAAACCAACAAGTTTGAGAGCCACTGAATTGTACATGAACCTCTTCACAGTTGCCTCCTTTCCTACTACTGATTTTGCAGTCCCTGTTTAGAAGTTAAGAGCCTCTGAGAGGTTTGGAACCTGTTCAGTCTGATCCACTTGGTGCTGCCTCAGTTCTCGGCACAGAAATCACAATATTCGTGTGGCAGAATTTGATTTCCTGCGAAGGTTTTTGTCCCTTAGAAACACTAGAGACATTAGGGTTTGTACTTTTTGTTTTCCCTTTCCTCCCTCCTTTCTTTTTTTCCTCTTGCTTCTTTTTTCCCTTTTTTTTCTGCTTCCATCCCTCCACCAAAGAGGTATGCGTGTGCCTGAGAAGGAGGATTGCTCTCATTGTGGGAGGCCCTCACAAAGAGGTGGGGCTGGAATAGTGCTGTGAGAGTGACCCCTTCTGGTGGTGACCTGGGCCACCCTTTGGGACATCTGATGAGACCCCCTCAGTGCCCATCAGTCAGAGTCTCCATGCTGATTGGCCAAGAGGGGGCTATTGACAAGGAAGGACTCTGATCTTTTTGTTCTCTTTGTACACCTTGCATGTAAGTCATAACCAATCAGGTATTGGATTATTATTGCTGCTTCTGTCCAATAATTGTCTCTGAACGGTTGATGATTCTAATGTTCTAGTTTTTCTAAAATACTTGCTGAATAATGACTAGGAACAGTTGTTGGTCTGTAGCTCATTTGAGAGCACTTTATTCTGATCAGTCAATGTATCCAAAAAGGCTGGCCAGGAGCAGGACATCAGTCTTGCAGTGGAGTGGTGGATGTGGCAGTGACATCACAAAGGCTTTTTGCAGGACTTCAGCCTATTGGCAAAAGTGTTTGGGAGGCGGTGACCTCACAGGGAGAACCTGACATCAGCTGGGGTCAGGACAGAGGTGCAGGGCAGGGGCAGCCTCAGAGACTCCTCTAGCTTTGCTGCAGCAAGTCTCCTTCTCGGCCTCTCTTTGAGGACTGAGTGAGACTTAGGATTCATATACATCTGTGGTTCTCACACTGGGGGTCGCAACCCCCTGGGGGTTGCAGGCCAATTCCAGGTGGGTCGAGAGCTGCTGACGCCTTCGTCAGAAGCTTCAAACATGCAAGCGAGTCCGCTGAAAAACCGCCGAAGTGCAGGCTTCCGCTATCGGCGGCATTTCGGCGGACACAGAGACAAATGCTGTGTGTTCGCCAAAATGCCACCGAAACCGGAAGAGTTCAATTCGGCGGCATTTCGGCGGACATACCCGGGGCTCGAGAGGATATGGCAAAGCAGGGGTCATCGAACCAGCGAGTTTGAGAACCACTGCTTTAAGGTGTGTCAAGTTGGACACCCAAGAGGGATGCATGAAAAACCACTTATCACTCCTGACAAATTTGTCCATAGTCCCTGCTCCAAAGAGCTTAAAACATAATTTACGCTAACTTGTTGTATCTTGTTTCTGTCAAGCACAGTAGGTGGGAAAGGATCCAAATTGTACTGGAAACTCATGGAATACGGTGACATGAAAAGAATTTTCAAAAAATTGAGTTTTTGCCTTTTGTTGTTTCTTTCTTTATATATAAAAAAGATAGAAAGGGGTTCCCTCCCCTCCAAAATAAGGTGGGTTTTTTTCCTACTTGGGATTCATTCAGACTCCACTTGGATCAAAGCTGAGAGAGGTTTGTGCACGATCTGCTGAGATTTATAAGCATCTAGTGCTCAGAGAGATCTCCGTGGTTAGGGCATCCGGGTAGGGCTTGAGGGTCATGGGTCTGCTTCCCAGCTCAGCTGCAAACTTCCTGTGTGACTGTAGGCACTTAGATGCTTCTGAGGATTTCACTTCAAGTGACTTAGAAACCATAGGGCCAGTTTGTTCCTAAAATCTCATACTGCCCTAATTTTGTCAGTAGACTGGCTTTAATTGGAGTTGGGCCCCTAGGTCACTTAAATGCTTTTGAAAATTTGACACTGAGCCTCACTTCCCAACCTGTGCAATGAGGCTGGTAACAGTTTCTTCACAACACTCCTGTGAGTTAAGATACAGATGTCAGACTGCGAGGCACTCAGATAATACAGTTATGGGGGTGGGGGGTACAGAGTGCAGTACATAGTAGGTCCATAATACCCAGCCAAATGCTGGGACTGGATGATAGGGGATGAATCGCTCAATAATTGCCCTGTTCATTCCCCCGATGCATCTGGCATTGGCTGCTGTTGAAAGACAGGATACAGGGCTGGCTGGCTGTTCTTCTGTTTCTTAGGTGTTGCTGATCCCTGCTTTGGCTGGCACTATGGGAAATGCTAGTTTTCCAACGCTTAATGAATTCATGATGAGCCAATGATACAGGCTTTGAAACCAGTTTTACTGCCATGCTTCACTGCAAACCTTTTTATTTAAGATTTTCTTTTCATGGAGCTTCAGATAGCACCCACGTAAAATTGAAATCGAAATCTCCAGGAGAGATTAGGCCAATTTCACTTGAGTGTTTTTGTTGTGGTTTCTTTTTTGGGGAATCAAGGGGCTAAAATAACCAAGGTCAGCACCTGGCTTGGTGCTACCAGTTAAGCTCCTCTTGGGGATAGTGGTGTTGAGTTACATTGTGTTTGTAATTCATCCATTGTGGCAGTTACTAAATAATCCTGTAAAACGAGAGCAGAAGGGATGGGAAGGTTATGAAAACTTTGTGCAGTAATCCAAACTGAGAAGATTGCTCTTGAAGATAATTTCAGGATTATCTGCTCTCTTCAGAAAACATAGGTTAGAAAAGATAATGGTTATCCAAAATCTTGAAGAAGAAAAATTTTAAAAAGTTATAGCCCTAATAAAGAATACACTAATCTTCACCATTCAAGCAAACCCTCCCTTCATTCTCCCATCTTGTTGATATAAATTATAAGAATCTGGGTGCGGTGTTCCTGTCTAAGTGCCTACTATAATGTTGGCCATATAGAAATATTGTCTAGTATTTTAGTACTCTTTTCACAGAAGGCTTCTAAAGTGCTTTACAGCTTTTATATATACAGTATGTGCATATGTTTTCTTTGGGGAACACCACCATTCCATGCCAACTGTGTTTTCATGCAGGTAAAAAGGAATTGGCCCTGTAGGAATTCAGCCGAGACCCTGGGGCTACATCCTTACCTCCTGCTAAACGAGTCATAGGCTCTTTAAGGATTTTGATATCAGGGCCATAGCTTACATCTTACCTTAAAAATAGTTCCTCCAGCAGAACAATGCCCCTTAACACCATGATAGGAGTGTGCTACAGGAGTGATGTAAGGAGAGGAATACCCCCTACTGAACCCTAATATCTCTAGCTCCTGTGTTTTCCTTGAAGATCTCCCATGAAAATACAGACGAGGCCTGACCGTAGCTTACGGGTCTGACTCGATAGTTGTCCAAGTGGTATGTGGCTTCAGGCCAAGCATATCCACATTTTGAAATAGGATAGTTACAATTGGAAATAACTTTCCGTGATCTCATAATTAGATCTGGTGACCTTCTCTAATTTCTTTCTTACCCTCCCCTGTCCCCACGGACCTTTCCCCTTATTTTTATCTATATAAAACCCCACCAATTCTTGTTTATTCTGTTACTTTGGTCCTCACAGTCACTTTGATTGTAAGGATGACTCTTGGTCAAAGGTGAAGAATGTAAGTCACACCCAACCAGGCTATTGCCAGATACTTCAGAGGCAGATAGAAGCTCCTTTGTAGGGCACCTGTTTGTGCCATACAAGACCATGGTGAATTGTGAGAAGGTTTACTTCCACCTTCTTCAGTCAGGAAAGAGTAGAGGAACTGCAATGGGGGTTCAGGGAAAGAGATTTGGATGGATGTGGGATGTCTCCTGGCTGTGGAATTAGGTGGCACTGAGTGAATTGTGTGGGAGAGTAAGTGGATGTGAGGTTCAGGAAAAAGAAGGATGGAAACAGCTCAAGAGGGGAAATGTTGAATTGAAAGTGAGGGTAGTTGCTAATCAGGACCCTGTTGCGTTGTTGTCTTGCAGGAAAATTACAGATCTCATTATTATCCATTTATATTATGGTAATGCCTAAGGACCCCAAACAAAGCCAGCCCCCTTTGTGCTGTGCACTAACAGTGAGAGTCCCTGCTCCAAGGAGCTTACAATCTAGATCAGTGGTGGGCAACCTGCGCCCCTTAGAGTAATCTGCTGGCAAGCCGTGAGACAGTGTTTACATTGACTGTCCACAGGCATGGCCCAGTGGCTACAGTTTGCTGTTCCCGGCCAATGGGATTTGCAGGTGGCTGTGCCTGTAGACGGTCAGTGTAAACACTGTCTCATGGCCTGCCAGTGGATTACCCTGATGGGCCGCGGGTTGCTCACCACTGATCTAGATAGACAGGACAGAGAGAGGTTTGGGGCGGGCTGTGTGTGTGAGAAGAGACATAACACACAAGCGGAGTGAACAGTGGGAGGGTTCAGAAACTTCACATTGGTTCTGTGATTTTTCTTTCTTTTTTTTTTTTACTTTACTTTTTTGGGGTGAAAGACAAAGAATGGAGTGGCCGGGGGGCTTGGGAGCAGAAAGGGGAGAGCATGGAGTGAGGATCAAGTTAAGTAGTGGAGTCAGGGGTTGGGAGGGAGTTGGTGCAAGTAGCCAATCAGCATAGGGTATATTATGGAAAAAAGGCATTGGGCACGAATGACCCTATCAGTGCCCCAGGGTCACTACTGGAGCTACTTGTCGCTGCCCTTAGAGGCTGGACTCTTGGCGACCTTTCCCAGCAGTTATTTCCTTCCCCGAGCTCACGTTGCTGGTGGGAAGTAGGATGTGGTAGGGGGTGAGTCTGAGTCCATCACAGCGTTCTGGAGCCCCTCCCCCGTCCCTCATATTTATGGAAGTGGGGGGCTTTTAAGGAGACCGTAAGTGAGAGGAATTTTGCAGTGATTCAAACGTGAGGTGTTGAATGGGTGAATAGAAGTTTCACCAGGCGCCAGGTCAAGGTAAGTACGGAGCCTGGCAGTGTGTCAGCAGGCAGGCATATTGCTGAGGGAGAAATGGGAGGTAAAAGAGCATCCATCAACGTGTTTTTTTAAACAAAGTAATATACAGAGGAAAGTCTGAGTGGTGTAAAGGGGCTTCAGTGTAGGTGAGAATGTGGCCCATTACGACTTGTACAAGGTACTTCCGTCCATTAATTATACTAAACGCCATCCTCCCCACATTCTACCAGGCCAGCTTTGCTAAGTTATATGCAGGCAAAGAAGAAACTGGAGTCCTGCATTCCTGTACTGAGTACCTACAAATACATTACACACAAGTCAAGAATGGATTCTGCAGTGGTGACTGAGAGAGAGAGGTGTGGTTTAGGAACAGGACTGGGAGCCAGGAACTTGAGCAAGTCAATTAATCTTTCTAGTTTCATCTTCATAACTATTTTTTTTAAAAAAACTACTGCTTAGCTAAACACTTGCAACTGACACGTGATAAAATCCTACTAGTGTGGACAAGACAGTAGTAGCATGCACAGTGCTACCTCGATAGAAAGCGGCCCTTGGGAGCCAAAAAATCGTACCATGGTATAGATGAAACTGCGTTTTATCGAACTTGCTTTGGCGTCAAGCATTTCCATTATTAGTCAGCAAATCATTTCTGTTAGAACACACAATTTAGGAATGAGATTAAAATAGGTGGGAGAGGTGAGAATGCCTAATGCAGGGGTGGGCAAACTTTTTAGCCTGAGGGCCACATGGGGGTTCAAAATTGTATGGAGGGCTGGGTAGGGAAGGCTGTGCCTCTCCAAACATCTTGGCCCTGCCCCCTATTTGACCCCCACCTACTTCCTGCCCCCTGAGTAGCCGCTCAGAACTCCGACCCATCCAACTCCCCCCGTTCCTTGTCCCCTGACTACTCCCTCCAGAGCCCCCCCACCCCTAACCACCCCCACCAAGACCACACTCCCTATCTAAGCCCTCCCCACCGCGCTTTATCCCCTGATCCCTCAAGAGATTCCTTCCCCATCCCTAATCACCTCGAGGACCCCATCCCCTACTCAGCCCCCCTGCTCCCTGTCCCCTGACTACCTGATCCTTATCCACACTCCCGCCCTCTGACAGGCTCCCTGGGACTCCCACGCCCTATCCAACCCTTCATATTCCATCTCCTGACTGCCCTGCCCCCAGAATCTCCAAACCATCCAACCTCCCCTGCTCCCTGACTGGCCCCCAAGACCCTCTGCCCTTTATCCAACCCCCCGACCCAATCCCCTTAACACTCCGCTCAGAGCAGTGTGTCAGAGCCAGATGCACTGATCCACCGGAGCGCACAGCCACCCCCCCCCCCCCCGGAAGCGCTCCTTTACCGCGTTAGATCAGAATTTACCTTATATCGGACTACATTATATCGAGGTAGCAGTGTATTAGCAGGTCGAAGTGAATACTCTCCCTGTCTGTTAGCCCTTCTGTAAACTTGATTTGAGACCCAGCACTTAGGGATATTGTGAAACTTTGGGCTTGTGTACACAGGGAAATTTTCCAGAATAATTATATAAGTATAGTTATACTGGTATAACACCCCATGTGGCTATTTATTCCAGAGAAAGAGAACCATTTTCCAGTTTAATTTAGGTCGTTTATAACAGTGGTCTGCAAACTGGGGTGTGTGCACCCCAGGAGGTGCGCGAGACCACCCACGGGGGTGCGCGGCGCCCTGGCCCCAGGAGCAGAGGTGCTGCGCCGTGGCTGAGCCCCGGCCGCATGCCGCAGCCAAACCCCGGCGGCACACCGTGGCTGCGGGAGCCGTGCTGTGGCGGAGACGGGGCCTGTCCCCACCTGGCCCCGGGAGCTGCACCTCAGGGAAGACCCAGCTGGGTGCCGCGCTGCGGCGGACACCTGGCCCAGTCCCAGGAGTCTGGCGCCGCGGTGAGGCAGAGACCAGGCCCCGGGAGCCACGCTGTGGCAAAGACCCGGCCGGGCGCTGCGGCCCTGGGAGCCCCAGACCACGGTGCAGTGGAGAGCTGGCCCCGGGAGCTGCGCTGCGGGGAAGACCGGGCTGGGCGCCGCGTTGCGGTGGAGACCCAGCCCAGCCCCAGGAGTTGCGCCACGGGGAAGACCTGGTCTGGCGCCGTGCTGCGGTGGAGACCCGGCCCAGCCCTGGGAGCTGTGGTGAGGCGGAGACCTGGCCCAGCCCCGGGAGCCGTGCTGCAGTTCTGCGGTAAAGACCTGGCCCGCCCCGGGAGCCAGGCGCCGCGGCTGAGACCCGACCCTGGGAGCCAGGCACCAGGGCTGCAGCCTCGCTGGAAGAGCCAGGCACAGTTGGACTGGCCCCAGGGGGTCAATTAGGGGACAAGAAGGGGAGGTTTTGAGGGGGGCAGTCGTGGGGAAGTGGGAGGGAGTGGATAGGGGCGGGACTAGGTCAGGGCTGGGGCAGGGCTTCCCCCACGGGGGTGCCTGCTCAAATTTTTTTTTTCTATTAGGGGTGCGTGGTCAAAAAAGTTTGGAGACCCCTGATTTATAATGTGTGTGTCCATATGGAGAGTTATAGTGCTATAACTACCATGGTAAATATCCTCACGTAGACAAGCCCTTAGTCTGCATTAATAGTTTTTGGACATCTTTAGCTGAAGAAGGGTGTTGTGAAATGGTGACGGCGGTGTGCTGTCATGATGGGGAGCCTAGAGTTCATCTGTAAACCCTCCTCTGTCTGTTTCTCCGAGAGCCTGAAGGCTGCACGCTTCTTATTTACAGTGTCACCTGAAAGTGAGAATAGGCGTTTGCATGGCAGTTTTGTAGCCAGCACTGCAAGGTATTTATGAGCCAGTTATGCTAAACATTCGTATGCTCCTTCATGCTTGAGCCACCATTCCATAGGACAGGCTTCCATGCTGATGATGCTCATTAAAAAATAATGTGTTAATTAAATTTGTGACTGAACTACTTGGGGGAGAGTTGTATGTTACCTGCTCTGTTTTACCTGCATTCTACCATATATTTCATGTTATAGCAGTCTCAGATGATGACCAAGAATGTTGTTCATTTTTAAGAACACTTTCACTGCAGATTTGACAAAAGGCAAAAAAGGTACCAATGTGAGATTTCTAAAGAAAGCTACAGCACTTGACCCAAGATTTAAGAATCTGAAATGCCTTTCAAAATCTGAGAGGGATGAGGTGTGGAGCATGCTTTCAGAAGTCTTAAAAGAGCAATGCTCTGATGTGCAAACTATAGAACTGAACCACCAAAAAAGAAAATCAACCTTCTGCTGACTCATGATGATGAAAATGAACATGTGTTGATCTGCACTGCTTTGGATTGTTATTGAGCAGAACCCATCATCCGCATGAACACATGCCCTCTGGAATGGTGGTTGAAGCTTGAAGAGACGTATTAATCTCTAGCCTATTTGGCACGTAACTATCTTGCAATGCCAGCTACAACAGAGCCATGTGAACATCTGTTCTCACTTTCAGGTGAAATTGTAAACAAGAAGCCAGCAGTATTATCTCCTGCAAATGTAAACAAACTTGTTTGTCTGAGCAATTGTTTGACCAAGAAGTAGGACTGAGTGAATTAGCAGGATTTAAAATTTTACGTTGTTTTATTTTTGAATGCAGGTCTTTGTTGTATATAATTCTACATTTGTAAGTTCAGTTTTCATGATATTGTACTACAGTACTTGTATTAAGTGAATTGAAAAATACTATTTCTTTGATTTTTTTTAAAGTGTAAATACCAGTAATAAAAAATAAATATAAAGCAAGCCCTGTACACACAAGTGTATTCTGTGTTGTAATTGAAATCAATATATTTGAAAATGTGGAAAATATCCAAAAATATTTATATAAATAGTATTGTTGTTGTTTAGCAGCATAATTAATCATGATTAATTTTTAAATTGTGTGATTGTGATTAATTTTTTTTAATTGTGTGACAGCCCTAGTTTAAACTTCTCTTACTTACACCACTGTAATTCGGACATACTCCACTGAAGTCAGAGGGTTTGCACCAGTGTAAAACTCGGGAGAGTGAGACGAGAATCAGGCTTGTGAGTTTACCAGTCACTTGGGCGGGGTGTACATTTGAAAGGGTTTCCAGTGGATCTCTACAAGCATCTCCAGGGCATGGCTATACTGGAAACTTCAAAGCGCTGTTGTGGGAACGCTTCCGTGGCAGTGCTTTGAGGTGCGAGTGTGGTTGCCCTCGGAGCCTGTCCACACTAACACTTTAAAGAGATCAGATTTGCTGCACTCAGGCCAGCAAGTTAGAGTGCTATAAAATGTAAGTGTAGACAACCCCCTGGTAGTTTAGAGACCACTTGTACTGGTACAAAAAGTGTTTTTTCTGGTGTAGTCTACACCTGTTTCCTGCACTAAATAAATGACACCTTTTAAAAACACTTTTATGTCAGTAACCACATGTACAATAGAACTTTTGCAAAAACTCACTCCCCTCACCAACATTGCTGTGCCAGCAAAAGTTTTTGATCATAGGTCTAGTCTTAGAAAATCTTGCAAATAAAGAAGATCAGCTTCTCTTTAAAATGTGTCATTTTTTGCTTTGCACTCTCTTCATAACTGTGTTTCTGTCTCCAGGTTCAATGCATTTCAGAGTCCTTCTGCAAAAAAAAATTCAGCCAGAGAGAAACAAAAGAAAATAAATGTTGCTGAGCTACTGTGTTGGATTCCTTCCTGGGCTGTTTCCCAGTCAGCCAGGTACACTGGCCCTGCGTCAGCTTTCCATCAGGTAAACGATTTTGCTCCTGAAAGAATTCAGCAAAGGTGAAAATGTTTGTAAGCCCTGACTTTGTGATGGCAGGATGTTTGTCAGCGTCTACTGCTAATTTTGGGAATGTCCAAAAAAAGAATTCTGAAAGGGACATTTTGCAACTTCCCTTTTATGTTGGTTAGGGTCTGATTTTATTTTATTTTATGCTTTCGTTATATTGGTACAGCTCAGATGCCATATACCACATAGTTTATTCCCCACCCCATATAGGAATAAGCTGTACTGATGTAACTGCACTTACACTAGCTGGGGTGGGGACCCTGTGTGTGAATGGGGAAAGGGAGAGGAGGTTCTACTGCTTTAGTTAAATTGGTATAATTAAAGTGGTACAGTTTTTGAGTGTAGACGAGTCCCTGGCTCGCCGAATCCCCTTTGAAGTTGGTTCTTGCTTCTCGTGCTTTCCACTAGCCACACTTTGCATTTTGCAGTTTTCTGGTTCTCCAATATCTAGCAAGGTTTCCTTTTGCTTGTCTTCTTTTCCACATAATTGCATCATGATATGAGCAAGAAATGCCCACAGTTCTGGGGCTGGAGTTACATTAGGTGCCACTATAGTGTGACAAGTGGGACTTACACACTCTATTATGAGTCACACTATAATGGACTAACAATTCTTGGTGGAGTTTCTGTACATGTTTTGATTAGTTGAGTGGTGGCATGTAAAAAGAACACCAGTATTTTAGAACCTAGAGGATCTTCATCACTGGACTATGATCATTTTAAACCAAAGTCATTTTGCAAATTTCTCTGCAAACAGTGGACACCATTTCAGTGGAACTGCTGGAAGAGAAGAACTTTTTTCAGCTTGGAATATGTGTGAGGCTCCTCCTTGAATTGAGGACAACTTTTATTAGTAATGTTGGCTGTTCCCATTGAATTAGCCATCCAGAAACATGTAGCAAACTGACTGATGGCTGGCAAAATGTCCCACATTTCTGATAGTGTGAATTTCTGCCCTGAAGATTATTGTGCAACTTTTCCCCAATCAGTGGGTAAAGTAGATGGAAATAGGAGTGGCAGTTTTCGGCAGTTCGGTGGTGATTGTCACAAGATTCTGTGTTGGTGATGATAGGATACAGCAGGGGTCGGCAACCTTTCAGCGGTGGTGTGCAGAGTCTTCATTTATTCACTCTAATTTAAGGTTTTGCATGCCAGTAATACATTCTAATGTTTTTAGAAGGCCCCTTTCTTTAAGTCTATAATATAGAACTAAACTAGTGTTGTATGTAAAGTAAATAAAATTTTTAAAATGTTTAAAAAGCTTAATTTAAAATTAAATTAAAATGCAGATCCTCCAAGACTGGTGGCCAGGACCCAGGCAGTGTGAGTGCCACTGAAAATCAGATAGTGTGCCGCCTTTGGCACCCGTGCCATAGGTTGCCTCCCCTTGGGATACAGGAAGGGAAAGGGCCTGGCGGCCCTTTATGGTTTCTATAACACTGCTATCACTGTAGTGCCTGAGCATTTAAATGAACAGGAGGAGAATGGTGTCCAAAACAAACTCGTATCCCTAAGCAGTAGGCTCAGTGCAAGTAACGTATACGGGTGTGCAGCAAATATAAACACTGTCGTTCAGACTTGATCAGGGTGGAGAACCTATGAGCAAAAATAGAAGCCCTGGGGATTTTTGCCCCCAGATGTTGAAATGCCTGATGCAATTTCCTGCACTTCAGAAGATTTAAAGACATTTCAAAAGAGGGATTTGATGCAATGTTTTATGCATGTATTTATCTGTCTGGAAGCGAAGGGTGGAGGACAGCTGTTCCTTTTAGAGGAGGAGGTTATGGGATTCCCAGCAGGGGATCTTCTCCCAATCAGATGCTGCTGCGCTACCTACTGATTGACTGGGTAGCTTCTGGGGCTCCTCAGCTTTGCAATCTCCCTCTCCTTTTGTCAACCCTAGGTGAGATCCCCCTGCCTGACCCGCTCTCCCTTTGTCAGCCAAGGAGAAGGGATGTGGGGGGAGCGGAGTTCACCCTATTGCTCTGCAGATGGAGGGGCACATGCTTTCTTTCCCCTTAGCAGGGAAGGGGAAATGTGCTTCTACATGGGTGGCTCATGAACTGCTGGCAGGGGGAGGCTAGCTCCGGCCCCTTCCACGCCCTCCATTGGAACCCAGACTAGAGGGCACCCCTCACTGTGGCCTTTGGCCCCTGCACTAGCCTGCAGAGCACTGGGAGGGCGGGTGGCATGGCCCCAGCCTGAGCTGGGGCTGCAACACAGGTTACTGGAGTCATACTACAGAGAGGGAGCGTAGGGGAGCATTAAGGTGGAGAAGAGGGGTGGGGGAAGCCTGGCTGTTTGGAGAGAGACAGCCTCCTCCAGCCTATGGTGCCTGCCACCCATGTGCTTCCCCTTCCTTGAACTCTGGTCATAGCCTCTGAGAGATTTAGATTACTAAACAGAGAAAGCTATTTTGTCATCTACCTGAAATAATCCTGCTCCCATTTACTTCTCACTATTGATGGGGTGGGGGTGGGGAGGATGCTTCCCCACAGCTGTTAGCCCAGCTCTGGGCATTTTCCACAGATAAACTCCTCTCGGTATGAGCAAACTCCAGAAGCAGGATTGTGATCCCTTGGCATTAGTAGTTGGTCATTTCAGACACCCGGGATGAGGAGCAAAGTGGGCACAGTTTGGTTTTAATTTCTTTGTGAAGAATGGGGAGGGCCCAGGACCACAACACCCTGGAGGAAATTTTGGTTCTGGAGCCCAACTGAGCTGTGTAGACCAAGGCCAAACCCCTGGATCTGAAAATCCCTTTGAATCTGAACTTTGTGGGGGTTTGGATGCAATTCCTGCTCTGAACTCTGCAGCTTAGGTCTGTCTCCATAGTGTATGAACTACTAGAGCATCGCATCCAAACTGCCATGCTCTGGGAAAGTTCTACTCTGGGATCCACCAGCCCTAGCTCAGGCCTGTCTCTCCGGAGAACAGAATACAAACCGCCTGTCACAAATGCCTGGGTTTGGCAGCAGGTTGGGTTATGTTGCATGGATGTCAGTAAAGGGGCACACATATGTGGCATGCCTGCCTTTTGATGACTGCTCCAAGCCACTATTAGTTTTATGGCACGGTGCTGCCTTGGTAACATGTGGCAGCTGAAGAGCACACAGTGGGGTTAACAGGATTGATGAGACAGGATTTATCTTGTCAATTATCTGCATAGGGCTGAAATTATCAGGTTCATGTTACCATGTTATCTCAACACCTTCTGCATGATGGACCTGGGATTGCAACACTTTCTGAATGAGTAGTCTGCCTCAGGCCCTGCATCCTCCTTCCCAGAACTCCCCTTTGGTCAGTGTCATGTTTGTCTGGTTTATTTTTTAAAAGGAATCCCCCCATAATTTCTGCATACTCATCAGTACGTAAACAAGCTGGTACTGTATACTGTTGAGTGTGTGTTACTTCTCGCTCTCTGGGAAGCTTATCCACAGAGGACGCTAGTCTACTACAACCACTAGCCAGGAGATTTAGGACTTTAGCTCAGGCTGCATAGAGGCTCCTGTTCTTAGCTTAGGTCCTGGGTTACATGATGATTACAGTTGTGCTGTACAAAAAGTTCAATATATATGGGACTGATGTCAAATGTATTTCCAGACTCGAGCTGGATTTATTCTCCTGTGATGACTGGAACTTTGCAAGACTTCTGAAGTTTTACCAAGAGTTTTAGGTTGGAACAGACAGATTGCATGTAAAATCCAGGAGACCACTAGCCAAAAATTCTACAAAGAAAACTACTTTGGGGTCGGGGGCATAGCTTCTGTCTAGCCCAGTTACAGTGCAAAGCCTGTCCCTGCAATCAGTAGCATTCAAACCACATGCATTCAATAGCTAGGTTGTCGCCTACATTACCCATGTTTAGAATGTAGTTAAATGTTGCACCACA
The DNA here is from genome assembly GCA_007922305.1 of Dermatemys mawii. Taxonomy (NCBI): domain Eukaryota; kingdom Metazoa; phylum Chordata; order Testudines; family Dermatemydidae; genus Dermatemys; species Dermatemys mawii. The sequence continues at coordinate 1,434,796 of ML677383.1, forward strand.
GCCAAGTCTTTGTCAATTTACTGTCTTGTGTTAATAAAGTATAGTGTCAACTTTTGAAGAAAAGCATTAATAGCAGAGACCTCTGTGAAATCCAGACGTGTCCCACTTAACTATTTAGAAACTGCTAGGTGTGCCCGTGTCCTGCATGCTGATGAGGACCTCTCATTAGAAACAGCCAATTATTCGTTTTCAGAAGTCTTGTTTCTGTTAGTGCGGCAAAGCTGTGTGTTTGTCTCACTTTACACTGGTTTCAAGGTGCACCGTTAGCTTTAGGTTTGGAATGTTTTGCATTTTTAAAAAGTTTGGTTAAAACTACACTTTGAGAAGATCAGCAAGTTTGCTTCCGGGGTTTACATTTCCTTCTGTAGAAGCTTTTTATTAAAATATACTTGCAAAAGATGGAAGATTATTGAGCCCATCTCCAAACCTCCAAAACCACTTCCGTTTGTGGGCTCTCAGGGCTGTCTATTGGCTAGAGCACAGGACTTGGGGCAGGAGATCTGGATCATCTTCACTCACCCTTGCTGTTTGACACTGGGCAAGCCACTGCTTGCTGCAGAGTTAACTTGTGTGATTAGCCCGGGTGACTTAGACCCTGGTGTCAGCCTAGTAGTCTGAGTATGAGCAGACATGGTCCAAAGCCCTACCTGAGTTACTGTGTCTTCACTGACTTGCACCCCTGTGCTAGGACTCGTGAGGGCACATCCCATGGTTCTCTGTGCTGTAGTAAGCTGAGCCACTCTGATTCTTTCCCAGTGAATGTGTCTGTTGTGCTAGGCACACGGGGGGAGTTATGGAAAAGCACGGCAGGACTGTCGGCCCTCAGATGGTTTAGCCACATCCTCACTGTAAAATGGGTGAGTTACCAACCCAAGAGAAATTCTGTAGCACAGGAAGGGCCAGCTAGCTCAGGTTGAAAGTACCACGAAATTCAGAGGGTTTTGTATGTGAACGGTGGCTTGCTTAGGACAACACCTGAACAAGAGCCTGACCTTAACTCTGCAGTGAAGACATACCCTGAAAATAGCTGCCTGCTTTGTAAAGAGGGGATAGGTGTGATAATGCTTCCCACCTTTGTTAAAAGTTCTTTGAGATCCTTCCTTAAGAGGTGCCATTTAAGTCCAAAGAATTACTTGTGTTAGTTTTGCTCAGGGTATAAAGTGTGTTCACGTTCAGTCATGGCACTGAGGAGGTGAATGAGTCAAAACTGGAGCTTTAAATGACGTGTTGATTTCCCCCTTCGTTGTTAGGGCCATGACAGATGTGAGCAGTATTCTCCCAGCTCCTGCCCCCGTGTGTGACTGCTGTGATTGCTATGATGTTCCAGATGAAATTTTACTGGATATTGTTTTGTTGCTTACCCTCAGTAGGAGGCTAATAGCTATCTCTGCAGCCAGCCAGAGGACAGGAATGCAGCAGCTTGGAAACGTGAGACTGGCTTGCTTTGTATTTTCCTCAGACTTCTGACCTGAGTGACCATGTAGAATTCCATGAGACTCCGCGCTGATGTGTTGTTGCACCCCGTACACACCCTGTTGACTTCCACAAGGATTTGGGGCTTAGTATCTTTCTCCCACTCTTACCTTGATCTGCCACCTGTATACTTGGATCTGTTTGTTTTCCATGCTCATCACTGGCGTGTCTGATCATTCTCCCTCTTACTAGGTGCCAAACATCCTCATTTCTCTTAATTCTAATCTCTCCTCAAAACAAACTTCTTGGACACAGGCTTTCAAAAGTGCACTGCAGGTAGGGAGAAGACAGTGGCTCCCTGCACTGGTATAACCTCGCATCACAGCCATTATGGAGTGGGCCACTTTTCAACTGTTTTGAAGGTGAATTTGCAAATGAAGTTTTGTTGTGACCAGATAAACATTTTTTCATGTACATGACTTGTCCTGATTACACTAGATGAAAAGTTTTTTTTCAAATTGTCTTAATTTAAAACATGCTGGCTAATAGGTTTTTAAACATGACCTGTTTTCCTAGTCTGCACATGGTTAGGACTACAGCTCCAGCAAAATCGTGAAGTAGAGGTATGGTATTAGGCACCGGAACGGATCCTAGAGATCTGGGGGCCAGATCCTCAGCTGGTGTGAATTGTCTAACCTCCACTGAGGTCAACAGTGAGGACAGTTTACACTAGTTTATTGGATTCTAGTCTCATCTGTTCCATGTGCTTTCTGAGAACCGTAAGGCTTCACCTCTCTGGGGTTCAGTTTCCTTATCTATAAAGTTGAAACACTGGCAGCTCCCTAACTCATGGAGGATGTGCAAGGCTGAGTCCTTTCCTGTTTGCAAAGTGCTCTGAGATCTGTTGATGGAAGATGCAGGAAAAGCGCAAAGTGTATTATTATTATTTATTATTATTACTACAATACTACATACTCATGTATCCAATAATTCCAAAAGTCAATCGGTAACCAGTTGGAAGGTCTGAGGTTCTCTCTCTATCTTAGATATTTATATGGCACCCATCCCCAGAGTATCAGGGCTCCTCACAGTTGTTAATGTAGTTATCCTCCCAGCACCCATATGAGGTAGGGCAGTGCTATTATCCCTGTTTTACAGATGGGAAACTGAGGCACAGAGAGGCTGAGTGACTTGTCCAGGGTCACATCGGGAGTCTGTGGAGGAACAGGGACTCAGACTTTGGCCAACTAGGTCCTAGGCTAATGCTCATACCATTTCCTATGCATAGAACAGACCGAGCCCTTCAGAGGTATCCATGGAGCCTGAGAAGTTGCGGACCATCTTCATTCTCTAGCACCCCTATTCCCTTTGTTGCGAGTGCAGCACAGGGCTGCCATGACTGTGGTAAAGTGTCTGAAAACTGGGAACAAATTGTTAAGAAAATCTTTTTTTAAAATGATAAATCAAACTTAGAAATGTTTAACGGTTTCCCAACCCGTTCTGTTGTGTACCCTTCCCCCAATCTGGCGGTGAGATGCCAGATTCAGTGCAATCGCTACCCGGATGCGAGTGGGAAAGAAAGATATGGGGCGGTTTAAAGACCAGTGTCACAAACTAGACAGAGTCATGCTTTGGAGAATGGGGCAAAAGAGGGGGAAATGCACAGTGGAAGGGAGGACAAGATATGGGTGGAATGGGCCAGGCAAGCACTTTGGCTCCAGTAGTGTGTGTGTGTGTGTTAGATTGCCATTGCTTAATAATATTAGCATCCAAATGGCCTCAGCCAACCTTTGAGGTTAGCATCTTGCTGAATTGTAAAGAGCAAATGGGAGGCGGAGTTAGCATTTTGGCTGCTGAATGCATTTTTCCGCAAGGCTGGGCTAGCAATGAGGCAGTGCATGGGCTATGTTGGGAAAAGATTTTCTTTGGAACAAAAGATATTAGAAATATATGGGTACACACACAAACTGGGATTACGCAGAAAACAGCGGAAAGCCACAGAATTGTAGTCTCTGTAATTCCTTCGCATTCACCATTTCCCACTGTTCTGGACTGTAAACTAACTGTAATAGCTGCTGTTTTTCTCATTCCTGATTTGAAAGCAGGTTCACGTAGAAAGTGGGAATTATTGTGGTGTTCTAGTACTTTCTCTTCCCTTTATGTCTCAGATTTTGTGTTTATTCTCTTGCGCAATGATAACTAACCAGTTTACTGCATGCAAAAGTACACAAACTTAAAAAGCAGGATTTTGCTGTTTTGGGTACTTAAGAATGCCCATACCAGTTCAGAGCATTGGTCAATGTAGTCCAACTTGCTTTGGTCTGCTCCGTCAGTAGTTACTTGCCACTCTTTCTCAGGGCTGGGCTACTAGCAAAATAGATCAACCCATCCCACTGAGGGAGAGGCCTAATTAAATCAACCCGAGTTCCTGTGTAGACAATGCTAGGTTGATGAAAGAATTCTTCTGTCAGCCTAGCTGCCTCTCAGGGAAGTGCATTTTACTACAACGATGGGAGAACTCCTGCTATGCTGCTGTAGTATTTTAAGTGTAGACTTCTCTCTGTCTCACTCTGCAACAAGACTCCTCTAGAGAATTCCACATACAGTATTTTAATTCTTGTCCATCTGCTCTAGCGTCACCTTCCAGAACTCGCCGTATTTAGCCAGCCTTCAGTTGCTATTTCAACCATCCCAGATATTAATATAACATTGATATAAATTAATATCTTAATTTAAGAAGAGGCACTGACATGATCCGCTTAGGACAAGAAACCAGTCTCCTGATCTTGCACACACACCTCATCTTCTCATGCCTTGTCCCTGAATCCTTTGTCTTCCCCTGGTTAGTATTAGCCAAGTCAGAAGAAGACCTGGGAACAAGGACCTTTACTCCGTTCCCGTCTCCCAGCTCAGTGGCAGAAGCAGGGACTGTGTCTTCCTTTGTGTTGGAGAAGCACTCAGAACTTTTTAGGTACTAGTCCCATACAAATAATGACTCTCTCTTTTTCTATAGCACCGCACACAACTCTGTAGTATTGTTTAGAATTTACGCCTCCAGTGTTAGCTTCTGTTTTTATGCTTGTGATACTTAACTGTTCCAGCATCTCCAGTGACTGATCCCTGTGCCCACTTTCTCTGTCCATCCTTGCCAAATGAACTTGTCTTCTTTTCTTCAGCTAAATATCACACAGACAGAGGTGCTTCCTTTTGGTCAAGAGGAACTTTCAGAAATGCTGCTTCATCTGCTATGCTGTAGATGACTTGGACCTCCTGTTTGCCTTCACTATCTGTAAACCTTTGCCTAAACCTTGACTGTGACCCCTTCTTATGGCTATAGATCTGAGTAAAGCATCTGTAGCATTGCTTGGCTGAGTCTCTGCCTTGATTTATCTCTGCTCTGTTCCCTTGCTGTGGCTGTTAATTTCTCTGTACTGATGATCTGGGGCCTGATTCAGTACCTGCTGAAATCAGTTGGAGTATTTCTATTGACTTCAATGGGCTTTGAATCAATCCTGCACTTCACTTTTGCTTTATGTAGTGCACTGTGTTTTCTCTTCTGTTATAACTTCTCTCTCTAGAAGAGGTTTAGAGATTCTGCAGAGCATCTTTCATGCACATTATGATGCAACCCTTCCCCTTACTCATGTGAGTACTCCCACTGTCTCCAGTGGAAGCTGTGATGTCAACAAGGGTTGCAGGACTCTATAGTAGAACTTCATTGCGTTGTGCGTGCCTTCCAAGAGTGAACTGTACTTGATGCTTCAGTGAAAGGCACCCTTCCAGTGTACCTAGCTGATTATGCAATTATTATAATTTAATACTTATATAGCAGTTTTCATTAGTAGGTCTCAAAGTGCTTTGCAAAGGAGGTCATTGTCATTATCCCCATTTTACAGATGGGGAATTCAAGGCACCAAGCTGGAAGTGTCTTGCCTAAGGTCACCCAGAAGGCCATTGGCAGACTTGGGAATGAGAGAGACTAGATGAGAGAAATGAGTTCTTTCTCTTTTTATTTTCTCCCCCCACTTTCAATTTTATTTATTTATTTGATGCATTTTTACGTCGTCTTCTGTATTCTTAGTTTCAGATGTCTCCTGGGATATTTAGTCAGTGAGCTTCCCTTGGTCTTTAAGAAATGGGGAATAGAAAAAATTTTAAAATAAGAAAGTGTGTTTGAAAAATGAGAAATGATGGGGGAATTTTGGGGGCATTTGTAGTACCAGAGACTAGTTTTAACTTGTATTTGGAATAGATTAGAGTCGTTAGAGGAATTAGAAATGAGTATTTACATTAGGATTAGATGTTAGCAGCCAATAAAACAAAACCAAAATCATTCTTTTCAATTGTGAACATTTGCATCTGATTTGAGGTTAAAATGAAAATCCGTTTTCCGATAGCAAAACAAGTTTATTATGCAAATATGGCATTTCCCCCTATTGTTTTGCTTACCAATTGACATGGTAAAAGTGACCAGGAGTTGATTAGATTTAATCTCTATTGTCTTGACTATTACCACCAATTAATAAATAAGATGAGAAAGCAGTTTTGATTTTTGTGAGGGTTCTTTAAAAACTTCTGTTCCCAGTAAGGGCCACGGTATCAATAATGACTTTGTTTAAACTCCAAAATGCTGTAGTTTCGAAAAGGGAGTGATTTTCCTCTGTCTCTCTAAGTGGGAGCCTTTGAAACTTACTGGAGCAGGCCTAAATGCTTCGTGGCTACGCAGAGTTTGGGGTATACTTTTTGTGCAACAAAAGGAAGAAAGTCCTATGTAATGTAAGTCCCTCTTATTTTACTGTACAGAGATTCATTTGGTTACTTGATTATGTAACACCATCAGACCGGGCAGGATCGCATGAGACTCTACCGCCTGAGCTAAAAGCCAACTGCCTGTTAGCTAAGACATTAGAGCAAACTCACTAATCTCTCTCTAAGTGGTCTCGGTGCCACTCGATGGGACAGAACACCACACCCAAGTATAGGCACTGACTCCGCGGCTGGAGCACCCACGGGGAAAAATTAGTGGGTGCTCTGCACCCACCAGCAGCCAAGCTCCCTGCCCCACCTCACCTTCTCCTCCACCTCCTCCCCTGAGTGCACCGCTTCCCAGCTCCTCTGCCTACAGCCCAGAGCTCTATGCCGCCAAACAGCTGTAGCAAGCTTTGGGAGGGAAGGGGGAGGAATGGGAACCCGGCATGCTCGGAGAGGAGGCGGGGCTGGGGTGGAGATTTGGGGAAGGAGTCGAATGGGGCAGGGACTTTGGGGTAGGGGTTGGAATGGGGGCGGGAGGGGCAGGGCAGAAGTGGAGTTGGGATGGGGCCATGGCAGCACGGGGTCGAGCACCCACTGGTGCCATTAGAAGTCAGTGCCTATGTGCCCAGGAGGTGTGTGGGTTACAATTACATATAGAAATATGCTTGCTTGTTTTAGTAAATGAGCCAGTTCTACTTACCTCTCTGTTTACTAAGCCATTTAGGCTACAATCTCCACATTCAGGCTGAGCATGGTTACTTCTTGGATGGTATGCACCTCAGGCAATATCATGCACTGTCTTCATGAATGAGTGCTGGCGTTTCAGTGGGTTTGTCTCTTATAGGCCCTCTTAAGATAAGCATCTCAGCTAGTGTGAGGGGAGATTGTGCTATTGGAGTTGCAGTTGCCTTCTAAGGTTCTGATCCTTTAAGGGCCTTATGCCAATTCTTTCACAAGTCTCGGTTACCTAGCCAAGTTTCAGTTCAGTTACTTTCTTCCCTCTGAACAATTTCCTTTCAACTTCTGTTAAATAAGTTATTCCTTACAAACTTCTATGGCAAGTCATTTTAAACATCTGCCATCTTATTCCACCCTAGAGATGACTGCGTTTCACTGGTGATAATTGGTAACACACCTTGCGGCTGGTTCTTCTAGCACAGGGGTGGGCAAACTATCTGGCCCGAGGGCCACATCGGAGTTGAAAAATTGTATGGAGGGCTGGGTAGGGAAGGCTGTGCCACCCCAAACAGCCTGGCCCCGCCCTCTATCCAGCCCCTCCCACTTTCCGCAACCTGACTGTTCCCCTCAGAACTCCTGACCCATCCAACCCCACTTGCTCCTTGTCCTCTGACTGCTCCCTCCAGAGACCCCCCCCAACTGTCCGCAGGACCTCCCCACCCAACCCCCTTGCTCCTTTTCCCCTGATTGCCCCGCCCACTATCCCTCCCACCCCCTGACAGAGCCCTGGGACTCCCAAGCCCCATCCTACCCCTGCCCCCCACACACTTCCTGACCGCCCCCTCCAGAGACCCCCCCACCCCTAACCACCACCCTGGGACCTCACCCCCTATCCAACCCACCCTGTCCCCTGACTGCCCCCCTGGGAGCCCCTGCCCCTTATCCAACCCCCTGGCCCAGCCCCCTTACCACGCTGCTTAGAGCAGCAGCTGGAATCAGAGACACTGCTGCGCAGCCCTGCCACCCAGAGTGCTGCCCATGCAGCAGCGTGGCTCCAGTGGAGGTGGGAGAGGGCTGGGGGCCTCCCTGGCCGGAGTTCAGACAAGACAGTCCCACGGGCTGGAGTTTGCCCACCCCTGTTCTAGCAGAAAGGCACCATGTAATTGTAAGGTGCTGTCATTTGTTAATTTTTATTAGCTCATTTTTTCTCAAAGTTACAATGATCAGAGAATCCTCTGCATTTTTGTGTCTTTCCATGCTTATGCAGCCATTGTACATACATGCTGGGAGAGCCAGTCAGTAATATCTTCTGGATTCTCGTTTCAGTGAGCGGTGTGTGCCCAGCTCTTTGAAATATCCAGGGCACTCATTTTTAATGTCATGCAGCTTCTAACTGGAGTCTGAAAGGGACCATTGTGACACTGGCTTTATCTGCAGGTGGTGTGGATGATAGCTGTGAATCAACACGATTTTGAACATAGAGAGGGTTGTTTGTGTTAAACCAAGCAGAATCAGCCTGTCTCTGACAGGACGGTGCTTTCATTCTTGTGCTCTTCAGCGAAGACTTGATTGAAGGGGCCGGCGGAAGTTTACCTTAAGTTAGGATGATTTGTGAGGGATAAGCCTCGGTCCTTGCTCAAGAAGCATTTTGGGTGTGTGGGGGGGACCTGGGGAGAATGTTCAGGACGTCTCTCACTTAGTGCTCTTGTCAAGTTTCATATCCACTTCTGACTAGGCAGAGTTCATTCACGCACTGCAGCAAAGTCACCAGGCACCGGGATTCAGCCCGGGGCAGATCAGTATTGAATCCGCAAATATGAGCCTGGGCCAGGGGAAGAGGCAAGAGGCGCTAAACAACCTACACTTACGTCAGAGTTTTAATTAGAAAACTGTGGCTTACGCCTGGTTTCTCTCCAATGCTCCATCACCTCAGACCAAGTTCAAATGAGGGATGGAGGGGCCTAAGGAAAGATTGCTGTGTGTGCATCTGCTTTGGTGCTGAAACGAGGCTACTGGATTTTCATCATTTAGTGAGACAGCCAAAACATCTGGAGCTGATACAGGTGGAACATATGGGGCTGCTTTTAAGGGAAGAGATAAGCAGGGCACAGCCTTAAGCCCTGCCTGCTGCAGTATAGCCATTCCAGCCTGTTAGAAGAACTCTGAGGGCTGTCGGTGGGCTTCAGAGGGACCCCTGCTGCTGGCGGGAGGGGGCCACCATGTCTTTCCTTTCACGGTGGAACAGAGTGGTGTTTGCATGGTACTAATGCAATGTTCACAAGAGTCTCGGTGTTGTTACCATTGTAGCAATGGTGCAAGCTCTAGTAGGCTGCCCATCGGCGTTTTCATTACTGAACTCTGAGAAGGCTGAGATGACACTGGTTAAAACAGCAGTGGGCACCTGAAGCCTCATTGACATCTGTGCTCCAGGGGTAGCAACAACAGGAAATCTTAATAAAAGGACCTCGCAGAGCCATGCTCTCAGTATAACTTGTCGAGCGCATCTGCTCTGCAAATAGAATCATGGTAAGTGTAAACAGCTTCTGACACACTTAGCAGAGGTGTTTACAGCTAACACAGCCCATCAAGGTCACTCATATTCCCTTTCTACCGTTGTTTTCTCTGTTTGCCTGTCCCCTCACACTGTGCATACCTGGCTGAAATACTGGCCCGGATGAAATACTGGCCCAGCTGAAATCAGTGACAGAGCTGCCAAAATTTCACCCCATGTTTGTACTGGAACCTTCTGAGAACCTGAGCACCTGTTCCACACTACCTCAGCTATTGGTGCTAAAGGAAAAACATCCAGAACCCCTGCTTTAGGTCACTGCACTTTGGGACGGCGTCTTCCATGGAGCCCTGGTAGGTTCCAGGGCTGGCTAAACTGTTTGCACAAATATAGTTAGTTGGGCCCTTCTACCTAGCAGAAAGAATGGTATTAGAACAGAGCTACAGCCTAACAATTGTTTTACAGCTCTGCTGGCAAGCAAAGCTGAAACACCGTGTGCCCATGCAGTTAAGAACCGCGTGTTCACCATGATGGGTGCAGATACAAGTTATGTTGTACTTAAAGTACTGCACAGGATCTTTTCAGGGGGACTAAGGCAAAATGCCACACTTATTAGTTATACATGTAATAATCAACACTATCATATGGATATGATATATATCACACTCATGCACTCACACACACACAAACACACACTGTCGTGCTGCTGTTACCGAGTTGCTCCCCTTAACTTCACTGGCCAGGTGAGTTATGTGGAGGAAGGGTGGAGTCGGGCTTCTGCCGATCCCGATTGATGCTCCGATGTTGACTAGTCGACACTCAGGGTCCTCTGCAAGACACCTCACTTTTATAGCAGCTTCCCTCTCATGCAAATCTGTCCCAGACTCAAAATCTGGGACTGTGTCCATTGGTCTTTTGTGCTGCTTCTCTCTGGGTGTTGTCCCAATGCTGCAGAGAGGGTGTTCCCAAAAGAACGTGCTGGCTGCTAACCCCCAAGGCTGTCAATATGTCTGTTCTTCCTTAGTTAGCCCACTTGACAAGTTCGATTGTCCTTGGTGTGGCCCTCATCCCCTCTCCCACCATTACAGCTATCTGGAGGTGCCTGTCTTCCATGCCTTCCTCATTCACACCTCGTTCATTCAACAGGGCAATTGAATACAAAGTGGAGGGAAGATCTTATTCTATTCCTAGCAAAAAGACATTTTTCTTTTACCGTAATTATACTATGTTAGGGCTTATAACATATTATCAAGGTTCAATACAAAGTTTCTAAGACAAGGTTATATGAAAAGGCACAACACAAAGTCATATAAAAGTTATACAAAGATGCATAATGCAGAGATTTATCTACAGTTACACATGGAGACAAACATGTACTGATCTGACCAGGTGGGTGGGAATGTTTTGTTCATACCTGCCTCAAGTTTCCAGCTGTAGTACCAAAAGATACCCCGTTAAGGGACACAGTTGTAACCAGTAACGCTACACAGTTAGAGATAGGTTAGTCATCGGGGTAGACAGATTTTCACCATGTAAAATACTTTCATGTTATAACTGGATCTTACAGCATGGTAGCCATCTGTAGTGTAGATCAATCCTAGGTGCAGCAATGAACTGTGTTTATATAACTTGTTTCAGTGGCCACAATTCAGTGTAGCATTAGCCCATTGGCTTGTACTATCTTGGAGATTCTAACCCAGGTAATCAGATACTGCAGTATGACCTAGATAAATGTTTTCTTGTTTATTAATTGTATTAGCACAGTACCCAAGAGCACCAGTCATGGAGCAGTGAGATAAATCTGAGTCATCAGCACAGAGATGGAAGTGGAATTTGTTTGTGGGTGAAATTACCCGAAGAAGAGAAAGGGAGCCATCACAGAAGGAGGGTGATGGGGATCCTTAGATGAAAACACTGAAGGAGCAATTCTAGAGAGAGGATGAGAACCAGGTGAGGACAGAGTCATGGAAACCAAGGGGATGACAAGATTTCATGAAGAAAAGCATGATTGACAATGTCAGAGGTGTATGACAGGTCAAGGAGGATGGTGATAGGAGTACAGGTTCTGAGCTCTAGATAGGGAGAGGTCTTCAGAGATTTTGGTAAGAGCAGTTTTCTTGGAGTGCAAGGGGTGAAAGCTGGATTGGGAAAGATTTAGGATGGAATTGGAGGAGAGAGACTCCAGGCAGTGGTTGTAAACAGCATGCTAGTGTGCTTAGAAATGAAGGATAAGGGGGATAAGGCAATAGCTGAAGAGGCAAATGAGGTCAAGCAAGATGGGAGAGACTAAAGCAAGCTTGTACTGCGAGAGGAAGAAGCCAGAAGAGCGTGAGCTCACCCACAACATTGGCTTGCGACCATCTCTGGGAGGAATACTGCAACCAAGCTGACTTGCCTCGGCCTGCCTTAATGTTGTGGTCTGAAAAAGGAATAGTTGTGGATGCTCTAAACTGGTTTAATAGAAATTAGTTTTAGAATGGGTTGTGTAGAGAAGACCTCAGTGTTGACTCCCTCTCCCAGTCTGTCTTGTTCTGTGGAGAAGAAATATCTCCTGTAAAAAATGTTAAACACTCGTGGATAGATACTTGGATTTTGGAAGGGAGATGAAAAAACTCATGTTTCAAAGTGTAAACCAACTACTAGGAATTAGTAGATTTTGTGCAACTTTCTCTGAAGTAGTTGGTGCTGGCCACTGTCAGATATAGGATACTGGACTGGAGGGACTGCAGGTCTGATCCAATTTTCCAGTGTTTTGGAATGAGTCATGACCCCTGAACAGGGAACTCTATTAGAATAACAAACACCACATTATTGCTAAAACTGCTGTTACACTCCCTTTGCTTCACTGCAGGGCTTCTGTCTAGAACCATCTCCGATACTCTGCTGTGGTGTTGGAGACAAGCCTTGTCTACACTGCGGGTGTTGGAGCTGTGTTGCTGTAGTGTCGATGCTTCTCACAGCCACAGAAAGGGTTTTCTGTTACTGTGGTTAATCCACCTCTCTGAGCGGGGATAGCTAAGTAAGTGGAACAAGTCTTCCATCTACCTTCTTGCATCCACACTGGGGGTTAACTTAACTTTGGTACTCAGGGCTGTGAATTTTTTCACACCTGCTAGTGGCATAGCTAGGTCTATCTCAAGTTTAAGGGTATACCCAGTCACAGTACACCCCTCCTCATGGGACCTGTTGGTGGGAGTAATCAATGCTTGTTTAGCACAAGCTGGTAGTGTAATCTGAAGAAGCTGTTAAATTGTTTCCTCTTCTAGTGAAGGCTGGGGGTGTAACAGTGGCACATCTGTTCTGACCTGCCCAAATTTTGGGCAAGCCCAGATCCATAATCAGACCACAACCTCTGTTATCCAGATGCACTAATATGTGTGCCATGGTGATGGCTGAGGTACGTGAGGTGCTTCGGTGGACAATCCCTACCCATGTCCCTGGAGGACTGAGATGAAGCTGTCTGAATAGAGAGTTCATGCCTGGGATTTGCTCTACCCAGTGCTCTGTCAGTGTGTGTCTACCCTGCAGCTAGGAGCTTGCCTCTCAGCCTGGGTAGAAACTCACACTAGCTCTGTTTGAGTTAGCATGCTAAAAATAGCAGTGTGGCTACCACACTGCTATTTTTAGCACATTTGCTTGAGCAGAGCTAGTGTGTGTATGTGTGTGTGTTTCTGTTTACCTGAGCAGGGAGGCTTGCTCCCAGCTGCTGTGTAGACATTCTCTGAGGCCCAGTTTGCAAACCTTCAGAGCACAGGGCAGGGCGTATAGTCTTTGGGCAAGCACTTGTTTGGCACTGATGCTTTGCAGGAAAAAGATTTTCTTATGGTGTATTCAGGTGATAGAGAAAAGAGAGCTACTGGAGAAAGTCCAGGTCCATCTGTGCAGGGATAAAAGCACCACGGCAGGGCTGCAGCTGGCCTGAGTCAGCTGACTCCGGCTCACAGGGCTCAGGGTGTGGATTTAAAAATTGCTGTGTAGATGTTCAGACTGGGGAGGAGTCTGAACTCTGGGACTCTGCGCCCCCACTCAGGGTCCCAGAGCTTAGGCCCCAGCCTGAGCATTTACAAAGTAATTTTTCGTCCCCTGAGGCCTGAGAGGCTGTCAGCTGACCCAGGCCAGCTGTGGGTTTTATTCCTTTGGAGACGTACCCCATGCGTACAGAAATGGCTCTGTATAGAAATAGACATAAACAATATAGGCATCTATATAATTTTAAAAGTTGTTTTTCAGTTAAGCGGCGCACACATTTGAATATACCTAACTTATACACACAAATCGTGTGTGTGTGTGTGTGTGTGTGTGTGTGTGTGAGAGAGAGAGAGAGAACGGATGTGAATGCTCTCATCAGGTACTGGATCATGTCCTGGCTGAGTGCATTCGCACATACAGCTTTGCACCCACGTGTTGGGGAGATGTATGCCCAAACTGGGCAGGCACAAACATCTTTGCACAGTTGCACATACCTAACTTTGGAAAATCTCCACTGGTAGATAACAGACGTTCTGGGGTTCCGTCTGCAAAGGTGCGTGGTTACAAAATACACACTCAGCTTAACCAAAACCTTCTCAGTTTTAGCATTTGTCAGGGCTTGGCAAAGTGAAGGAATGCAGGAATGTGAGCAGCATTCAGCATATTCATCTCGTCAGGAGGCATCTCTTCTCTGCCCTTGCTTGAGCCTGCTTATCTTTAATGATAATTACACATCTAGACTCGTTTGCTTGGCTCGCTGCCTGCCCGTGCTGTGCAGATGTGTGTGACGGAGGGCTGGGAAGGAAAGCTGGAGCCTGCAATGCAGTAGAAAAGCTGAAGCTCTTGGGGTGGAACTTCTGGCCTTGGAAAGCAACCAACTAAAGCCCCACCTGCAGACACACCGAGGTTCCCAGGCTTTATCTGCCCCTGGGAGTACAGGATGTGCAGCTCTTTCCAAAAATCCTTTGGGTGCTATTCCCGGAACTAGCCGTGTGGGAAAAGAGGGAAGGAGAGTATCATCCTACCACCTCCCACTCAATCTCTCTCTCCACAAATGCCGTCTTCTCAGAACTGAATACCTCAGCTGAGGTGCATGTTTGTAGGAGTTCCACCTTCCTGGCAGAGACAAGATTTAGAGCTGCTGAATTCTCATCTCTTGCCAGAAACCCTTATCACTGTAGCAATGTCAGAGTGATCATGAATAGGGCTACCTGCCACGCTGCGTCTGATGGGGACTGTCTAGATCAGGCCTGCACAACTCGGAAAGCAGCAAGGGCCATATTACTGCAAAAAAAAAACCAACTGCGGGCCGAAAAGCCCCTCCCCCATCCGCTTCCCCCCATCCTACTGCTTGGTTTGCCCCACACCTACTCATCCCCCGCGGGCCGCACAGTGAGCCCCGGCGAGCCGCATGTGGCCCCCAGGCCGCACGTTGTGCAGGCCTGGTCTAGATCCTAGTCTTGGTGTGCTCTTTTAGTGGCTGTGATTAACCATCCTGGTGATCTGTAACAATAGTGCTATTCCTAGAAGTTGAAAGTGATGTTAAATAGCCTTGTCTCTTTCAAAATAAAAAAGGCAGATTTGTTGTTGCTGTTGACTTGTTAAGAATTTGAACACTGCAATAAAATCAGCTTTTAGGTTGTCCTACTGTACATTCCCAGGAGAGGAATGTAGTGTTTTATGCCATCAGGCTGCTTGGTTTCCACGACTTAAGTTTTGCATAAAGTTAAAGGGCCTGGGAAGTTAGGGAAACTGGTATCACAAGGTCTGTAAGATTGATGAGAATGTTGTGTATTAACTGTGTGTACACAGAGCTGTATGCTAGAGATTGTGCCAATATAAGTTAGCTAGTTAGGTACACCTCCTACTCTTAGTCCTGTAAACATTCTGAGAAGAAGCTGGTACAACTGAATATCCTAGCCAGGCAGCTGTTTATGATGCTTGATTTAAGTTGATGTCATGGTTTCTATTTAAAGATTCTGTTTTCCAGGGTTTATGATCCTGATGAAAAAATACGCTTTATTATACCCCGTTGTGCTAGGTACTGTACAAATACGTAGTAGACCATCGCTGCCCCCAAGAGCTTATATTCTGATAGACGAAACTGACACTGGATAGGGGGAAAGGATGGAATATTCAGCTTTCTACTGACATTGATTCTGTGATTGAACTGATGAAGGAAAAGGTATTGTGTGGTGTTCTTTAATTAGGCACACTGGGAAGAACTCCTAGCTTTCACTGTTGGCTGCACATAGACCATGAAACTTAGGTGACTAACCAGGATACCAGTAAAAATCATCCATCCCTGTGTAGAGATGGCTTATTAATAAAGGTTGAACAAAATTGTACTGAAAACCTTGAGGATACTTTAAAGTAGCCACATGAGAGAGTGGTTTGTTTGCTGATCTGGAACATGGGAGACCTAGGTTAAATGTCGGCTTTCACCCAGACTTCCTTTGGGACCTTGGGCAGAGTCACTTACTTCATTTTAGAGATGAGGGATGGAGGCTAATAGCTCAGTTCTCTCTTTCATGGCTGAAAGAGCCTTTGAAGATTGTGAAGTGTTTAGAGCCAGATCAACACCACCTTACCCCATCAAAGTGTGTAGGATGGGCCCATCTCTGGTTTTATTGTCTGTAATCACCCTGGGGTACATTGGTGACATCCTGCTCTGTTTGTTATCTTTTCCCTTTCTTCTAGAGATTGGGTTTAGGTTTCCTCTTCTCTCTCTCCTTCCTTTTCCATGTGGGAGAAGAGTGGGTGGTTCGGATAGGGAATTACGTAGTGAAATGAGCAGGAAGCCTGTTTGCCACATTCAAAGCATGAGAGGGCTGAATGCCCTGTGTACAGTGATATGTTGTTTAATTGTTTTGGGAAACCCAGTGAACGACTGGTGTAAATTTTCCATCTCTTTGACTGTTTGGAAACTCTGTGTCCTACCAGTCAGATGTTGCAGGCCAGATCTTCAGCTCCTGTAAATCGACACTGCTCCACTGAAGTCAAAGAAGCTAGGCCAGCTTACACCAGCTTTTCGATGCAGTTGTGTTGATTTACCCCAGCTGAGGATCTGGCCCTGATGTGGTCTCAGTTATCTCTGGGTGCTCAGCAATGACCACTACACTACAGCTGTTTCCATGTCAGCATTTGCATAGAGCTGTGGACTCTCAATCAGAGGCTCAGCATTCAGGGGTAGGAAGCAGGGGCAGTTGCTCGGGGCCCCACATCACAAGGGACACCAGGAGCAGATTTCAAGGGGTCTGCACAATATTTATATTCCAATTGATTTTATAATTATGGTAAAAATAAAAGTAAGGATTTTTGTCAGTGATAATGTGCTGTGACGCTTCTATATTTTTACGTCTGATTGTGTAAGCAAGTAGTTTTTAAATGAGTAAAGCTTGGGAGTAGGCAAGACAAATCAGACTCCTGACAGGGTACAGGATTCTGGAAAGGTTAAGAGCCACTGAACTAGAACTGCTGCAGTTCCATGCCCCAGCTGGTCCTTCATGCCTGAATGGGGAATACCCCACTGTTTGGGAAACACTACCCCTACAGCCTTCATAGGCATGTCCCTAGCTTGTAAAACCTATTAGTTGCACCATGGGAGGCTGTGTCTTCTAGTAGGTAGAGCACTGGACTGTACCTATGAGATCTGGGTTCTGTGCTTTGCTCTGCCACTGATTTGCTGGATGACCTTGGGCAAGTCACTTCATCTCCTTGTGCCTCATTTTCCCCCACGGTAAAATGATGATGATACTGACCTACTCTGTCTTTGTAAAGCTGGGATGGTGTTAAGGTATTCTTTGAATCAAGAGATTTTTGATTTCCCTGCTCCTCTGTGTTTAGTGTTACATTATAATCTACTTGTCAGGACCCTTATTCTAACTGAAGTCTCTGCATATTAGCATAATAGAAGTAAAAAGGATAATACAGTATCGTGAGTTGGATTGTCTGGTCTTCAGGGCCAGGGATTGTCTCACTTTGTGGATATAGCGCCCACCCCAAACAAATCATTTAATAGTAATTTGGGTTGTCTGTGCATGAGTCGCTTGTTTACTTTTGCAATAATTCATGCACCCAAGTAACCCTTCTGAACAACCGTCCCTTTATACAACGCCTCAGTTGAAGGAGGAGCCTTCCAAGAAAGAAACAATTTGAGGCCGTTTGCCAGGAGAAATGTAGCTCTCTGGATTGTGATTTAACAATTGGGGTGGGTGAGGTACAAACCCCATTGATTTGGCAGCAGGAGTGGGGGACGGGCAGAAGAATCAGAAGCTTTATTTTTTTCCCTCTAGATATTTTAGTGCTGACAAGATGGCACCTGATCTGATCCTTTAATAGGAGAACGCTTGTGTCAGGCATTGGAACTGCCACTTCAGGGTGTTGTACCAAAGTCAAATATGCACCATTTGTTACTGAGCTGGACTAGGCTGCTGCTGTTAGAGAGAGTAGCCCAGTTATGCTCAGCCAGAAACCCTCGTCTGAACTTTTAGACAGCTGCTGTGATGACTCTGCAGTTTGGCAGCAGTTTGCGTAGATCTTTTTTATTTAGCTTGTGATCCTTCTTGTGCTGGATGAGCTTAGATCTCTCTCTCTCTCTCTCCATGTGCATTGGGGAAAAGGAGAAATGCTGCACAGAAAGCTGTTCCTCCATGCTGATTGTTTTTTCAGGGGGTTGATGTTACCTGTTGCAAGTAGGGAGAGGGGAGGGAGGTTAGATTTGCTATAATATGCACCGTGTCTCTCAGACTGGATGGCTGGAAGCTGTTTCAACTGCAGAGGGGGAGGCATTGGAATGACAAATGCAAATATTTAATTCCCTTCTATGTTTCTTCAAAGCTTCATGGATCCTTAATTTGTTCTCCCTTAGTATGGGTGTTCTGCCTAGACTTGTGTGTGTGGCTCTAGGTGATGGGGACAACTTTAAGTGAGTGAGTTCTGACTCCTCTTCTAACTGAGAAACAAGGTGGGTGATTGTCATATCTTCTGTTGGACCAACTTCTGTTGTGGGGAAGAGAGAGACTTTCGAGCTTGCAGAGAGCTCTGTGTAGCTCAGAAACGTCTGTCTCCCCAACAGAAGTCGGTCCAATAAAAGATATGACCGTGCCCACCTTCTTTCTCTAATATCCATGGACCAGCACAGCTATAACAGCTCTTCTTCTAACTATCAATGTAGCAGACATGCAATAAAAACTGATGGCAGGGAATTGTTTTCTCTCTTCCTTTGAGCGTGTCCTTCCCGCCATGAACCCTGACTGGCTAACAGCCCTGGTTTATGCTGAGTGCTAAATCGTGATTAACTCCTTTATAGTTAACACATGTTCTAAACTGATGGCATCCCACTGTATAGACAAGCCTCTTGTTAGCGTGGTTGGTTATTCAGGTTAGACTGTTTGGGATAAGTTCTCTATTGGGACTTCTCAATGACTTGAAGGAGGGGTTCAGCCTAATTCTTCCTTTGCTTCCTGGTGACCACGTGGGTGGTTGGCATTTTAAAGACTGCTACTACAGCACTCTATGGCACTGTCTGGTACTTCCACTGTCTAGGCCGTGAAATGGCCCTCACCACCATAGTGTCTGAGCACCTCACAATCACTTATGTCTCTTATGCCCATGGCACCTCTGAGAGGCAGGGAATTTTATCCCCCTTCTTACAGATGGGAAACTGAGGCCCAGAGCAGATGGAGTGGCCTTCAGGAGGTTGCACAAGAAGCCTGTGGCTGAGTTGGGAATTAGACCCAGGTCTTCTGAATCCAAGTTCAGTGCCCTGCCCGCTAGACCAGCTTTTCTACCTTAATGTAGAGCCACTTGAGACAGCTTTTTGTGGAAGATGTCAAGGGATGCTTAGAGCACAAGACAGGCAGCGACATTCCTGGGGTCTGCTCCCATTTTTGTCATCGATCTGAATCAGTCACTCACGACAAATTTTTCACACCTGGAAGCCTTGAGGCAGGCCCCTAATCCCACCTAAGTAAAAGGAGGCACCCACGTAAAAAGAGGTCCGATTGTTTTCAGCATTGCTGAGTATTCCCCTCCCCCCACAACTGTTGAAGCCGATGAGAGATGGAACTGTTCTTTCTGGAGAGAAAGAAAAGCTGCAAGACCTATTGGGAGCTGATAGGAGGAACCTATATCCCAGTGATTCCCAATGGTTTTCATATTAAAACTTCAGCCGCATCAGCCAGTGCCCACCATCTTCTGTTCATCTGGGCCACGCCTCAACTCATACAGTACTGGGGGTTTCCCCAAACCCTACTGTCATGGCTAAGAGTTTGGAGCAGCTCTGCTTCCAAGAAGGGTCAGAGTATATATTGGAGAACAGGGGGTGGGAACAAGCTGCCATTGTTGGCTCACCACAGAGGCTCATCGTTATGGGCCGGATTGTGTTAATAGGGCACAGGCCTGAGTAGAGGGAGCTCCCAAAGCCATTGTGTCTCTGAGAGGCCCAAACACCGGGGAGGCAGAGCTACTGTACCACCCCAAAGGAGACTGCACGGTGCATTCCTTTCCACAGCTGGTCAACTCCCTGCTGGCTGGTGGGGAAATGGAGCTCACTGTTTCCCTTTCCTGCGCCTTTTGGAGAGGTTAGCAGAGATACTAGCCCCACAGGGAAAGTCAAGGGCTGCAATTGTAGCTGGTTGATTGGGGCGTAAGGTGGTGTTGGGGTGGGGACGGGGATGGGACTCAAACACAGGCATGTGTCCCTGAGTGAAAGCTGCTTTTGCTTTTCAGGACAGGTCAATCTAATATAAGTGCCCTTTAGTTTTGTTTAATACAAATTCAAGTGTTCTACATTTAGTTTCCTTTGTATTCTATCAGCAGGAGAGCCTGGTGCCAGTGTGCATGCAGAGGTCTTTAAAGGGACGCTCCTGATTTTAGCCTGATGACTTATTTTGCTGGCAAAACTGCTCCATGTGCTCACATTCTTTGCTAATGAAGTGGTGTCAGTTTCAGTGATTCAGTCAGATTCATATGTGAAGCACATTTTTTTCCATTCTTCCACAGGAAGTTCCCTTCTGGATACGGAAGGGTATGTTCACATTTTTGAGACAGAGCATAAGTTCTCTCAGCAAATTGTAAAATAAATACACACATCTGTCCTAGATGAGTAAGTCTGTGTAAGAAAAACTTGGGCTTGAAGGGATCTGAAGTCCCATTTCTCTTCCCTTGCTTACTGGTCAGACATGTTAGTACAACGATCTTCAGTGTTAGATTTCTTTTTTGTTCCTGCACTTGAGAACCATGCTGGCTCCTAGATACTTTGTCCCTAGTATATACTGCAGCACAGCTATTTGTTTTGCTCTCTGTTTGCTTGAGTTTGCCTCTTGTAACTTTTATGCTCTAGAACAGTCCAGTAATAGGTAGTATAATTTGACGACGCCTCACCACCAAAATCTGAAGAAAAACAAGATTGTCATAACTAACATGAAAAGAAAAAAATGATGACTTATTTGTGGAGCAGAATTCAACGCGGCTTTGGAAAGCGTTATTAAAT
The DNA here is from genome assembly GCA_007922305.1 of Dermatemys mawii. Taxonomy (NCBI): domain Eukaryota; kingdom Metazoa; phylum Chordata; order Testudines; family Dermatemydidae; genus Dermatemys; species Dermatemys mawii. The sequence goes on from ML677383.1 coordinate 1,455,612, forward strand.
AAGATTAGTCACTAAAAATAAAGGCATGATAATAAGCAGCATTACTGAATCAGACTCTAACAACCTTGCGACACTGAAAGCGTAATGCAATAAACCTTAGCTGCCTTCTTAACAGCATCACCTGAAATACTTGTTGGCATCGGCTCCTATTCAGACTACTTACAGGAAGGGGCATGATTGTATCTGTTTAATCTCAGACTGTCATTCACTTAGTGGCATGAATTTTAGTAGGCAGGATTCAGTAGGTCAAAACCAGAGGAGTTCCAGGTGAACTTTGAATGCCTTTATTTTCTGTCACTCTTTAGTTTAATTTTTAGTAATAAATGAAGAAGATCCTGAACCCGCAGCCTGTCGATAGGATTCTCTTTCCTTTGTGACTATGTCCAGCTTTTTCAAAGTTAACAGGGATGATAGTTAAGACAAAAATGTGAAGATTGGAAGCACTTTCTGTTGTTTTGCTGGTTCACACTCTGTTTCAAGTTCTCTATCAGCATCATTCCAGAGCAGGTTAGATAAGACCTTGCTAGGAATGATGTAGGGACTAGCTCAGCAAAATGCCATCAGCCAAATGAAATGACACACCTGGCCTTTTCTGACCCCACTGTCTATGATTTGCCAAGATCTAATTCTCAGTAACCCAGGCAGTTATTTCTGCATGGCTTGTACTGCTGGCCTGTGGTCTCCAGACATGTTTATAAATGTGCTGGACCAACCGTTATGGCATCAAAGGCTGCATGTTAAAAGTTGTGCTGGCTGATGGTATGTGTTCTCCCAAGAGCTGATTGCTTGCCAGCATTATCCCTGCAGGAAAGGAACTGGGAAACCGGCCCCTCTGTACGTCTTATCCAAGTGTTTCTGAACCAGCATGTAGTAGGAACTTTCACAAGAGGAGGGTGTCCTTTGCTCTACCTCTCCATCCGGAGCATGGTACCTCTGAGGCAGACCATTTCCCTGGGCAGAAGATGTGGAAATCCCAAACCTGTTCTGTTCTTTGATCCTGGGCTATTAACGGAACAGCATACTGCATCAGCACTGGCCAAATCGCTTTGAATCTGGCTTGTAATATGGTGTGCATGTGTGCAGATTCAAAGCACTATTCCCTTGTCCGGTGTCTCTGGGCTGCTGCCTGCAGAAGCTGAGAATTAATCAAAGGTTGTGGCTGCAATCTCTGTTCCTGTTTTTAAAGGTGCATTGATTTTTGAATGTTCCCTATGAGGCTCCTGTGTCAACATGGGCTCTTTGTGTCACCAGCCCCTCCACAGCTCTGATCTGATGCGGACATCTCTATAACAACAACTACTTGATCACATCCCGGTGACCGGTCATTCTGATGTGCGATGACTTTGGGCAAGTGCATGCATGTTTGTCAGAGAGAAACTGATGGTTCTGAGCAGGGATTTCATGACCCAGTACCTGAGTCTCTGGCTGGGTGGTTGTTCTGTGTTGATGCTGTTTCCATCGAGGTGGAGGCTTCCTTGTTGTGCATTGAGTTGCTTCTGGTGAGGATCAGAAAGGTTGCTTAACCCTTTTTATCCAAAGGAATAATGACACAGTAAATCAAAAACAAAGGTTGAAAGAGCTCATGTGGGTAGGTGATTTTGCCTGGCAAAGTCAACTGTCAGCTTAGATATTACCTGAAAGGTTATTCAGCAACTGAATGCTTCTCTGGATATAACGTGAGCAACAGGTTTTTCTTTTTGTTGTCTTTATTCTATTAAGCTTTATTGGGTTGCAGTGCAAATCCTTAGTTAGCTAAATACCAAGTTCAAAACCTCAGGCATTGTTTAGGTGGCTCTTCAATGTAGCTCATCCATAAATGTTTTGAGAGACTGCGGTTCAGGGGATAGGCCACTAGACTGGGACTTGGAGCACCTGGGCTCTGTTTCCGGCTCTGTGACTTGAAGCAGATTGTTTCGCTGCTGTTTCCCTTCCATACCTTTTTCTGGGGGTAAGGACTGTCTCTTGCTACATGTATGTACAGCACCTAGCGCTAGAGAACACTAATCTTGGTTGTATTTCCTAGGTACTATTGTAATATAAATCATTTTGATTTATAATTTATACATACAGTGATTATCTGTTGTAGTTTGCGTAAGTGAAACCAGTGGTTTAACCCACCTAGAAAAAAGAGAGAGAGAGAGAGAAATTCAGCACACTGCCCCTACCAGGGGTTATTTTTTGCTCTCTTTGGGCTTATAGATAAGTTGAATGGTTTGCAGTCATGTTTTGACCAAACTCGTCAACACTTCTCTAAGTTACAAGGATGCCCATGTTAATAATAATGGATTTGTAGCAAAGAAAGGAGTTGGAGGGTGATTTGGCTTCTGTGGTTCTCTTCTGCTATCTCTCTATTTTAGAATTGGGAGGGATCATTTTCTCATACTCTGCAATAAATTTGGGGCTCTACTTAAATTCCAGTTCCTAAGAAACTGACATCAGGATAATGAGTATGAGTGGACTTATTTATACAGTGATAACCGCGGGGAAAGTACTAAAGCAGGAAAAACAAACACATTAGTCATTGGAACCTTCAGTTCCAAGCTTTTATCCTGATATTTTACTATTTATAACTGGCTCCTTTGCGTATGTATTTTCAGATTCCAAATTGCTTAACCAACACTCCATGCTCACTCTTCTATATAAACTGAAACTTACTCTACCTTCAGTCAGTTGAGAGCACTATGATTGTGGGCCTCAAAGAAGATATAAGCAAATTTTAAAATAAGTCCCCAAACTCTTATTTAATTTGACAACAGAAAGATCATTCTGATGTGGTTGGCTGCATAAATACTTGAGAATGCAAACCTTTAAAAGTGAGGGGCTGTGCATCAAGGGCACTGAAAAGGGAGACTAATCTTATGGTTAAGGCTTTGGCATAGAACTCGGGATACCTGGTTCAGTTCCCAGCTCTACTGCACTCAGGTTGTGTGACTTTGAGCAGTTCTCCGAGGGCCAGTTTCTCAGTGCTCACAGATATATCTGGCTCACAGGTGGCCAGTGGCAAATACCTCTTGCATTGTGTTTGTACAGGGGAATATTTAATAATACAGATAATTATTATTAATAAGAGATCAAGGGAGGAGGGCTACTGGGCAATGAAGCTCATGCAGAGGACAAGGGGATGTGCAGTATGGGTACACTGACTTATGGAGATGGGAGCAGGAGGTATTTGGAAGACTGGGAGCACCAGAGAATGAATGAAGGAAGGGATTAGACATGAAAGCGAGAAGTGTGTGACATGGGGAAGTGTGTTATCCATATTTCCATGTAATCCAATAACCATTTTCCTTGTCCATTCCCCGCCACCCCACTTCCCCCCATGCAGTTGTAACTTCATCCCCAGATATCCTAAGACTGGATGAGGGGAGTGATGCCATGATGGGCCTCGTGATTGGTCACCTCGAACATTATGTGCTGATTTCTCTTAAACTTTGTTTACTAGTTCTTTTTATTTTTAAAAAAAAAAAGGGAGGGGGAAATTCCCTCACAACAAAGTATTCAGGATGCTCACGGGCATTTCCTATCAATGTAGTCACTCACAGTCAAGGAGCTCACCAGTTACAGATGTCCATCAGTTACATAACAAGAACCAATGACTGGAAAGCCAGACAAATTCAGATAACGCACTTGGTTTTGTTTTTTTTTAAATAGCGACGGTGATTAACCTTGGAAACAAACTGCAAGGGAAGTGGTGGATTCTGTCTCTCTTGATGTTTCATATCAAGACTTAAATGGCTTCCCGGAAGATGTGGTTTAGTCAGACAAATTATTGGGCTCAACATGGGTAACTGGGTGAAATTCTATGGTCTGTTTTATACAGGAATCAAAATTTGATGGTCCCATCTGGCCTTTAAATCTCTGAATCAGTTTGCATGCCTGACTGCCCAGACATGCTCTTACTTGGACTCATCGCCTCCACCACAAACTCTCATTTAGTTCTAGTGCACAATGTGCACATCTCTTTCCTCACTGTCCCACTGATAAAACCAACCTCCGCTCTGACCGCCTAGATTCTTGGGTAGCAGCAACAGCTCACTTAAGCTTTTACACTACGGCTGTGACGGTTGGTAAGATCTCTTAATCACATTGGTGCCTGAGTTAAAGCCACATGCTTGAATGTAAGCTGAGTGGTGACCTGGGTCAGGGCCATATCCCAGAGGAGAGAGAGTGTGTGTGTGTGTGTGTGTGTGTGTGTGTGTGTGTGAATAAGCTTGGGATGGGACATTAATCAGGTAAGGATAGAGAGAGATAGCAGAAGAGAATGCAAGAGCTAGGCTATTCCGGACCTAGTTGGCCAGGATGTTCTCTTCAGATTTTTTTAAAGGCTTTTATGGATTTCTCCCTGCAGTGCCCTAAATGTATTTAAGTGGTAGGGGAGAAAAAGAAGGCAATCATGAGAGAATGATGCCATTTGATGCACTGCATGGCAACAGGCACCGATCAATGCTTCCCTGTCTCCACCAGGAGTCTGATTATCCCATTATAACTGCTCACCCTAGAATTGCCTTATTGCTAGTATCAGAACATTCTGATGCAAAGAGCCATATAGTAGTCTGTGTAAGGGGAAGGTGACCTTGGCAGCAGACTGTGCTTACCTCTGAGTACAAAATACACACCCTTATCTCCTAGGGTTTGTTTGGATGGTACCACACAAAAAGCTCTCTTATTCAGTGGGCCCATGACTTCCTGATCAGTTCTAGGCTCCGTGGCTCCCAACACTGCATGAGAGAGTTTTGTTTAACCCTGCATTCATAGTATTTAAATTAAACCTTTAAATCAGATTTAAAGATAACCACTCTGCAGCAAAAAAACTTCAAGACCAGAATTCGAAGAGAAACTGCTGAGCTACAGTTCATTTGCAAATTTGACATAATCAACTCAGGGTTAAACAAAGACTATGAATGGCTAGCTAACTACAAAAGCAGTTTCTCCTCTCTCGGTGTTCACACCTCCAGATCAGCTGCTAGAAGAGGACCTCATCCTCCCTCATTAGAGATAACAGGGTAGTTCAGACTGATTGAACTAACCTTGTTATCTCTAACCTGGTTCTTGCGTACTTATTTATACCTCTGCATGCTTCCACTGCATGCATCCAACGAAGTGGGTATTAGCCCACGAAAGCTTATGCTTCAATACTTTTGTTAGTCTTTAAGGTGCCACAGGATTCTTTGTCATTTCTGCAGATCCAGACTAACACGGCTACCTCTCTGATTCTTGACAGTATTTCTTTGTGAAGGTAAAATAAATATATACATACACATATTATTTATATGTATTATACAATAATACATGTGTGTTTGTGTGTGTGTGTGTATATATCTTTGTGTGTGTGTATATATACACAACCAATAAATATTTCTGTGCGTGTATGTGTATTTGTGTGTGATTTAGTTTTGTGACCTTCCATTTTTATATTTTGCATGTTGAGCTGACACTGTAAAATGCTGGTGCTTATTCCCCTGTTTAAGTCAGAGACCAGCCCATGTGAGTTCCTGCCATGCTGGAATCCTGCGGATGGTTTTAAAGTCATAACTTACAATGTCAGCTGTGATTATGATTGTTTCACTTGGGTCAATGATTGTGTGTTGTTGTTGCTATTGATGAGAGAGTTTTGGCTTCACTCCATTTCTTGTATAAGTTAATTAGCACCCTCACTTCCATCTTTTCTTCCTTAACCCCAGCCCTTTTCTGAGCCATTAAGGCCAATCAAGGTCGGAAGTAATCCTCCTTACTGAAATATTTAGAGCCTTCTGAGGCTCGGTGCCAGCAAAATGATTCTGTGATCCTGGGGGACTTGGATCATTTAAGCTCAGTGACTTCAAAACACCAATATTAACTTAATGTAAAACTATCTCTGAAGAGTGTGAATCAGCAGGAATTCACAGGTTTTCTTTCAGCAACTGCAGTTCCAAAACACACGGAGCCTGGTTCTGATCACACTTTATAGCAGCATTACTCTCTTGACATCACTGCAGTTTCCACTGATATATACTTGTGGAATGGACAACAGAATTGGCCAAGGAATCACCTGTAAAGAGAAATTTTTGGACCAGAAAGGACCACTCTGATCATCTAGTCTGACCTCCCATGTCACATAGGTCATAGAATTTCACCCAGTCGTTCCTGCATTTGGGCTAGCATACATCTGTTAGAAAGACATCCGGTCTTGATTTAAAGATTTCAAATGAGGAAGAATCAGCTGTGCCAGCTGCTCTCTCTTCAAGCACTTACGTGGCTGTGATTAACAGAGTGCCTAAATACCTCTCAATCATTAATTGATTTTATTGTTAATTCTCCTCTCTCCTGCAAAGTAGAGAAAGACCGTCCCTATTTCACAAATGGAGAACTGAGGCCCGGATTAGATTAGGTGACTTGTACAAGGCCAATAACTAGTCTGTGGCAGAGCCAGGAAAAGACTAAGTCTTCCGACTTTGTCAGGTGCTTTGGCCATTCGACCATATTACCCCTCTGCAGCTATGACTATGCCACATTGGGACAAAACAATGTCTGATGCCAGAACTGTTAAAACAAAACAAACATTTAAAAACACGGCCTGCCCCCGAAAAATTAAAGATAACCAATGGAAATCTTGAAAGAGTGGAATTAAGCAACATTGACCGAAGCAGTGGAGACTAATTTTAACTGGTGTTTTGCAATGTTATGCCGTGAGAGTGCTCTAACAAACCTCCCTATACTTGCATGCTGCAACATGAAGCTTTACACAGTTTTTTTCCCTCAGTTCCAGCAGAACTGCAGGATTGTTCCCTGCGTTTGGCACTTACATGACAAGTAACTGGGGGACAGGAAGAATTTCTATATTTTTTAGATCTTCTGCACCTGTGGGTTACCTCAGGATGTCTAAAATAAAGTGTCGTGCATCAAATCAGAGTTGCTAGAAAGACATTTACAGGGATACCCCTCAAAAAAGTTTCTCATAGAGCTCCACCTGCCCCCCTCCCACAGAATATCTATTTACTTACCAACCAGGAAGGTATTTAACAACAATTCCACAGGATATCTTTCCATCTATGCAGTAAATTTTTTTCTCCAGTATCCACTCCCCAAACAACCCTCCTTCCCATAGAAGAATGTGGAAGAAGTTGCCGCGAGTTTTGTTTTACCATGCTGTGCATTCTGCTATACTAAATCATTGTTTATATCTCCATAATCCAAGAAGCCATAGGGACCGACTGGGACCTCCTTGTGCAAGGTCTTGCACAAGTATTTCCTTGGCTCCAAGATGACGAGTCAAACCCTAAGCTGGTGTAAATCTGCTTGGCTTTCTTGACTTTAATGGAGGTGCACTGATCCGCACCAACTCAGGATCTGGACCTATATCATGTTGCTCAAGAAACAAAATGTGTGCTGTGATTTGATGGGGTATTGAGCACCAGTATAGCCAACGGAAATAGCTTTTGGTCAACACTACTGACAGGCAGGCCTTCCGTCACTTTCAGGGTAATGGAGTGCCATAGCTCTCTTGCATTTGAAACCTTTCCACAAATCCTGGGGTTTTTTTCAGTCTTCATAAACTGCTATATTTTCAGCCAGCATATTTTTTAAAGAGATTCTATGGTTTTGTCTCAGCCCTGCTTGTTTTTGTTTCTTTCTTTTTAAAAATAAACTTTAAGCAAATGATTTCATGTCCCTGTCACCTTCATCCATTTCACAGTACTTCTCATGTCCATATGATGGAACAGGGAAGGTAGATCGTGTGAATCTCCACTGACATACATTGCCATTTGCTGCCTCTCCCCAACTGTACCAGCTAGGTCATTATTTTCTCTTGAAGTCATTCAAATGGCAGTCTACACCTGGTATTTTCTACCTGGACGTACTTCTGCATGGCTTATTAATGAATAGTCAGGCTGATAATAGAGCTGGATGGTGGATACCTTCTTCATCTTACGTTGGGAGGAGTAGGGCTGTAGCGTGTATGCTGACATACATAAGCTGCCTTATGTCAAGCTAACTGTGTAGTGTAGACCAGGGCTGAGTCTCCCTGTGCCTTAGTTCCCCATTTGTAGCATGGGAATAATGGCACTGCCCTACCTCCCAGGGTGTTGTGAGGACAAATATATTTAGGACTGTGAGGTCACTTTGAGAACTATTGGTGAAAAGCGCTATATAAAGAGCTGGATACTGTTACTTATTTTATTTATTACTTATAATGAAACATAGAAGCTGGAACATGGGGCAATCTGTCCAAATGAAACCCTAATGTTATTGTCTCTTCTGCACAGGTTGTTAGTGGACGGTGATGGTGAAGTTGATGCATGCGCTGGATTGACTTGTTTCATCATTGGTTGTGAAGCTATTCTGGACTCTCAAGGCACAAAATAGGCTTTTGGAAGGCGGGTGGATTTTAATTCTATATCCCAAGGATAATCACAATGAAGAAAAGATGGTCTTGGGTACTTGGCAAAACCAACTGGAGTGCTTGCTGCTGTTGGGAGCAATCAAAAGAAGGAAGAGATTGGAATATCTCTCTCACCTTAGGACAGATGGAACTTACCAAGAGAAATGGAATTCTTCAGGAATGACACCACAGGTGGAAAACTTGCTAGTTATGTTGCAAAGAAGTCTCCTGAGGATGAGGGTGATACATTACATGAGGATCTGCAGGTACAAAGCAAAACAAAAAACCCAGGCATCAGAAGAGTAAATGAGGATGTGTACAAATGCTTGCTTTTTACTTAAGTGGTTTCCCCAACTTCCTACAGTCTCTGTTGCACCCCCTTTTCTGGCTGCTGTCCTTCTGGTTGGATGGGCCCACCTGCACAAGGTAAATCTGGAAATTGCCATGGGCCAGCAGCGACTGTAGCGATGTTTCTGTAAAAATCATTCAGTCAAATGGGTCCATGTAGTATAAACCTGGTAAAAGTAAGTTTTTCACAAACAGAACAGATTCCATGATTTTATTTTATTTTATTCCAGTGGAAATAGCTGTATTTTTTTGAAGAGGCGAGAATGTTCCTCAAAAATTCCCCTGCATTATTTGCACTCAAAATGTTGCAGCCTTGTGCTAGAGCGATTTTTTTCCAAAGCAATTACAGTGAAACCCCGCAATACCGCGCCCCGCGATAGTGCGAATCCGCTTATAATGCGGGGCTCCCGACAGCAGCTGCGGGCGGCACTTTGATGTAATGCAACCCCGC
>ML677383.1:1465169-1542197 GCA_007922305.1 Dermatemys mawii
GCAACGACGAAGTGGGTATTAGCCCACGAAAGCTCATGCTCTGAAAACATTTCAGTTAGTCTTTAAGGTGCCACAGGACCCTTATACTGAGTAGCCCTATTGAAAGGGCAGCATCTGGCCCTGTGTTATGGCCCAAAACACCAAAGTAATGGGTACTAAGTTATATGTGCCACTGAAAATGTTTAAGGATCTGACACACTAGTGGTGCTATAAAACTTTAATTTTAATTTTAAATTGTGATTCTGGTCTCACGAGGCAGGAGGTCTCTTCCTGGCTCTGCGGCTGACTCACTGTGTTACCTTGTCACTTAACCTCTCCATTGTAAATGAGGATAATACTTACCCACCGTTTTATCAAGTGCTGTTAGAGCTCTGGGTGAACAGAGCTTTACAAGCTGTAAGTATTATTTATTTGCTAAGGAGGGCAGGAATGTGTATAACACTGTTAAGGCTCCACAATTTTATTATTGTTATCATTCTTTTTAGTAGCTTTATGCCCAGAGGAGAGGAGGTGCAGGACAGGGGATTCTGTTTAGCCATCGAGACTAGCTTGTATCACTGCCAGCATGAGAATCCTAGAAGATCAGGGTTGGAAGGGACCTCAGGAGGTCATCTAGTCCAACCCCCTACTCAAAGCAGGACCAACCCCAACGAAATGATCCCAGCCAGGGCTTTGTCAAGCTTGGCCTTAAAAACCTTTAGGGAAGGAGATTCTACCACCTCGCTAGGTAACACGTTCCAGTGCTTCACCACCCTCCTAGTGAAAAAGCTTTTCCTAATATCCAATCTAAACCACCCCACTGCAACTTGAGACCATTACCATTCAGTGAGAATATACCAAGCCTCCAAATAAGAATGGAGTGTAATTTAGAGCTGCTTCTTTCATTGAACCAGCTTTTCTTGGTCCAGGGGTGCCCTTAGCACAAAGCAAATAAAGCACTCTGCTCCTTTGCTGTGGGCTCTTCAGCTAGCCATATGTTTGAGCCTGATAGAGATTCTTATCTGACTGGCTAAAATTACCCAGTGAAGGGATGCCTTTTCTTATCAAGGGCTTTGCTGAATCAGAGAGGAAGCCTTGTCACCCAGCTCAGAGGCATTGCTCTTTGTTGCACAAAGTTGCAGTATGGGCCAGTGCTGGTGCTGAACTAGGAGTGTAGGTCAGTAGAGCTTGTGACCAAGGGTTCTTTGGAAATTGACCATGCTGCAGGTTTTGCATCAGCTGTTGCGGGTGATGGGGGTGGGAAGTGAAAACAAGGAAGGAAAGTAGTGGTAAACATGTTCCTTAAGTGGGCTTGGCAGAATTAAGTTTTCCTTTTTTTATTATATTTTGGACAGCTATGTTCGTGGTTCATTTTGTTTCAATTTGTATCGATTTAAATATTCACAGTTGTACAACATTAGGGTACTGAGGATTTGTTCGGTTTTCATCAATTTCAGTTTTCACAGTTGTGCGAAATTATGGATGGGGCTCATACAATTAGTATTTAACGACAGTAGATTTTGATATTCAAGAAGTTAAAGCTGGCTGTCTCAGCAGAGCTGCCAATACATGCTTTCTGCGGAGTTCATTATAACACGTTTTATACACATTAAGGTGGACTCTGTTTTCAAGGAGCTGGGGTTTTTTTACTTTGTATGTATACATTTCAGTTGGCATTAATGGAACTATTTGTTTGCCAGTGTGTGTCTGTGCGTGCAGTGAAATTGATGTTGACCACTATCTACCAGTAAAAATCTAATCCTCTCTAGCCTACTGATAAGGTAATCGCAGGTCCACAGCAAAGACCTCAGTGCCTCTTTCCAAAGCTCATGATGTGCACAGCATTATGGGGACACATGGATTCATTCTTTCTTAACATAGTCCCTTCAGGCTTCTGTTACCTTTTCAATGTTTCTTCTTCATCTTCTCCTACTCCTCCCCGTTCCGTATAGCCCATCTTTGCAGACGCCTTCCCCAGGAATCTTTCCAGGCCGCGTGTGGCGTGGAGAGAGAGGAGAAGATGGTGTCCTCATTTCTTCTTCTGCCCCCATTCTGGTGTAATTTCCCTTCGGTGCTGCTCCTGGTTTGTCCAAAGCAGGGGTCTCCAAACTTCTTAACTCATGCACCTCTAGCAGAATTTTTTTTTTGAGGATGCACCCCCATGGGGAAAGCCCCGCCCTATCCCCGCCCCCATCCATTCCCTCCTACTTCCCTTCCCTGATTGCCCCCCTCAGAATCCCCTCTTGTCCCCTGAATGCTCCCTTCTGGGACCCCTGCCCCTAACTGACCCCTTGGGGCCGGTCCCTGCAGCAGCGCCCGGCTCCCAGGGCCAGTCCCTGCCACGGCGCCCTGGGCCGGGGCTGCAGCCAGGGTGCCTGGCTCCTCCTGCCGCCGCTGCGGCGCCCAGCTCCTTTGGCTGGGCCCAGCTCCTCTGACCGGGCCCACCATGGCTCTTGCAGAGGAGCCGCTGGGACAGCCCTGCTCTTTCTGCCTTATTGGAAACCCGGGAGGTTTCCACTAAGGCAGGAGGAGCTGGGCTGCCCTGGTGGCTCCTCTGCAAGTGCCACAGTGGCCCCGGCGACAGGAGGAGCTGATCAGCTCCTCTGCAAGCGCCACGGTGCCCGGCTCCTCCTGCCGCTGGGGCTGCTGCAGGCTCCCCCGTGGGTGGTCTTGCGCACCCCTGGAAGTGCGCGCACCCCACTTTGACGACCACTGATCCAAAGGACGTTGTTGCAGTGAGGGATTAAGGCTCCAGAGGCTGAGCTGTTTTGCTGCTTCAGGGCCTCCAGTCGTATCTTTTCCTGTCTGGTGATGAATCGCCTTTTTCTCTAATTGTGCCCTTTCTAAGAAGGCAGGATTTATCCATAGGAGTTTACAGGCCAAAGGGTAGAGAATGAAACCAATAAAAGGATCATCTCTGTCAAACTCCCCTAACACATACCTGGAGAAGGTAGCTGTTCATTTGCTGCTTTATTTTTGCTCTCAAAGAAAACTCTATACCAGATTAATTGTTCCTGTATAGGGGTGAACCTAAGGATAATGCAGTCTCTGTCCTTATTAGGACAAACATAACCAATTAAAATCCATCTGTACATGGCTCCTTTCCTCCCAAAAGGGGTCAGAGCATTTTGCTTACTTTTGTACGCTTTTTAAAGTAGTCACTTCACACAGTATTTGAAATGCAACCACCTATGGGGTGGAATGTGTCAGCTGTTTTCCGGCGTAGTGCAATGATAAACAACATTCAGAGTTGAAGAGTACTGTGTCCAGCCGACAAACTGCATAGGGAATACTAGGCGGGTGGAAGGCTATTAGCCAAAGAGAATTTGGTCAGGGATAGCATGGTTAGAAGTCCTGTTCTTTCAGAAGATCCCATCGGTTCTGTAAGGATCTTGTGTGAGCAGGCCCTTAGCTTTACGTCTCCTCTGAAAGGCTGTACTTCCCATAGTATAGCACCCCCGGCACCATGCTGGGGTCTGGTTCACTTCTAATTCAAAAGGAAAAGTATTACCTGTTAAATCAACAAGATTGCTTCCTGCAGCGCCTGGTGAGATCAGACAAGATCACAGCCCTTGATGGTATGGCTGCCGGCCAAAACTGTCTGACGGCCAAAAAACCTGCTCTGTTGCCATGGTCAGTGTCCTGATATTCTTCACCCTGTTCCTTTTTCTTGGATAAAATCATTCCTGATATCAAAGGGATAAAGCATCTGGTAGGTAAATTGTCCTAAAGCAACAGCGACTCAGCCCCTTGAAGGAGTCCTCCCTCTGTGGGAGGTCTCGGTTGGATTGTAAACCCAAAGGAGACCTCATCACCCCAGAATCTCCCCTGGCTTCCAGCTGAGAAAGCTATAGCCTGCCCCTTCCGAGAAACTGACACAGCCTCCTCAGTTCCCAGCCTTTTCCATACCGGGAATCCTTCGGCCCCCAGAACCCTCCTCTCAGCAAGCAGCTGGGGTCCCCTTCCCATTTAGCAATATGGCAAGGGCAAAGTGCTTGCGACCATCTGTTTGTAGCCCCAGGCTGAGAGCCCTTGCTGCTGAGTTTCTTCACTCAGCTTTACCTCACAGGGCAGCATTGACTCACTACAACCTCTGGGCCCAGTGATACCAAAATGTGCTGAGCCCCAGTCATTCGGTCAGAGCCTGGCGGCCTTCCACTTCTTGAGCAATAGCTGCAGCATGCGGCCAGCCAAGTGTTTATCCCCTGAGGTAATGTTCTGATGGAGGATTAGTGAGCCTGCACTGGGAGAGGCTCTGAATGCCCTTTGTTCTTAGGCCTAATTCCATAGTCTGGGTTCAGACTAGTCATACGCTTGTGATAAATCACAATCAGCTTACAGCTTCTTTCACTAGGAGATGGTGCTATCCCTCCATCCGCAGCCACGCAACCGGGTGCTCTCTGAGGACAGGCCCTTTGCATAACCACTGTCTTATCACTTGAAAATCACTTGTCACTTATATAAAGTGAAGTTGTACCCTGGAATGTGGGCACTGTGAAGTTGCATGATTAGGGCTTAGATCCTCAGCTTGTGTAAAATGGCATTGTTCTGTTAATTTCAGTGAGCTCATGCCCCGTTACACCAGTTGAAGATCTGGCCGTTGTATTTCAAGATCAAATTTGCTCAGTTTACTAAAAGAAAAAAGGGGGGTGGGGGAGTGTTTTCCCTTTAACTGCCAACTGTGCGCTGTGTGATCTTGAAAGTCAAGTAAATCCTCTGTGGCTTCTGAATCAGCGCCGGTAGTAAGTATTCAGTTGAGTATTACTGATATGTTAGTGGCCTCTGCCTGTAATTCACTTCAGTTGAGAGCAGGTTTTCGATGGTGGTGCCTGAGCAGAAAAGATCACCGCTTGACTCTCGGTTCCCAGGATGAGTTTGCAGGACCATCATTTTATTTGTAAACTAAGTTGATATTCTCAATGATATGCACTGAGACACAGTGTAAACATGCAACCCACTGCATCCTATTTCGAGTCAGTTGGCGAAGCAGAACAGCACATAAGAACGGCCATACTGGGTCGGCTCAACGGTCCATCTAGCCCAGTATCTTGTCTTCTGACAGTGGCCAGTGCCAGATGCTGTAAAGGAAATGAACAGAACAGTGAGTGACTCGTACCCTGTCGCCCCGTCCCATCTTCTGGCAGTCAGAGGTTTAGAGACACCAGCACATTCATATGATGAGATGATTAAAGCTGTTCTAACTAACATACAGGATGTTTTCACTTCATGCTATCCCACCTTAAGTCCTTGCTTGTAGGGTATGACCAGTTCTGAGCCACTGGGTAACTGTGGGGTCATTCAAACACCTTTGTAGCCCACAGTGCAGTTAACCCATTTCAAGCACAGTGAAGCTACACCAATACTGGCTTACCTTTTCTATGCTAGGGGATTGCAGTGGTGCAGTTACGCTGATGGCAGGAATTGGGCAAATAACCATAGCAGACAAGGCTCTAGGCTGCTCCCTAGTATCTACCAGTACCCCAGTGATGTTTCCATGGGGCTTCCACTCCCATATCCTTTCCATCTGTCCCTTGCATCAGTCTTTCCTGTGTTTTAAGCCTCTTAGAAAATTTCCATCAAAGTAAATCTTCCGTGAAAAGGAAAACAGCAAAATATTCCCCACTTCTCATCCATCTTCAGCTCCCATTGAAAATGCACTGTCCAGTTTCTTAAAAATCCATGGAATTTGTATTTTATTTTCCATGCTCAGCATGTACAGTGGAGCCCCGATATAACGCAAATCCAGATAGAGTGCGATTATACCGTGGCTCCCAAGTCCTTGCTCTCTGTCCCCGGCAGGTGCGGGGGCCAGGGCTTCTCTCCCCTGCTGGGCAGCGGGGAGAGAAGCCGCAGCCCCCGCCTGCTGGGGAGTGGGACCCCGCTATAACGCAACCCCGCATTTAGCGCGATGGGATTTCTTGGATCCCATCGGTCGCGTTGTAGTGGGGCTCCACTGTACATACTAATAACTATATGAGTGCTAGGTGTTCTCGGCAGTTGATGGTCCCTAGAACCTTGTTGATCCTTAGGCCCATCGCATCTGTCACCTTAAAATTTCTTGCACCATGGTTATTAGTGCTTAATTATTAGCCAACTACTCTTTTATTTCTAATTAGGCTACTTCATGTCTTGTTATCATATTACTTACAGTGAGGCAACTTATTTTTTTTAGAAAGAAGATTTTTCTGTAATTACTTAAGCATGTGCTTAACTCCAGACATGTACTTAAACCACACTGAAGTCAATGGGATTTAAGCAAATGCTTAAAATTAAGCATGTGCCTTAAGTGCTTAACTTTTCTGTTAGGTAAGGTGCACTGGGCAGGTAGATAATTTAATGCCTATTCAGGAATGCTCTTTTGAATGTTAGCCTTAAACCAAAATTGTATAAATTCAGTAGATCTCTGAAGGAACTATAAAGTCTAATGACAGTAACATTTTGACATTTGCTTCAAGCTGTGTGTAATGGAAGGAAACTTTGGTGACTATGCAAGAAGGTGGATTGTGTGTAGTGTACAAGCATGAAAAGTTCCGTTTATGGTATATCTCCATTCCTGGGGCGAGATGCAGCATGCGGTAGGTTTGCAAATTCAGCCTCTTCAGTTACAGTGCTAAGGATGGACTTTTGTTTTGTGTCTTCCCAACATCACCGAATATGTGGGCAGTTCAGTGCCATCCAGTCCGATAAACTGCTTCTGTTTGAGTGTCTCAGACCAAGGCCTTGTGCAGTTCAGTTCGTTCTTCTGGTTCTGTAATGCTGATGGAAAAGCAGCAGGTAGCCTGAAGGTTCATAGATACTCGTGTGCTGAATGCCTCATTTGACTAGGCTTCAGAGTGAGGAAAGAAAAGAGGCAGTTAGTGGCAAAATTTTACTTCCAGGGTTTAAACATTTAAAAGTGACTGGTGGTCTTGCATGCCCCTGTTTTGGGTGGCTCCTTTTTAGAAAGTGATGAGCACCCATTCTCTGAAAACCAGACCTCCCCCCTTAAGGTGTATCCAGGAGAGCACCCCAAATTGCTAGTCACTTCTGAAAAACTTGCCGGAGATGTTTGACTAGTGTACTGATGATAGTGTATTACTCCCAAGGACTCAATGGAATACGGCCCAAGGAGTATAAAAAGGAGTAATGGGAGGAAAAGAAAACAAGCAAAACTTAAGTGAAATAACAGAGGGAACTTGCTAACGGTGAAAGCTATTACTGTGAAATAGTCTCCTAAAGAAAGAGGTGGAAGCAAAGTTTCCTGGGGCTCCTAGCTAGACTGAACCAAATGTTTGACAATGTAACTCAGGGAGCCATCTATCCCTGGTCCCCAGGGGGTGGACTAGTGCATCTTTTCCGTCTCTAATGTCTCTGGTTCTTCATATCTGATTTAAATAATTTACAGGGATTGAAACATGATCATGAGACATCTGTGAAGAACGAAGGATTAAAATATGGGTCTAGTAAGAGGGGCAGCCAAGATGCACTGGGCAGGTAGCTCATTTAATACCTGTTCTTTAAGGTTGTTGTTCTTTTCTGCGGAAGCTGCCCTTCTTGGATGGAAGACTGAGTGTTCCCACCCTCATTTAAGCGTTGTCTTATAGATGTCACCCCAGTCTGTCCTTCCTCTTTCCTTTGTCTTATGTCTGAAAAGATCCCTATTGGTAGGGATCAAGGCGTTTTAGCTGTGATGTGAGGTGCTTTGGATATTTTTGGGGCCTGGGAAGAAGTAAATAAAACAGAATGGCATTTCTTCACTGCCCTAAAGCAAACTTTAGGATGATAAATCATTTTCCAGTGGAAAGGGAACAAGAAGACTGCAAAAATCATTGTCCAGGGGGCCGTGGGAGATGCTGGTGACTCAAGTATTGATAGCGGAACATGAGGCTTTGCTCTTTCAGGTCCCGCTGATTTGAATCCAGTCTATACTAGTAGACAAGGCTTGAAAAATGTACCCAGAGGCAGATAGTCGTCATCCTCAGTGAATAGCTCCAATGCTACTTGTTGCTCATATCTTTGCTGAGTTCCAGCAGTGTGAAACTGACACATGTCCTCAGTGTTCTGAGTAGCAGCGTAAAACTGAGCAGCATCGTGTCAGTTTTGCTCTTCTGCTGCCTGGCAAAGCTGTGAGCTGGAGCAGAGGCACGGGAGCAGCCTGTAGATTCTGTAAGACAGCAGTCGTTGTTTTGACATCTGAAAGGTTAAGTTAGCAACACAAAGGCTGGATGTGCCCAAGTTTAAATTCTGTGGAAGTGGATGGTTCTTGCTCACGAAAGCCTCCTTTTCACTCCCTGGGCTATTGAATTTTCTCTGTCCTGCTGATGGTGATTGAACATTACGTTGTTGAGTTGTCATTAAACGAGGTGAAACAGCTTAGTGACCGTAGTCCATTTAAATAGCAGAGATGTGTCCACAAAACACAGCTGGCGTCAGTTGGCAATATGGGTTGCCCCTGGTCAGTCACAGCAGGGAGAAAAAGGAGTGAATGAGCCTGGAGACTGAACTCCCTTTTTGCCTCTGGAGGTAGATGTTCCTGGGCTGGGTTGAGACAGGCCAGGGGAGGAGTTTTCTCTCATCTCTGAGCTGTTGCTATTTCAGAATGAACAGGGTCATCAGTCTGATATCTTCTACCAAGTGCATTTGTCAGGCAGCACGAGAGTTTGTTTTTCTGTTTGAAAGGATCTGTTTATACTTCTAAATTACATTTAAATGTCCATGAACCTATGGAAATCCTGCCTTGGCATATCCCCTGCACTGCAGGTTTCCAGGGAAACAACATATACCTGGCAGATGAGAGATGGAGTCAAAAGTAATTGTGTAAGAAAGTGACATTTGGTGGCTTATCTCTCCTTGTGTTTTTCTTTGGCATCTGTTGCTCTGTTTGTTCAGCGCCCATTTAAATAGTTCATTTTCTTTGTGTGTGTGATTTTTGTTTTTTTAAATCTTCCAGTGACGTAGAGCGAAATAAGTAAGCTATGAATTTAGAATATTTAATCTTTAACTTGGGTCCTCCATAATATCCAGTGCAGTGGGTCCTTTCCTTGCTACCTCTGTCTTAAAATGTTACACATGGTTCTCTAGTAATGTTTGCTGCTGTAATATTTTGGTCTGTTGTTGCCCTATTTTTAATAAGGGTTGTTTGCAGATCATCTTTAAAAGGAGCTAAGACTGTTGAAAATCAAAAGCTGTTTATAGGATTCTGAAGGAGCAGGCCACAAAGTGTCAAGCTGCTATTTTAAAGTATAACCAGCGCAGTAATATTAACCAGCTTTGAGGGAGTCACTTTTCCGGCCAGATTGAAGGTTTCCCTTGTTCCCGTTGCCAAAAAAACATCCTGTAGGATGAGCAGGGCATGTTGCATTCAGATTTGATTTCCCCACACTCATAACTTCCTCAAAGATTTTCTTGTTTATTCTCAGTCCAGAGGTGTGTGTGTCTGACAGTTTCAACATCATTAGTTGGGCCATTCCTCATAAAAGCTAGAGATGGAAAAGACCCATTAGATCAGCCAGTATTCTTCTTCATGTTCCTGTCCAGGTAGAATGAGTCAGTGCAGTCTTCCTCTTGTTGTGTCAGTCGAACTTTTAACAGTTCCAAGCAATTCCCCAACTTCCCCTTGGGAGACCTTTGCACAGGCGCATGCATCTTCCTTTCAGGAAATGTTTCCTGATATTTCACTTAATTTAAGTATTCTCTTAATTTTAAGTTAGGTGAGTATTTAAAAAAAATCCTTTAAAATTACTTTCTTGTTCCTGGCTCATTTCAAGATCGGTTCATTTTCAAGGGTTCAGCTCTGTCCTCACCCTGAGAGATAATCTACATATGTCAACACAGTAATTAGACGCTCGTGCCAGCCAACATGGGCTCACAGGACTAGGGCTGCTTCATTGTTGTGTAGACTTCCAGGCTCGGGTGGGAGCCTGGGCTCTAGGACCCTGCAAGGTGGGAGGGTCCCAGAGCTCAAACCCGAGCCCGGAGGTCTACACAGCAGTGAAACAGCCCCGTGAGCCCGATTAGATGGCCACGGGCCAGCTGTGGGCATCCAGTTGCTGTGGATATGCACCCTCATTTACTACTGACTGTCAGACGGTGACTTTCATGCTAAAAGTGCCTGTGGAACATGTTGGGAAACTTTGGTTCACAAGTTTCAAAAAGTTATGAGCGATTAAAAACTTGCAGCCAGACAAACTTCTCCCTTTCTTGCATGATTAGAACTTGGGGTTGCTTCTCCCAAGTGTTCCAAGTTAGTAGCATGAAAATGAGCAGTGTCTTGTTAATTTTGCTCTTCTGTGGTCTGGCAAACCTATGAGTTGTATCAGAGGCACTGGGGCAGCCTGTAGATTTAGGAAGGCAGCAATGAATTGTTTTGCTGATGGTCTGGGGAGGAAATCTTGTTGGTGGACAGGCTAGTGTGTGTCACTTTTTTCAAGCCCTGCTGGTGATTTG
The DNA here is from genome assembly GCA_007922305.1 of Dermatemys mawii. Taxonomy (NCBI): domain Eukaryota; kingdom Metazoa; phylum Chordata; order Testudines; family Dermatemydidae; genus Dermatemys; species Dermatemys mawii. The sequence continues at coordinate 1,475,574 of ML677383.1, forward strand.
CTTTTAAACTGATTTGCAGAGATTAAACATGGGAACAATAGCTGCCTGTGATCAGGGTAACTGCCATTTATAGCTAACAAATCCTTTTGGTTTTTATTATCTTACTGTAACTATTTTCACAATGCACAGGGAAGGGTCTACATATCTCTCTAGCGCCAAAATAAAATTGCTAAAGAAAACATCCCTGTCTGTTTGTGTTGGAGCCAGAATAATGTGTGTTTTTTACCTTGTTCGCCATCTTAATCTTTCAAACATTTTCCTGATGACAAAACACTCTGGGGCAGATTCTGGTCTCAGTTACTCTGGATTTATACCAGTAGTTTTACAACACCATAACTAAGATCAGAAACAGGCTTTGTTTAAAATAACTAAATAAACTCATGGATGATGGAGAATATGAATTGAGGACAATGCTTCTGCTTACTTTCCACGTGTGTTTCCACTCACCAAGAGAAATGCCCTGTAATAATAAAGTGTGTAGTCTTGTAAAGCAGAGGTTCCATTAGAACTAACATAATACTCATATAAATATCCTTGCACAGTGATGACAGAAATAGCTATGGGACATGTGAGGAAAAGATTTGGGGACCTCTTCTGGAACTTGTGTGTCTGTACAGCAAGATCTGATCTTGCACCTCTTACTCTTGAGAATAGCCTTGACATCAATGGGCCTACTTCTGTGAATCAAGGTTGCAGGATGCCGCCAAAGTTATCAAAGAATTTATGGATACAAGATGGATATTTTAAATATTTATTACTATTATTTTACTAATAACAATAAAGTACTGCGGATATTTGAGGACGAGGGGATGCAAAACCATGCACCACCGTTCAGAGTCCTGTCCTGACCTAAGTCACGTTGATCCTGCTGCGAAGTTAGTGTGAGTGGCACATATTTGTCCAAATCCAGAATATGGCCCTGAACTTGGAGATCATCTTACCCTTTTACTAGACTAATTAAAAGTAGAAAGGCTCAGGATTTGGGAATCAGGGTCTTTGCTGGGATTCAAAGAATGGGGCATTATGCTGAAATAGATCACCGTAGACATTGGAATTCTCTCGTATTATTTGCCAAGTCACCTAACTTATTACTGCGGCAGGTGTGGCCTTTTTGAAGTCTGAAACCTAACCATTGCCCATTGAAGGGGCAGCATGGGGGTGAAATTCTCTGTTTGAATGGTGTTTTTACGGTTATAGTACCAGACATTAGAGGAATAGGTCATGCCAATCTCTCTCCCCCTCCCCCTGCTCTTCCAGCCTAGAAGATGGAGCACTTGTGGTTTTTCCCCTTCCTGCAGACTGAGTGGTTAGTGTCTGGACTGGTTTCTGATGAAGCAGGATCTCAAGACCACTCAGCAAGCACCCTTCAAAGTGGGGAGTGCCATTAACACAAGGGTGGAAAGACAGAAGGAGGCTCTTTTTCACTTTCACAATTACTGGGGCACGGAAAGTTTATACGGGGGGGTTATTTGTGACATCTGCTCCCAGCAGGTGGGCTAAAAATCTCCATTTGTGAGGCTTCATTTGAAGGGGAGGGTGTTTTACAGTGTCTTGATTGATAACTAGAGGGAAATCATCAGATTTTTAAATTGGCAAAAGCTTCCATGGAGTAAATGAGTCAGACTTTACACCCTTATTAATACTCTTCCTGCCCCAAAATCATGCTATTTAAAGAGTATTATTTCAGAAACTTCTTACTCTGCTTAGTTGTAAGTCAGTGAACTGGAAACTAGAACTAGGAATCTGTTTCTTTGATCACTGAACATTCTACTGATAAGGAAGGTGGAAACTCAATTGTTTAAGGTAAATTTTACAGTTCTGTGGGAACTGTCACCTGAATTGCCAAATAAAAGGTGTGAAATTATTTTCAAGGAGCAAATAGTTTAATTCAGCATAGTAATATTTTATACTTGTGTAGAGATATTCATCTGAGGATCTCAGCGCCCTCCAAAGATGATAATAAATTAAACATTGCAGCCATTGAGGTGTGCAGTTATCATCACAGTTTTACACATGGAGAAATCGAGGCACAGAAAGATTAAAAGACTTACCTAAAGTCACACAGGAAGCTTATGCCGGAGCTGAGATTCGAATCCAAGTCTCCTGACTCCTAGTCCTATGCCTTTGCCGTAGGCATTAGAGACTGTGTTTTCCCCCTAGTCTGAATCTTCTCTTTAAAGGGCTACATTGTTTGTAATTGCTTAAACAATGAAACAATTTTAAATGCTCCTCGTATTTTCCACCGAGTGCAGAATGCAGCTTCTCAAATGGAGCTCATTGCATGGCGTGGTTTGAATCTCCGCATGCTCGTTCGCTAATACCAGGCATCCGCATTTGGAGTTGACTATCGAAGTGCTCTCTCCTCGATGAGGTAACTGCCTAGATGCAGCTCGTTGCTGCCGTACCTTGCTTACCAGAGCTAGGGGTTACAACACAGAACGTTTCCGGGGTGTCACTTTACTGGCCTTCGAAGAAAATTTACAAGCACAATCTCTCTCCCCTTCCCCCTAGTGCTGAGTCAAGGCTGTTGCTGTATAACTGAGATAACATCTCTCATTAACCAAAACCGGAAATTAATTAATGGTTGCAAACATCTGGGTGATAGCTATATTTACACTCCCCTACATAAATACACTAGAATGAGCAGCTACTGTACAGACCTGCAGTTATCTTTGGAGCTACCCTAGGCAACCAAAGTGGTTGAAAGACAAACTAGGTAAACGGTGGAGAGCAGAACCTGGGATAGTAATTAAACAATTTGGGGAAGGAGGCTTATCTTTCTGTGCCTTTGGGTGTAATTACAGTAGGCCAACCTAAATCCACCCCACCACATTCAACTTCCTGGCCTGGGCTGTTGCGGTGGCACTGAACCGCAGCTGTGTTCTGTCCCAGAAGTGGGCGCACTTAAGCGGTAGGTCAAGCAGTTACTGTCTAAAAGGTAAACCACTTGCAGAACCACCAGAATAAAAGGTGTCATCTGCATGTATAATAGTATTCACGATCATTAAAAGCAGCAACATTTCCTCAGCCACCTTTGACCCCCAATTTTCAGATTTGAGTGCCTAAGCTTAAGGACATAATGCTGTATTTAGGCACCTAAAGAAGTGACCTTCATTTCAGAGGTGCCGAATGTGCATACCTACCATTTGACTGCAGTGGGATTGGGGTCGTGCCATGCCTTTGCGTATCAGGCCGCAAAGGCCGGAGATGTGGGGACTTCACCGTAGGCACCCCGTTTTGAACATTTGAACCCTTAAATAGATTGTCAGTTTTAAAGCCTACCTGTGAGCTTGCCAGTGAAGAGTGCTGCAGGGCTCCAGTTTTGCTTTAACCCTTCAGGTTTTATGCAGGTACAGTACAGACCCGTTTACATGAGGATGTTGGGAGTCAAGCCGTTACGACCATGTGTTAACGGACCGCGGGTTAAGGGAGTCATGCTGAAATATCTTACGATATCTATACATAATCAAATCAACGAGAATCAAACAATTTTGAAATTTATTAGCACAGACTTGTACCAAGAGTCCACAGTCATGTATAGTCCTTGGCTCTAAAAAGTGTCTATGGGTCACTTAGAAAAAAACGCCGTTATTTTCTGCTCTTTCTACCTCACGTTTTTTTCTTTCGAATGAAGTCTGTCATTCGCTGCAGATGGATGATTTCAATAGTTTCCATATTTTGCTCCTCCATAAATCTTACAACAGTTTCTACAGCACTCGGGGCTTCTGTGGGCAAAATTTTGACCTTTTCAACAACATCCTCGTCATCATTAGAACTCTTGCCATCACTTTCACGGTCTGACATAACCTCTCAGTCCGTTCATATTTCTTCCTCAGACAGAAATTCTGAAGTCGGGCAATCTTCATCCATCTCTGGCCACTCGGTAATGATTTCCGGCGATGTATCCAAACTAAAATCTTTTATCATTTGAAAGAGAAGTTTACCTTTTATCCTCTTTTGTCTGCATGCGTGTTTGTAGGACACCTTCTTCCGAAAACCCTTCAAAGTCTGGCTCTGAATCAGTGCCACTGCTGGAGTTTTCCTGAGTCTGAGCCATCTTTGACAGAAAAGGCATCACCAAGAGTCTTCATCCAACAGTTTTCAGTGAACTTTTGTTTTACTCTGTCCCAAGCTTTCTTTAACTAAATAAATTTCCTTCATGTTTAACTGTTTTAGGAATTTGGAAATGCCTGAAGACGTGCATGACACAATCGCCGTAATCAGCTCCCATTGATAGTTGTTTTTAAAACTCTGAATAATGCCCTGGTCTGAAGATTGAATTATTGATGTTGTATTGAATGGTAGGTATAGCACTCAGATTTTTCCATCACTCGATACCCATGATTCGGCTGGAGGATGGGCTGGACAATTGTCAAGTAGCAAAAGTGCTTTGGCTTCGAGTTTCTTCCACTGCAGATGCTTACAAACAGCTGGAAAAAAGCTATTATGGAACCAGTCATCAAAAATGTGTGTCGTCATCCAATCATTTTTACTGCTAGCATATATTACTGGCAGTTTGGCTCTGTTGAGGTGATTAAAGCAGCTAGGGTTATGAAAGCGGCCAACGACAAACGGGGCAAGCTTATGGCTGCCCGTCTTATTATTACAAAAAAGAGGTCACATGATCTTTATCTGTTTTTGTGGAGGGCAAAGAAAGCTGTTTCATCACAATTATAAAGTTGTTCTTTGTGGTAGTCTTCATTTTGTAAAATAGATTTTAACTCAGAAGGAAACACGTTTGCAGCTGATTCATCTGCTTTCTCCAGAAATCGATACCTGTGCTGTGCCATGACACTTTTAAAAACTATTTATTAACCCCTTGCTGTCCTCAGTTCCTCAGCTTCTCGTTGAAGTCTGTTTTGGAAGTTTTTCTGTTTTAAAATTGACATTGAAACAGACTACAGTGAGAAGCTGAGAAACTGGAATTGATTTGCAAATTGGACACTGTCAACCAGGGGTTAAACAGGGACTGTGAGTGGCTTTGTCATTACACTAATTGAATGCATTTTCCTAGTTAAGTCTCTCTTACAGATTCTTATCAACTGTTAGACATAGATCCACTAAATTTTCACTACAAAAGGTTTTTTTCTCCTGCTGATAATGGCCCATCCAAATTAAATAGCCTCTTAGAATTGGTATGATAATTTACAACTTTTTTTTTTTGTTTTCTGTATGTATAAATGCATCTTACTTCTGTTTGTTTCATTCTGTGCATCCGATGAAGTGGGCTTGTAGCCACGAAAGCTTATGCTGAAATAAACTGGTTAGTCTCTAAGGTGCTACAAGTATTCCTCTAATCTTATGTGTGCACACGCAGACTAGACTGGGACCAATTCAGTAAACTTCAGCGCAGACGATTTAAACTGTCGGACCTGATCTGACAGTCCTTATTTAGCAAGCCTTCCAGTGACATAGAGGAGAGCTGTGTCTTTGTAAGACCCTCAAGGGAGGGATTTTCTAAAGCACTTTGTGTTGGCTAACTTGGCTCCCACTGGTGTTGGTAGCCAGCATCTTACTGATTTCAGTGGGTGCAGTGCATGCCTTTGATAATCCCAGACACTCGTTATTGATAAATGTTAGTAAATGGTGATAGTTGATATAAAGTGACTTCTCTGTGCATTTATTTTCTGGTGGAAAGAGAGAGAGTGGTGCATAGATTTCTACTCCAGATAGGTAACTGTTGGTTCCCACTTATTCTGCGGGACTGATCTGCCTACGCTAATGGCTCTGATAGGTTACATCTTCAGTCAGTTTGAAATCAGTTTCTTCCTAGAAGCTTAAGATTTTATCTACACTATGAATGCTTCAGCAGCACAGCTGCAGCACTGCACCACTGCTGTAATGTAGACACTTAGGGCTGAACCTCAGTTCACTTAGGAGAACCCCTGTCACTGTCGTAAGTGTCTACACTGAAATGCTACAGTGGTATAGGATTAAGTGCAGGGTGGCTTTGATTTAAATCAAATGGTTTTAAATGATTATTTAAATCACTAGTGAGCAAAGCTCAATTTAATCATGGATTTCTACATAAAAGTGCATTCTTATTGGTTGTTATAACCTTGATACATATTCTTCTCAACTCAGAGATAGATGTAGGTTTCATTTTTAGAAGGTACACATTATACATTATAAAGTGATTTATTTTGAAAACTTTCAGACTAGTTTTACATCTATATCAGAAAATGAATGATTGGTTATTTCACTTACCAAAGATAATTGAGGCAGATATTTGTGAAGTCATTGGGACGTGAACTATCTCCAGGTTAATCATTAATATTTGGAAGATTTTCTTGCCCTGCTGTATTCAAAGGAGAACATCACCAGACAGACATTTAAATTGTTTGTGGGTTTTTTTTAAGTAAAACAATGTTATGTATTCTGTATTTTTTCTTCAACAGCAAACATATTAACAAAACAAGCATATGAATTTTTGATTTTTAGTTAAACATTCAAGTTTTTTAAAATCAGGCTTGTTTTTGTTAAAATTGTTAAACTAAAATAGTTAAATGAAATTTTTTTAAAAAAACAAACCCAACAAACTTAAACCCCACCACCACCATTCTTGCTGTTAACAAACATTTTATCTCTGGAGAGACAAATCCACAGTTTGAGAACTGCAAAGCTAAGCATCTCTGATGGTATCTTCTAGACTGAGCACTGAGGTCCTTTGTGTAGATAGAAAGATTAACCTAAATAATCTAAACAGAAGCCCCTGGAATACGATAATATTGGCTCCCTAATCCAGTGGTCTTCAAACTGGGGTGCGCGAGACCCCGCGCCGCCACCGAGTCCCCCCGGGAGACTGTCAAACTCCCGGGCGGGTTATTTTTGTCCTGCCGAAATGCTGCCGTGGAAAGCGGAAGCTTCCGCTTTCTGCGTTGGCATTTCGGCAGACGTACTCCCAGGGGGCCATTAGACTTTTCCCTTGTGGAAAGAGGCCACGGGGGGAAAAGTTTGAAGACCCCTGCCCTAATCCACAAACTATTGAAACTCATTTACAAAACTTTTAAAACTCATTTATAAAACTTTTGTACATGACATGATTATATTGTTTCATACTATAGAATTAGAATTTATAATCCCTATTCCATGATATAACAGGGTTTAAAAGAGAACTGGATAAATTCATGGAGGTTAAGTCCACTAATGGCTATTAGCCAGGATGGGTAAGGAATGGTGTCCCAAACCTCTGTTTGTCAGAGGAGGGTGATGGATGGCAGGAGAGAGATCACTTGGTCGTTATGTGTTAAGTTCACTCACTCCAGCGCACCTGGCATTGGCCACTGTCGGTAGACAGGATACTGGGCTAGGTGGACCTTTGGTCTGACCCAGTACGGCCTTTCTTATGTTCTTATGATGACATATCTTTGAGCTATAATGTATCTTAATTAAAACTATCTTTAGATAGGTTTGTTCCTCAAAAAGCATTTTATTAAAAATATCCAATTGAAATTTTTTTAAAAAATCCATTTTTTTAAAATCATTGATTTTTATCCGCCCTGGTTAAGACACATCCTTACCATGGTGGTGCGAGGCGTTCCTCCATCGCCGTATTTTTCTGTCTACACCAGGTCTTAGGTAGGCTTAATTACACTGCACAGGGTATGAATTTAATTAAATATAGATCAGCTCTAAGTCTGGAACTGATGAGCTGGTTTTGTTCAGTTTACAGGAATCCTGTTAGTAGGGGGTGTGTGTGTGTGTGTATATGTGTAGTATATATGTGTGTGTGTGTATATATATAAATATACACACATTTTCAGCAAAGCAGTGTTTCTGCTAGATTATAGTCAGAGTGAATTCAATTCAAACTCAGCTTTTATTTTCCTCTCTAGAGTGGGACAGGGCCATTCTCACTCCTCGCTGGTTTCACATGATGGCTATTAAAAAAAAAAAAATTGAATGCAGTTTTGATAGACTATTTCAAAAAAGAAAAACCAGCAGGAACATACCAAAGCAGTCGACTGAAAAATATGTTTGCAAATAAAATATATGCAAGAGAATTTGCGAAGGGAGGGGAGGCTGAGCTTTCCTGGTTCAATTTTAAATGACCATCTTTCCAGAGGGGCCGCTGCTCTACTGTAGTGTTTCCCAAATGGTGGGTCCCAAGTGCTCTCACCACTAACTCTGTGCTCTGATTTGCCCTGAGCAGCAGCAGCTCGGAGGAAGCGGCTGGAGTCAGCAAGGGGACAGGCAGCGTCTGGGAGTGACTGCGGCTCACTTGTAGGGAGAGAGAGGCCGGCTGGCACTGCAGGAAGGGGCGGAGCTGGGGGAGCAATGGGACTGGGATTCTGAGCAAGGAGCTTGGGGGCCGGACAAGGTAGGGAGTGGAGAGGGAGCAGGGGTAATGATGGGTCCCCAGAACCAGACAAAATGCAGTTGGTGGATCGCCTCAGTAAAAAAAAAAAAAATTGGGGAACCAGTGTTGTAGTGCAGGACATCTGTGTGTTTCAGAGATTTTGGTCAATGGCCCAAAAGGTGGCTCATTGGTCTCAGTAGGGCGTGTGAAAAATTCCTCGGAATTTCTTGTTCAAATCCCAACATAGCTCTTCATCCTACTCAGGGGTGTGTGTGTGTGTATATGTATATATATATATAGAGAGAGAGAGAGATCTTTTATATATAGAACTTTTCATCAGTAGACCTGCAAGCACTGTATAAAGGATATCAGGATCATTATCCCCATTTTACAGATGTGGAAACTGAAGCACAGGGCAGGAAGAGACTTGCCCAAGCTCATTCAGCAGAGCTAGGAATAGAACCCAGGTCTCCTGCACCTCAGTTTAGTGCTCTGTCCACTAGGTCATGCTGCCTTGCTTTGAAATTAAATTCCCAGGCTTTCAAAATTAGATCCTCTCCCTAAAAATATGTTTTAATTTGATCTCAAGTTATTGGACTTGATGTGCGTATTACTTGGTGCAATTCTGTGTGGCCTGTGTTATGCAGGAGGTCAGACTAGATAATCATAATGCGCTCTTCTGAGCTTAAAATCTACGGAAGTGCTGTTACAAAGAACAAACAAGCATTGTAGTCTTTACAGGTGAGATCCCAAAGGGGTCAGAATGAGATTTGTGTGTGTGTGCAAAGAGCCAACAGAGCAGCTGTGCCCCCTTAAACTAATCTTCAATGAGATTTAAATGATGCATAGGCCTTCAATTTACCCCCAGTAAACTCTGTTATACAACAAAGTACAAAGAGCAGGGAAATGCTCTAATCTATGGGCTGGTGATGTGAACATATTTTTGCAGGTCTTATCAGGTAATGAGATGGTGATAAGTGGCCATCTTGGAGCTTACCAGTTGGGTTGCACATTACCGGTAACTCAGAATTTCAGGCAGGGGTTTGGGACTCGGCATAGGCACCAGGTTTGTGTAATCTTTGGTGATGCCCAGAACGGGTCCAAGCAGAGCTGTCCCGTCCATAGGACAGACCAGGAAAACCGCTCTGGGCCTCGTGCTTCAGGGGGACGTATGGTCCAGGGTGGCCTGGGGGGCTAGTGGAGGGTCTGGCACCAGCAGCAGCAAGTGACCTGGTCCCAGCCTGCCTGCCCGCCCAGCCCCACTCCACTCCCGGCGTCGCTCGGGGAAAGAGACGGAAGCCGGAAAGAGGCGGGGGTGGAGACTTGGGGGAGGGGTTTAACGGAGGTGGGGCGGAGCAGGGCAGGCTGGGGCCAGATCACTCGCTGCTGCCGACGCCAGGTCCCCGCTGCCTCCTAGGCTGCCCTGGACCCTGCATCCCCCTGAAGCGCAGGGCCTCCCACAGAGCCCAGGGTGGTTGCCTCAGTCTGTCCTATGAAGAGAACGGCTCTGAAAATATCAGGCCAACCACTGGTGGAGCTGGGCCTACATTGCTGAATATCGGTGGAGCACGGGCACTGCTGGCCCATAGAACTCGCCACCTATGGGATGCGGATCCTCCTCTTACCAATACAAAGATCCTTGACACTTGAGCTGATAATAACAGGGTGACTGGGTTTTTTCCTATTTGAATCACCGTGAGTTGTCAGACCCTCAGTTTTGCATCCAGAGAGGAAGGAAGTATCGCACTGTGGCTTCAGTGTGTTACATCCTCCTCTAGTGGCTGCTCCCCAGAGAGGCATTACTTCTCTAGCTCAGGAGGTAGGTAGAGAGACAGTTATGATTTTGGTGCTGAAGGTCCCAGGTTCGGTCCCCACTGAGACCCATCAGGAGCTCAAGTGCTGTTGTGGGGCATTTGGTTCTGAACTGGTCCAGAAGTAGTAATGCCACATATGGATTCAACCAGTTCATGACCAATAGCACCCTGGGCTTGCTTTGAGCTGTCCTAATTAAGTGCAACCTTCTACCCTTCTTAGACTGGGAGACCTGATAAGATAATACCCATGTAAACTATTGGAGGCTATTTTTTTAAAAAAAATGTAATGCTGCAATTGTCCATTTTTGATCCATATGAATATTTTATTTTTTGGAGTCCTCGATGAGAATGGTGTGAAGTTTATGTGCAGAAGCTTTGCTACCCCCTTTTAAAAACTGCTTACATGTTATAAATGCCGATTTTATGTCAAATGTTTCATGCATGATTCACTTTTTTTTTTTTAACTGATTTACATGGCCATCTTATGAGAGCGAGAGATTCTTACACCTACCTCAGAAACCAAAGCTGCTGTTCTTTGGTCTGGGGAGTTTTTGCAATAGCTTATGTGAAATGGTTCGTTGACCCTCCATTAAAGATTTCAGGAGCAGAGTAAGCGAGGAGAGTACAACGCATGTGATTCATACGTGGGGTTTTCTCTTCCTTTGTGCACAGTATGAAGTTGTGGAGGTGTTTGGGGTTTTTTTTCCCCCCCCAGCACTCCTGTGAAACCTTTGATGGAGGCATGTGATATGACTCAGCCCCCTTGGGAGACCCTTTAGGTGTTCCCCCCGCCCCACCATTAGAGATTTCACGTGTTGAGAAAGTCCTCTAAGAGGTTTTGACTTTTTTTAATTTTGTGGCTCAGCAGACTTTGCCAAAATGCAGTCAGTAGATGGAAAAGTCATATATTAATGCGGGGTGGGCCAACTTTTTGGCCTGAGGGCCACATCGGGGTGCAAAACTGTGTATGGAGGGCCAGGCAGGGAAGGCTGTGCCTCCCCAAACAGCCTGGCCCCTGCCCCCTCCCAATTTCCACCCCCTGACTGCCCCCCTAAAACCCCTTGACCCATCCAACACAGCACCTCCAGCTCCTTGTCCCCTGACGGCCCCCCTCCTGGAATCCTTGCCCCACTCGCCCCCCGACGCCCGGCCCCCTGACCGCCCCGACCCGTATCCACACCCCTCCCCTCGGGCCGCGCCCCCCCCCCCGGGACCCCACTACCTATCCAACCCCCCCCCGCTCCTTGTCTCCTGACACCGCCCCCAAAGACCTCCACCCCATCTAACTGCCACCTGTCCCCTGACTGCCCCAGGGATCTCCTGCCCCTTATCCAGCCCCCTCCTCCCCGGCTTCTCACCCCCTTACCATGCTGCTCAGAGCAGCAGGAGCTCACAGCCCCGCCACCCATGCTGCCTGACAGGAGCGGTGGGCCAGACTGCTGGCGGCGCGGTGCGCTGAGGCTGCGGCGGAGGGGGAACAGCACAGGAGGGGCTGGGTGAAGCTTCCCCGGCCAGGAGCTCGGGCTGGTCAGGACGGTCCCGCAGGCTGGATATGGCCCGCAGGCCATAGTTAGCCCACACTTGTATTAATGCGTGTGAAAGATTAAGAATTTACTTTTAGCTGTTGCTTAAGTTAATAAGCTATGTGATAAAAAGAATAATTTTTTTAGTGATCTCAAAGTCTGGCTGCTGTTTGGCTGTAGATGATGCACTGCCAGGAAAGGATCCTGACCCAGTGACCTGCTGATGTAATGAATCAATTTGCAACATGAACCTAGACTTGTTCATTTTTCCAGTCTCTCTTTCTTAGGCCAGCAGGGACTAGGAACATGACAGTCAGAAACACTGCAGTCTGTGAGTTGTAGGAAGGGAAGCTTAATGCTTATTTTAGGCCCCGATTCAGTAAAACATTCAAGCACATTCTCAATTTCACGCACATGAGTAATCCCAGCCCTATTCACCAAAGCAGTGGACATCTCTGGGGGTTAGGCTTATGCTTAAAGTTAAGTACATACTTTAGGCTTGCTTTACACATAGATTGTGTATTGGTATGACTATTTTGGTTAATTCTTGCTGCTGAGAGACCAGTATAATTCCTAGTGTGGATGCAGTTGGCATGCTGGACTGGGATTCAGGAGACCTTGTGTTATTCCAGGCTCTGTAGCTGATCTGCTAGGTTACCTTGGGTAGATCATTTCAGTTGTTCTGTGCCTCAGTTTCACCTTCTATAAGACAGTGATAACGACATTTGTAAACAGTTCAAGCTCCATGGCTGAAAAGCACGATATAGGAGTTACGTATTAGTATATCAGAATAGCTTATTCCCTTATAGGAGAGGCAGTAAGCCATACTGTTTTAAACATTTTAATGCAGCTATAGCTGTGTCCACTCCAGGGATCCGAGAGGGTAGATTGTAACACTTTAACTCTCCTGATATAGTTAAATGAGTTTTTTCGCTGTGTGTATAGACAAGGCTTTAAGTGCTTTGCTGACCAGTAACAGCATTACTCGTGCTTAAAGTTAACAATGTCCTTTTTCTCAAATGCTTTGCTGAATTGGGGCCTTTGTGCTGCCATTGGCCATGTGCAGGGTCTGTGAGACAGCTGTCTTTCATGGAACATTGTCAGACCAGTGAAACTCACTCAGTTACTGTTCATGCCAAGGTGCTTGTTTTTAATTACAGTGTTCCTCTGGGACTTCTGCAATCAGATCTTGGAGGGCACTTGGCACCGAAGCACCGGGATATTTGCACACGATCTGTTTCTGTCCGGGGCGATGTCTAGAGCAGTTTACAAGCCTTCTACTGCTCTGTTTACAATGCTTAAAACATTATGGAATATGTGAGATAGCTGCTGGATTTTAGCCCAATTGCTTAGTGAAACAGTTGATGTCGCAGCTTGGAAAGGCAAGTGAGCACAGTTAATGAAAGGTCTTGTCCAAATATATTAAAGTCTCTCCTTTGTCCAGTCAGGGAAGCAGACCCCTCACTGGGATGATGTCTTCTCCTCTGTGCTTGCAGAAATCCTAGGCTTTTTATGTTTAAAGTAGTATGTTTGAGTTAGGCCCTCAGACACCATGTTGATGGACCCAGTATAAGGATCAGAATGGCATACAATAAAATTTATAACACATTGGCTTGGTGACTTTGGGGTTTTGTATGGAGTTGATAAAGTAGCCACCTTCACCAGTAAATATCAGTACCTGATCCCGTTCCCACAAAATCAGAGTTTTGTCTTTGAACTTAAGTCGGTGGAGCTCTTGATATGAGAAAATGCACAGATGTGAATCATATACCTCGCTTCAAAACAGCTGCTTATAACAGGTTGTTTAATAGAGAGACAATGCAGAGTTGTACTGTTTCTCTCTTTATCATGGGGTTTTAGACTGGCTCCCATTCCTTTACTGAGTGCGTGTTTTTACAGGAAAATAGTTTTCAGATGATTCTCCCATCCATTTCCTTTTTGCAGTCGTGATTGTCTCTAAATCCTCTGTTGTGCTCCATTATTACTGTCCTAGCTATGCCCTCTAAATGCCTTCTTGATTTTACTTCTCTATTAATGTTTCCTCTCTTCTTGTTTTCTTAACAGATCTGTCTGGAAAATACGAACCATGAGACAAGCGGAGTCACAATTAGATAAGTATTACTGATGACTCACATTATTATGATGTTGATAGGCATGTAGAGTTTGTGTGTATACTTAAAGTACTGGAGCATAAGTATATATTAAAATAAGAAACAGTTGTCCCATGGCTAAAACACAGAGCTGGAAGGTAGGAATCCTGTCTTTTTCCCCTCACTGGTTGGCCATGTGTCCTTGGGCAAATCACTCAGTTTCTTTGACCCTCAATTATATGTCTCTATAGTTAATGCTGATACACTCACCTCTCTCAAGCGGGGCCTTAAGAAGGTTAGTTAATTCATATTTGTAAAGTGCCGTGAGAGCTACAAGTGAAAACACGAGAAATGCTTAATTATTGTAGTTATTGTACATATTTTTAATACGGGCAGTTAGTGGCTTTCCTGTTTGTCTTACTTTCCAGCACCTTATTCCCTTCTCCAGAATCGCGACTGAAAGAGTCCTGAAGCAGGTAAGGAGACAGCTGTTTTGTTGGGAGCATGTTATATTTGATGCACGAGGAGTGAAATCCTGGCCCCATTGACATCAGCAACAAAACTCTCATTGAATACAGTGAAGATAAGATTTTACCCTGGGTACCTGTGTTCATTATGTCTTTTGAATTCTTGAATGAATTCTTGAATAAATTCTGAGGAGAAGACCCAGGTGATCTAGAACCGTGCTGCTTAATGTATCCATGTCTTCAAGAGCACGACCAAAGAGTGACAGAACTTTTTGTACGTCACAAAAGGTTGAAGTCTGAGGCTAAGTTTCTGGTTAGTGCATTTTCTTTCAAATTTAAGTTTCTCCTCTAAAAACCATCAGCAAGAGATTCTCCTTTTCAGCTTCCTTTTCTTTACCCTTGTATGGAAATACTTGTCCACACAAACATGAATAAAACTTGTGTTTCTGGGATGAGTCACTGTCTAGTAGAATTTGTGGAACATCATCCTTGTACTCTGCCTACTCACTAGCCTTCAGTGCTAAGAGTTCTTATATTTAAAACTGATTACCTAGGTGATCTATAGGACCTGGTATAGTGGAGCCCTGATCCCTGAATGAGGCCTCTGTGCATTACCATAATACAAATAACAAGTAATAATAACAATAAAGAAGCTTAGGCCAGGGAGAATAAATATGTTTGAAGGTGATCGTTGCAAAAGGCTGAAGAACTGAATTGGAGAGATACAGGGCACCAAAGAGATCTCAGGAGCTGCGGAGGAGAAGGCATCACCAGTGTCAAAGCTATGTGAAGGGACAGAATGGAGATTGGCCTTCGATGAGCAGAAGTTGGAACGAGCCCTGGAGTTTTAAAAACCAAGGCGAGCAGCTTTGACCTGGATGGCGAGCCCTTGAGGGGAGCATTTGAGTACTGGGCTCCAGAGAGTTGTGTGTGTTTGTACGGGAGAGAAGACTGGCATGGGCGTTCTGTCTTCATGCTTGTTTGTCCTGCTAGATTGTTTTGTTCACCAGTTGTATGATTTGAATCCCTGTTGTCCATCACAAGTTTCCCTGTCTATTCCACCTCTAGCGTGGTGTTGGAGGATCTAATTACAACCATGTTCCCTGCAGTAGTTTAAATGGGAACTTGCCTATGTCCTTGAATGGGATATGCCCCAGGCTTTAGCATCATTCGGCAGTATAGGTACAATGGTATGTCCTGCCCTTGCTACAAAAATGAACCATGTTGTTACCAGTGCAGGAGAAAAGTGTGTTGTAACAGAATGCCCAGTCTGATTCTGTTTGTTATGTAGATGGGGCCATGCTGTTTGTCAGTGAAGCGGAGATTGCTTCTATAAACCCTTCGATTCGGGAATCGTCATTATCTATTCATTTGAGGCTGACTCTTCCCACTGCAAAAATGCTAAAAGTGGAACTGTGTCACTGCTCTTTAAAAAAACATTTTGCTTTCCAGAGAATCTAGATTTTCTCTCTCCTCAGTCAGCGAGTGCAGGGCACTGGTCTCAGGAATGTAATTGGAGAGATTCTCTAATTTGACATGTCATCCTGCTCCACTGATGGTAAAAATCAGTTTTTAAAACTATTAAAGGCTCTTTGCCGTTGTCTGGTGGAAATACTCTGAGCGGAGGACAGTGGAAATCCCAGCCCCTCCCCTCTTTACCTTTTTGGGTATTCTCTGTGGAGGGGAGGATTCCAACCGGAAGTGATATTCTGGGGCTTCCCCTGTGCTCTGTCAGAGATGTAGTTATTCAAATATGGCTCTCAGGCATATCGCCCTGCTGAGCTGTGCAGCTCTGAGCTGAGGTGGCTAATCAAAGGGGCTTTCCAGTCACATAGGCCATTATTAGTAAGTTAGCACTTAAATATGTCTGTGGGTTAAATCTGCGAACTGCGAATGACTTTTACAAACGGCTGCTCAGCCCTGTAAATAATAGACTCTCGCAAAGTTTCCGAGAAGTGTTAACAACCTTCCTAAATATTTTTACCCTTGTGAATTCTCATATGTTCCTTTGCACTGAGAAATTTTTGAGAGCAATACAGAGTGCGCTCTCTGAACAGCTCATCAAGAGGGTGAACAAGGACACACTCCTTTTAGCAAGGTTTCTTTGTGGAGGCTCTGTGGTTTCAGTGACTGGCTAGTGGATACAATTAGAACCGTTTGAATGACTTAGGTAGTATATTCATAGGAATTTACAGGCTGCCATACCGGGGAAGGATAACGTTTTTAAAAGTACCCAAGTCTCCTTTTCAATAGTGGACATACTTCAGTGGTGGGCAAACTTTTTGTGGCCCAAGGACCGCATCAGGGTTGCAAAATTATATGGAAGGCTGTGACTCTGTAAACAGCCTGGCCCTGCCCCCTATTTGGCCCCCTCCCACTTCCCACCCCCTGTGTGTCCCCTCAGAATCCCCAACCTATCCAACCCCCTGCATTCCCTTGTCCCCTGACTGCCCCCTCCAGAGATCCTTCACCCCTAATCACCCCCAATTACTCCAACTGGTGCAGTATCCTATTCCTGCCAGATGCAAACACACCTTCAGGCACAGATAATAATCTGGATACATAACACTTTTCGTTCTAGCATCTCAAAGCATTATACAAAACTGGTAAATGTTGTTAGTACGGATTAACCTGAGGCTTTGAAACAGAAAAGATGTGTAAGGCTAGAAGTCTGCCTCAGGGCTGTACACCAGAACTGCAATAGTGCTTCCTGCACCAGCAGAGCTCCCAGGACCAGCCAGGGTCAGGGTCCCCTATTATACCAGGGAGGGGTTTGTGAGGAAACTGTGCATGTGCAAAACAGCCAAGATATACTGGTGCTAGGACCACAGAGGAGCTATAGCGCTTGGTGTTTACTTGACTAAAGCTGGTTGTTGTAAATCTTACTGCATTGAGTGTCTCTTCTGTGTTTGACACTGAAGAGCCTCAGGAAACCAAGAGCAGTTTCTCCTTCTCCTAGGGCCCCCTGCATTGATACAGAGTTGCCGGTTTCAGTTCAAATGACTTTGACTCTGAGCTATCTCAACACTCTACTTTTTAGGATGCTTGAAGTCGCAGAGCAGGATTTCTGTCCATCCTTTTGCTAGACACTGCTGTGAGTTGCTGCAGAATCTGATGCAGGAAACTTCACTCCAAATTGTCAAAACTCCGTTTAACCCATTTACTAATCTCTGACTCACTCACTATCCATCCTCTCCCTGTGTGCTGAGGCTGTGATCTCCAATCCTAGCTTCCTCCTATCCCCACGCTTCTCCCCATGCTAGAGACACTTCCGTTTTGGCTGTTTGCTGACATGAGATCATTACCCACTTGCAGCCTCATCAATTTTTAAGCCTCTTCTCCCTCCTCCGCTGGAACCCCTCAGTCACTTCCCCTCTCTGTTTTTCCCAAACCCGCCATTCAGCTGGTTTCACTTTCCCGCTCTAGTTTTCTTTGCCTTCCATCTTTCGTGATGAAATATGCTCTACAGTCCGGCTTCCGAATAGAAAAGGCAGGCGGAGGTAGGTTTGCAAGGGATTTTTAAATCCAAGTCAGTCTGGTTTCAGTAAAAATGTGACCAGGTCTGGTGTATGCAGAACTGGGGTGGTCTTCATTTTATTCCTACTGTAGAAACGCTGACACTCAGAAACCTATGAGCGGTATTTTTCTTTTTTTTTAAAGCACATGCTTTGTGACCCTCTCACAGGGAGACCCCCAAGCTCCATTCAGTCACATGAAGGAAGAAGTTATTATATCTTAGAACAGGGTAGCTCTGTGCATGTTTCAGAACAGAGATCAAGCTCTGTATGGGGATGAGAGGAAGAGATTTATATTGATTGGTGCTTTTAAGGCCTTATCTACAGAAAGAGCTTTCCACACCTGTAAGTATTCCTGTATAAAGCGCACTCCTAGAGTGGACATCGCTTATACCAGCAACAGTGAGCCCACCCGCATTCTCTCCTCTCCACGCAAAATAAACTATACCTGCAAAAGCACAGTTTTGCCATCATAATGTCTAGGCCCTTCTGCTGGCTGGGGATCATGCCTCGTCACACCTTTGAATGACAGCTATGCTGGCAGAAGTTTGTAGTGTAGATGTGGTCTTAGAAACCACTTCAACACATGTAGGAACGGGATCCGGTGTGCAAGTATGGAACCTGGAGGGGTTGCTGTGTTCACGTTTAGCCTTCAGGGCATGCTGCAGGCATCGGCTTTGCATGGGGGCTTTTTAGAGGAATGTTGCTTGAGGCAGGTTTTAAGGCAGATGGTGAATCTTTTCCTTTTGCTCTGAGGTTTAATTAGTTACTGCTGCTGTTGGTGGAGATTGCTTTGAGTATTACCTCTTAAAAACCTTGTCAGGCTTCCTAGATGGTAGAATAGATGCCTTTTCTTGGGGAGAGGGGGAGGTATTATATATCTAAATAACTAACACAAAATAGACCAGTAGGGTTTGTATTCTTGTGCTCTATAAGAGAGACGTAATTAAATCTAATTGGGCTGTTGCACATAGAGAGTGGTTAAATCAGTGGCTCTGACCCACGTATATTGAGAGATCAGACTCATAAACGCAAAGTGTATTTGAATCATGTCCATTTTAAGCAACTTCTGTAGGCCGAAGCCTTGAAATTAAAAAGTCAGCAGAGGAACAGTTTTAAGTTGAGTCTGATTAAGGG
Source organism: Dermatemys mawii (assembly GCA_007922305.1). NCBI lineage: Eukaryota > Metazoa > Chordata > Testudines > Dermatemydidae > Dermatemys > Dermatemys mawii. The sequence goes on from ML677383.1 coordinate 1,494,419, forward strand.
AAGTGACAGGCCCAGAGCATGCCCTGGACTCTCGCTCCAAAATAAGTCTTACCCCATATACTGATGCCCCAGTCAAAATTGCATAGCCTCATCTAATCTGCCTGCTCATGTTCTGTCTGTCTGTTGTGAGGGTTTATCCTGCCACCCAGCATCGTAGTGTCTTAGCATCTTCCCTGTAAAATCAGTAGCACTAGCAAAGTCCCTAGTGGACTTCATAGGGACTCTGGCTTGTCTCTGTTTTCGGGAGTCATGCTCTGCTTCCAGTGAGGTATAGTTTTTGCTGTTTTTGTTTAAATGTTCAATTCACTTTCACCATGGGATGAGCTTTTAAACAACCTATCAGTCCACAGAAGAGTTTTTTTCTTATATGGTGCGGCGCATGGCCAAAGACAGGCGGTTGGAAGATAAATCACCATGCTCTCAGCCACGTAACCAATTACAAGGTACAGTAGGTGAAATCTTGGGCTCCATTTGCATCATTGGCATAACTCCCAGTGACTGCAGTGGGGCCAGGATTTCACCCAATGAGTTATATCCTCTTTGTGCCCCTGGAAAGAAGTGCCTGTTAAGCCCCAGAGGAAGGATTCGTAGATTCTAGGACCAGAAGGGACCATTGTGATTATCTAGTCCGATCTCCTGTATAACACAGGCCAGAGAACCATCCCAAAATAAAGCAGTGGTGCGTAGCTTTCTCTCACGAAGTGGGGCTAACACACCAAGGTGTTGCTGATTTAACCTCTATGGGTATGTCTTAGCTCCAGTGAACTCTGTGGGGATCTACACTCAGTAACTGTACCTTGAGTGAGGGCAGCCACACAGTGAAATATCCCTTGAGCTGCTGTGTCCACACTGGCAGTGCACTTACTCGTGTGTTGCTGGGGCTTTTGGAGGCGCATCCCATGATTCTTAGTGCTGATGTAATCTGAGCCCTCCATGAATTATTTCCCAGCAAATTGTGGGAGAACTTCTCTGTCCTTCTGGGCACATGGGGAATTGTGGGAAGGCACTGGAAGACTAGCAGCTCTCGAGTGGAGCTAGCACGCATCCACACTGCAGAGTGGTCATGTTAGCAGCTGAGGAGTTGTGCAAGCTTCAGCCCTAGCCTGTGCTCCCTGCTGGGCCTGCCAACATCCACTTTAAAGCTCCATCTCTCTCAAGGGAAGGGCACTTGCATGTGGACAGAACTCCAGTTAGGACAATGCTCCAATTAGAGGTCAGGTTAAGCATGCAGTGAAGAGAAGCCCCAAGCGCCCCTCCTCATTCTGCTCTCTCTGGGTGAAATTTCTGCCCCAGTGCAGAGAGGTCACAAAATGGCTCTGGACTCGGTGCCGTTCCATTTACATTGTACATAGTTGTACTGGTGCTCTGCCTGGGGATGAATTACACCCTCTCCCAGGCTCATGACATGATAATTACAGAGCTGTAGACACTTTTTTCATATGTGGGCTTTAGGGAAAACCAATCTCCTAGTCTTGTACTAGTAAAGGTCCTAGTGAAGGTCCCAAGCACCCCAGCTCATTGGACTATGTTTGGCTTCTTTTTACTGGAGCACGGTATTTGTTTTAAATGGAGGCATGCGGGCAACAATCAGGAGCCCGAGCTCTATGGACTCACTGCAGAGGTGCTTCCCCAATCACAACTTTGGTTTCAAAACTAGCTCTAGCTCCCAGTGTCTGTGAATCAGAGCCCAGGATATTCATTCTGTCGGAAGATGAACATTTAGTGGAAGCCTCTTCCATTGCTGTGTTCCGCGTTCCAGGATCTGGAAAGATTCCTCTGTCCTGGCTCGCTGCGATATGCATTGCACCAGGCTACCATGTAGAGAGAGAAGCAGCGTCCAATTCAACGGGGTAGTTTTTATTTTTATGTGGCCGTAATCCTAAAACGTACAGCAGCTCTTTCTGAGGAGTGAGGGCCAGTTACTTTATGCAAATGCAGGCATTTTCTGCTGCTTATAATTGAATACATCTATAGTAGTTGGCTTCACAGATGGTGGCAGAATCAATGGAACTTTCAAGGATACCACACTGCAAAGTAGACTCAGACAGAGATGCAAAGAGTTCCTTTTGTTATGCTTCAGGTTGTCAGTATCAGTTTCTTTCCCCACCCTCTGATTTCACATTGAGAAGTTTAGGCGAGGAGGAGAGAGAAAACTGAGACTTCATAAGGATCGTCTAAGGACATAATGGTCTGAAAAATGTATTATATCTGGGTGCTGATTCCAGCCATGAGAACCCAGCATCATCCCTCATCCTGCTGTTAAAAACTGACCACTGTTTCCGCCCGGAGTGTACCAAATGATCCTGGGAAGCAGCTTGCTTATCCTGGCCAGTAGTTTATGTAGGAAGATGTACGGACATTCTTTTCTTGTGCATTATATAGTTTTTTAACATTAGCTTTAATAAAAATTGCAAATATTTGACTGAAGATGCCAGTGGGCCTTGAGCTGTTACTGTTTCTGCAGCGCAGTGTGTATTTTTACGCTCCTGGTGATGTGCTGTCAAGCCTGCCTCATGCTGGGAATACCAATGAAGGGGAAGGAGCATGACCCTGCCGGCTTGCTGTGCTCAGAAAACGCATGGGAGCATTCAGCTGATGGAGGCAACAAGCAGGGGGCGAAGGGTCATACAGATGTTTGCAGTGCGTCAGAAAACAGCAGCTACCAGAGGCTGCCTCTCCACTGGCAAAACTCAGACCTGTAATTCGTGGCCACTGGAAGCTGCAATGTGAACAGGGGCTCTGTCATTTTTACCTTTGTGCCATCAAACCCTATTCTGAGTTAAGGGTCCAACTAAATGTATCCAATTCATCTTGCTCTGGACAGGGCCTTAGAGGGCTTCATGCGCCTTTTCGGTGTTTCCCTTTTCCAAAGGATGTGTTGTGGCTAATTCATGGTCGTAAATGTTAAAATGGACTTGGTCTCAGCTAAAGAGAGAATGAGAGCAGCAGCTCTCTGAATCCCCTGTTTTCAGTTAGTCTGTACTTCAACAGCAGAGCTGTAGAGCTGCATCTGAGCCATTGTAGCACCGTCGCGCAGATGTCAGCAGATGAGGTTTTCCCGTTGATGTAGTTAATTCACCTCCCCAAGAGGTGGTAGATAGATGGATGGAAGAATTCTTCCATCCATCTAGCTACGTCCACAGCGGGGATTAGGTTGATCTAACTCAGGTGTTCAAGGTATGAAATTTCTCAGAGCCCTGAGCTACGTAGTTAGGTCAATCTAATTTTTAGGTATAGACCAGGCCTTTGTGTTACATGTAAGCTTTATATATGTACTATATGTACACACACACCGTCTATAATATATGTAACCCGCATGCATACATATGTATTAGCGGGGGAAGGAGTATAGTAAATGTATGGTAATTATGTATACGCAAAGAAGTTTTGACACAGAAACCCAAATCCCAATACCAGATCATCATACTAATTTGTGAGGGAGCTGGTTGTGGCTCTCTGTGCTGCATAGATTAGAAGAGTTGAGGAGGTGGTGTAATTTATGCCATAAAGGTGCCTCAGGGTTTCTCCACATAGGAAAGTACTTCCAATGTAGGTTTTTCTGCTTTAATGATATAAATTTAGCTATAGCAAAACACTGTGTCCACACCTCTTTGATTAAACTGTCCCAGCTTACTTCTCTTGTGAATCCTTGGATCCACACAGTTCCGTGCTTTATATAAATAACCGCACAGCATTCTGGGTAGATACCTCATTGTGCAGTATTCCGCTGTGAGGCTCTAAGCATGATGGAATTTTTCTCCTGTCCATGGCGGTGACACCTACTGGAAGCCAGTGGAATTCTGCGGCTCAGATTAATGAACTCCCATGATTCCTTTTCTGGCATCTCAAAATTCGTCTCTTTTTAGTGAGCCAGGGCCATTTCCAGACTGCTGTCAGGCAGCATGGAGGGAGCAGTGCTGAATGCTAGGCACTGATCATATGTCGCTTCTGCATGACATTTTCCTGGGCTGGCTTCGGGCTGTTGCCTTGGCTAGCTAGCACTGACTCATGGAGCAGGATAAAGATGCAAAACTGGGACAGCCAGCATTAGCGCCAAAATTACTGGTGACTTTTTTTTTCTTTAGAGGAGCATATTTGAGAATAGGGGAGCTCCACTCAACCACGCCCCCTCTCTAGCCCCTCCCATCTCCAACACCCACTCTCCCTGCCCTGAGATGCCCCCTATGTTGTAGGTGGGAAGTGGGCTGGTGCAGGGCCTAGCTCTGACGGAGGCAACAAGCAGGGGAGAGTTTATAGCAGCAGAGAGTTCCTCTATACAAGGGGATTCTTCACTAGTCACTGCAGCCTGAGCAGTGTCATGTCCAACCCGGGAGGAGAATCCTGCTCTAAACATTGCAGCAGTTTGTAGACTTACCTTGAACACTGGTGAGGGGAGAAATGGCCTGGATGTCATCTCCCACTTTGAAAGGGCAAAGTCGATTAGTAGGGAGGATTGTATGCTTAGCGGTTATGATGAAGTAAAGCCTGCTTGGCATAGGCAGTGATTTGGCATGAAAATCACATTCTCTCCAGAACCAATGGCGTCACCTGTAGATTGACATACCTATGACTATTCGAATCCAGTATATTGTGATCTGCTGGTGTGGGTGGAAACTCCACATGCCAGCGAAGGGTGGGAGTCTTAATTTTCTAGTGCTATGCAACAGTTATTTCTAGTTCTGGCTGGTCAGGAGATACTTTAAAATCCTAGTTCCAATTTCTTCCTGGCTTCCCTCTCTCCACCTCTGTGTAATCTGTTTTTAGAGGCTGCTATCTTGAGAAACCCCAGAACCAGAAACCATTGTCATAACTGTTACTCACGTGAAGGCATAGAGCCGGCTCTCAGGACACAAGAGCATCCGCTAGGGCTATAGCGGAATTGAAGAGGGGAACAAAAAGTGAGATGGTGAGCATGTCTATCCTGTAAGAAAAGGCGCACAGCCCAGCCACAGCTGGCTGTGACTCGCGCTGGCAGAACTCTAGAACCACAGAGTAGCTGTTCACGCTTGGACTGGAGCCCAGCCTCTGAAACTCCGTGAGGGGGACTGTCTCAGAGCACAGGCTCCAGCCCAAGCCCGAACGTCTATACTGCAATTTTTAGCTCTGAGGCCCAAGCCGGCTGACTCTGGCTCTGAGGTGTGATGCCACTGGTTTTTTATTGCAGTGTAGACCTGTCCAGTGATTAAGTGCTGAGATGACTTACTGTCAGGCTGGGGAGGTGATAGGGTTAATGTTTTCTAAGCATTGGTTCTGAACCAATGATTTTATTGCTCATAGACTTTCCTAGGGGCTTATCACTGTAGTACAAGGATGGACAGCCTATGGCCCGTGGGCCCATCCTGCCTGGCCCGCCTGAGTTCCCGGCCAGGGAGGCTCCCCGCTCCCCTGCCTTCGCCCCTCCCCGGAGCCTCAGTGCGGCGTGGTAAGGGGGCTGGAGCCGGCGTTGCATAGTGGACGGGGAGTCGCAGGGGGCAGTGTGGGAGCCTGTCGGGGGCAGGGGGGTGGATAGGGGGTGGAGAGGGTTGTGTGGAGAGGGTCTCAGGAAGGGGTGGTCAGGGGACAAGGAGCAGGGGGATTGGATGGGGGAGGGGTCTTGGGAATGGGCGATCAGGGGACAAGGAACATGGGGGCTTAGATAGTGGTTAGGGTCCGGGGAGGTGGCTAGGTGCAGGGGGTTTCTGGAAGGGGCAGTCGGGACAAGGAGCAGGGGGACCTAGATAGGGGTTGGAGTTCCAGGGGTGGTGGTTAGGGGCGGGAGATCTCTGGAGGGGGCAGTCAGAGGACAAGGAGCAGGAGGAGTTGGATGGGTCAGGGATTCTGAGAAGGGCAGTCAGGAAGCGGGAAATAGGAAGGCGTCAGATAGGGAACAGGGACAGGCTGTTTGTGAAGGCACAGCCTTCCCTACCTGGCCCTCCGTGCAATTTTGCAACCCTGATGTGGCCCTTGGACCAAAAAGTTTGCCCACCCCTGCTGTAGTATGTGAGTACTTCACAAACCTAAACTCCTTAATCTTCCTGTGAGGCCAGTTAGTAATAGTATCCCCATTTTACACATTGAGAACCAAAGCATGGAGAAGTTAAATGACTTGCCCAAGGCCATGCAGGAAGTCTGACAGAGCCCATAATTGTACCCAGAGCCCAGTCCAACCACAAGACCATCTCAACCACAAGAACATCCTTTCTCCAGTCAGGGTTTGCCATGCTAAATCTGACATAAACAAGGGAGTTCTCTCCCGAGGGAATTCAGCTCCACTGCGCAATGCAGAATTTTGCAGAAATTAACGTGCGCAGAATTTTCTTCCAACCCAAAGAAATGGGCTGCAGTGCTGCTAGCTGCCACTAGGGGCCACTGGACCTGGCAGGGGCCACTGGACCTGGCAGAGCCCAGATTTCACATAGAAGACACTGATAGGAGGAGGGGAAGGAAGGTAGAGGGTTCCTGGCAGCTGCAGTTCCCAGCATGCTCTGAGGGAAAGAGATGGTTGTGCATAGGAAACTCTGTGCAAGCCTGGGAACAAGAATCAGGCTGTTTCTCCCTCTGAATCCCTAGGCTTTCGTGGGGGAGGTGGGGGATGGGAGTCTGGGCAAGAGGAGGGGGAAACTCAGTTGGACTCTGGGGGGTAGGGTATCTGGGCTGGGAGGGGCGACAGCTGGGCACTGAAGAGGAGATGGAGCCGGTGTCTGGGCTCTGTAGGGGGAGAGCATGCAGGTATCTGGGTTGGGTGGAGGGGTGCTGGTGTCTGGACTGGGGGGACCCTACGGCTGGGCTTTGGTGGGGGAAGGGGTTGTGGGTGTCTGGCTCCCTGACTGGGCTCTGGGGTTGTGGGGTGGAGGGAGGCGCAGATGAACAGGAACTGGGTTGTCATAGGGGTTTCTTTAACTCTGTTCCTGGGGGAATTTTTGTGTCTCTGTATTGTTAGACATACTTGCTGACAGGTATTTTGAAATTACCAAAATAATTGAAACTGGTGTGAATATGTTGTGTTATTTTGACACACAATGAGCAAAATTTTAAAATATTGTGCACAGAATTTTTCTGTTTTTTGGCGCAGAGTTTTTTGATTTTTGGCTCCGAATGCCCCCAGGAGTAGGGATTGGAGCACAGGACTGTGGGACTATGGTCCTCTGGATTCTGATCTTTCTCTGTCAGTAGAACATTGTGGAATCTATATCCAAGGTTGCATGGCAGAAGTAGCTGTATGATGCCACCTACCCTCACAGCCATGAGGGGAGGTGCAATTAGCTGTCTATAAAGTTTCTTTAATGCCTTGCATGCACACATGCCACAGAACCCCAAACACTCAGAGGTTTGTTTGCATCGAAGGTTTTTGGCCTTATTTACACCAGGAGATTGTGGAGAATGGCTCACATTTGAGAGGCTAACGTCTGATGCGGGATTGTCTTTCTGAGTGTGCAAACAGCCTGACACCAAAGATCCCAGGAAGGGAAACTGCTGCAGCATTCGTGGTGATCACCCTGGAGCTTAACCGATGCTTTAACTGTTTCACAGCTGATTTTCTCAGCAGAAGTATCCACAAAATATGGTCAAGTTGGTGGCAGTTACTTGGGCTGCGATAGAGGGGTATGGTTGTGATCAAAAGTGCATGGTTCAGATAACTAGGAGTTTCAAGCCTCATCCCATAATTTCAACCCCACCAATGCAGTCCAGGTTGGGGAGGGGAAGAAGAGTGTCAGTCTTCCTCCCTAGTGCTAGAAGCCTCAACTGAACCTGGCTGGCAAATACTCAAACCAGCTGCTGCCTCCTTCTGTGGTCTAGAAGGCCCACCTGCCCCCAAAGCACCGATAGCCTATTTCAGGGGTCGGCAACCTTTCAGAGGTGGTGTGCTGAATCTTCACCTAGTCAGGCCTTTGCGTGCCAGTCCGGAAGGGGCGGGGCTTTGGGCAGAAGGGGAGGAGCTGAAGGGGCCAGCAGGGGGAACCCCAGGGCGGGGGTAGGCTGAGTGGCTCAGCTCACCTGTTTTGGGGTTTCCCCCGCAGGCTCCTGCCAGCTGGGGTCCCACTGCCTGCCCCAGTCAGCTCCCGCTGCTAGCCTGGGTGTAGGGAACCCAGGCTGACAGCGGGCTGGGAGGAGCCTGTGGGGGAAACCCCAAAGCCGTGTGGGCTAAGTGCTCAGCCCGTGCTGCTTTGGGGTTCTCCTGCTGGTGCCTTTCCAGCTGGGGTCCCCCGCCTGCCCCACTCAGCTCAGGGAGCCCGGGCTGGCAGTGGGAGCTGAGACCCCAGGTGGCAGGAGCCCGCTGGGGAAACCCCGAAGCGGGCGGTCTGAGTGCTCAGCCCGCACCGCTTTGTGGTTCCTCTGCTGGCGCCTAGCCAGCCGGGGTCCCGCCTGCCCCATTCCGCTCCCGCTGCCAGCCTGGGTATAAGGAACCCGAGCTGGCAGCCGGAGCTGAGTGGGGCAGGCGGCAGCTGGCACAGTGCCAGTGGGGGAAACCCCAAAGCTGGGGGGGCGGGGAGCTGAGCTCTCCCCGCGTGCCAGCCTAAATTGGCTCACGTGCCACACATGCCATAGGTTGTCGACCCCTGGCCTATTTCAACACTGAATGCAGCAACACAGTGACACGGGAGAGTTTGTAAAACGTGGCTAGCACCTCCTTTCTCACACCTCGTCTGTCTAGTGAGCTCTTCACATCTGGATGTGCAGTGCCTAGCACAGGGGGACTGGGATCTCACCTGCAAGCTACTGTAAGACCAATAGTAGTGTTAAATTCTCAATGGTAGTGCAGGAAATGTCGATTTTTTTCTCTCACTCGAAGGACCAGATTAGCTGATGTCAGTGGCGTTCTGCTGATTGACACCAGCAGAGGCTCTGGCCCTGTACACGTATCCTGTTTTCATTCATGTTTTCTTCGCTGTGCACTGTGATCCCTTATGCACTGCTCTCCCTGAGGTAGTACCTGACTCAAGCAGAACAAAGAAAGATACAGCGAGAAGCCATGTTGCACATTCATACAGTGCTGTTTCTTTTCATTTACTGCTGTAAGTCAGGATGCCTGCAAGCAGTGAACGAGTGTCTGCATTAAAGAATAGGGCCTATATGGGGGAGAAAGGTACAATACGTTACATTCAGTGTCTTTCATCCTGAAGGATTTCAAAGCACTTCACAAACTACTTTCATATTTCTAAGAAAGATATGTTCAAGAGGTTTAGAATGAACACCCTTCCCAGCCTTAACTGTAGCATCAACTCCTTCAGCTACAATGCTGTACTAAACAGGAATCACCTCAACCGCTACTGAAATGCACCCACTTCTACTGTTGGACAAAGCAGCAGTTTGCAGTTTATCAGCATGCAGCACATCAGTTTAAGGACAATGAAGAAGTTACGCATGTTTACTTTGGACGATTTGGGTCAAAGGAGGGGAAATATAGCGCAGGTATAAAAAAAGGCAAACAACTCTCTTGGAATCAAAGGGTCCAAGGACAACTTAGATATGGTGCAGATAGCCAGCGAACTATGAGCTGGCAATGTGCAGTGCCAGCAAGTCTAAAACCACTGCTGTCCTCAGATGAACTTGCAAGTAAAAGGATAGAGGAATTCGTGCTGAACACATAACTCTAATCCAATGGCATTTGGAATCGCTGGGCAGTTCTGGTTCCCCAGCTCAGGCAAGATATAGAATAACTAGAGGGTAGCAAAAGGACTACAGAACTGATACAAGGATTGAAAGATGGGGCGTGCATACTGCTGGGCCTGGCCTATTGTCCTTACTCAAAAGTCGTGCTGCCCGAAGTGGGAGTTTGGGGGAAGAACTGCAGGATTTGGGTCGTAGCGTAGGAAAGCCGAGCCATGCAGAAACAGTCGCACCTTCAATCAATGGTATAAATGGAGGAAAGGAACTCTTTAGTCTGAGCAGAAGGCAGTACAAGGAACCGTGTCCTGAAGCTGAGACAAATTTACATGGGACTTTTGGAACTGGATCTCTCCAGTGAACACAACTGGAGATTGGGACTAAGGTCCAGGTACCTCCCCAGCAGTGAGCCAGAGCAGTAGGGAGCAGCCCTTAAACTGCAGGGAGACCAGTTTGGAAGATCCAGGGGGCACCTGGGAGAGGCTCTCTAATTCTGTGTGCCTCGATACAAACAAAGATGAATCTTCTCTTGTGTTCATTCCAGATGATCAATTCCCTCCCCAACCCCTCTCCACAGTATCTGCCCTCAAAATGTAATAATAATGATCCAGTAAAACAATGAATGATGAAAACTTTGGTTGGAGATGATGGATGATCTTGTAGTTAAAGCACAGGTCTGGGAGTCAAAAGATGTGGGTTCTCTTCCCCTGCTCTGCTACAGACTATAGATGTGACCTTGGGCACATCCCAGAGATCGCCTGAGGCTCAGTTTCCTTGTCTGTACTTTGGGGACAGTATACAACTGGAACTCACAATGGATCAGTTAACCATGCCCATAAGACCATAGCCGACGCAATCCTCTTCTGGGAACCCAATCTGCTCCAGGGATTATAAGCCTGAATGGTGCATTATAGTGTAAAGGACCCATACAGGAAACAGGCCCTCTGCTGAGAATTCCCTGCCACTGGAAATACTGAGGTTCGCTCCAGGAACAGACCATGTGAGTGACCCGCCTAGGACAAACTCCTGAGCTGGGAATGGGAGAGGCAGCCCCTTCATTGTAATTCAGCAAGGAGCTTAAGCACATGTGTGACTGTAAGCACCCGGGTAATGCCAGTGAAGTCAGTGGCACTCTGCCTGTGCTTAAAGGTAGGCATGTGCTTCAGTGCTTTCAGGATCATGCTAACCCCCTGGTTGTGCCCAGCAATAATGAAGAGCTACAGGACGCAGCGTAGGCTGTCTACGTACAGCATAAGGATGCTGGGGAGAGGAGGAGCTGGGAGGGATGGTGTTTACAAACACATCCCCTCCAATTACTCATTGAGAATGGCAGATGTCAATAAGGGATCCAAAGGTACCTTGACTTACATTGCACTCGGTTTTCAAAGCCCACAAGTAGGCAGAAAAAGTCATTTTGTTGCCGGGTGCTGATGGAATATAAACACGAGGGGCACATGGGCTCATCACATTCCCGCATGAAAGACAAGCGTCAGTGTGATGATGGGAATCCGACATGGAAAGAAACGAGAGATGAAAAACAACCTCTGCGCCGCCCCTCCCAGCTCTCTTAGCAACCCTTTCCAATCTCCTCTCTCCCATCACCCAGCCGCCGAGAGAGGGAAAAAAAAAAATTAAGATGCCTTTTGAATGGGTGCCAAGGTTGATTTAATTAGCTGTATTGAATTCATTAACGTTTGAACGATGTATCTGCCGCAAAGCACAAATTATAAGTTGTGAGTGGCAGCGGTGCACTGCGCCGATCTGCCAAGAGACTCAGCAAAGCAGAAAGGTTGACCTACTTTTATCAGATCTGAAGGGATCGCTGGTTAATGCTCTTCTCGAAATGACACTAAGCCGTGGTTCTCCCTCCCCACCTGGTAGCGTTTGGGAAGCTTTTAATCCCTTCCTAAGAGGCATTTCTCCTCTGATTAAAATATGTCTGGATGGAAGACCCACAATGAAACAGGACCTTGCACAGATACACAGATCTGTGTGAGGTGTGTGTATACGTGCTCTGCCTGTGAGAGTCTGTCTGTATTCAGAAAGAGCTTGTACTGTGTGTATTGACTGGATGTGCTCAGGCTCTGTGACTGTGTCTTGCTTCCTCTCTCTCTTTCCCTGCTATTCCACTGTTGGGTTTTTTAAAATTTAACTACTGCAGTATTCTATAGTAATAGAGACACGCACTACAATACAGATGGTAGGGCTGTTTTAGTCACCCAACAAAAATACTCTGGCAATCTATATCGTCATAGATTCAAATGCCAGAAGGGACCTTTATGGTGATCCAGTCTGTCTAACACAGGTCCTTTAACTTCCCCAGTGTTATTCCTAAAGCACATTTTTTTTAGAAAAAACTTCCAAACTTGATTTAAAATTGTCCGTGTCGGAGGATCCACCACGATCCTTGATAAGTTGTTCCAATGGTTATTTACTCTGTTAAATTCAGACTGGAAATAAGGCATACATTTTTATTTCGCTTCAACCTCCAGCCATTACATTGTGTTACACCTTTCTCTGCTAGATCAAAGAGCCCATTATTAAATATTTGTTTCCCATGATAGCACTGCTAGACTGTAACTTTCTCTTTAAGCTAAATAGATTGAACTCCTTGAGTCTATAACTAATAAGGCATGTTTGCTAATCCTTTAATCATTCTTGTGGCTCTTCTCTGAACCTTTTCCAATTCACCAACATCTTTCTTGAATTGTGGACAGCAGAACTGGACACATTTATTCCAGCAGAATCACACCACTGCTAAAGAAATAACCTTTGTTCTCCTACTCAAGATTCCTTATTTATGCATTCGAGGATCATATTAGCTTTTGGCCACAGTGTCACCCTGTGAAGTTGTGTTTGGCTGATTATCTGCCACGACCCCTAAATCTTTTTCAGAGCTTCTGCTTTTCAGGATAGAGATGACCTTCCCACCCACATTGTGTAAGTATAGCCCACAATCTTATTTAGCCATATTAAAAGGCATATTGTTTGCTTGTGCTGGATCAGTTTAGCAAGTGATCCAGACTGTTCTGTATCCGTGACCTGTCCTCTTCATTATTTACCACTCCCCTGATCTTTTTTTGTCATCTACAAATTCTCTCAGTAATGCTTTTATGTTTTCATATATAAAAAAATATTAGAGTAGGGCCAAGAACGGATTCCTGCAGGGCTAACTGGAACCACCTGCTTTAGATAATGGTTCTCTATTTGCAATTGCATTCTGAGATCTGTCAGTTACCTGCTTTTAATTCATTTAATATGTGTGTTTGTACATAGTGTAGTGTGTGTGTGTGTGTGTATACACATACATACATACATATGTGCATGCCTCCTCTTGTTTTTGTGTACTGTGTATGCACAGATGCATGTGTGTGTCGTAGGTTGGACTGAGAGATTCAGTACCTTGAAGCTATCCACCTGTACAGCATGATCCAGTGCGTGGGGCTCTGGGGTGGGAACCAAGAGAGATGGATTCAGTACCGGCTCTGCCACTGATCTGCTCTTGGCAAGTTTCTTCCTCTCTTTGTGCCTCTGTTTCCCCTTTGTCTTGTCTGTTTAGGTTGTGAATTCTTTGGGACAGAGGCCCCTTCTCTCTTGCAATGTCTTGGGCACAGTGCCAAGCATAGGGAGGCCTGATCTCAGTTGGGTGGTACCGTAATACAAATAACTATCCCCAGCGTACCAGAGTAGGAGATTTGGGTTTTGTTGACATCAATTTAGAAAGGAATTAAAACACCAAGAATACTACCAACAAGAGTCTCATTGTTGTCTCCCTCAGCCGGGCCCTCTTTCTCTTGTACTGTTTTATTTACAATTGTCCCCTTATAGCTCCTTCGAAGACCTAAAAGCACGTGGGCAGACACTAAACCTCACAAAGTCTGCATGAGAGAGGTGTGATGCCCACTATTACAGACAGGCAAACTGACTCCTGTCCAGTGTTTATATAACTGGTCCAGTGTCTCACAATGAGCCAGCAGCAGATTAATGAATCGCATGCAGGAGCCCTGACTCCTAACTCTTTCCTCTAATCACAGGTCCAAACTCCTTCCCCTCACACTCCACCCTTGATGTCAGAAACCTAAATCATTGAACAGTGATGCAGCAAAATATCCTGGAGAAGATCAACATCTCTGCCAAGCGGTGCAGGAAGAAAAACCCCAGATGGAAGGGAAAGGGTTGATCTGGACTAGCTACACTGAGATCAAAACTACGGTGCCTTGCCTCTATTAGGACTTCACAATGAAAGAGCTAGCTTGATGTGAAAAATACATCTTTCCTTGCAGGCTTGTCCACACTTACAGTTTAGATCGACTTAGCTAGGTCGCCTAGAGATGTAGCAAAGTCGACTTAATCCTTGGTATAGACACTGCTGGGTTGATGGAAGAATTCTTCCGTCCATCTAGCTACTGCCTCTTGAGGAGATGGATTTAGTACAGCAATAGAAAAACCCCTTCTGTCGCCGTCACAAACAGGACTTTGAAGTGGAGCCCAGAGCTGCAGGTTTATGACTGGAGCTGGAGGGAAGCAATGCAAAACTTTGATTGCTCCAAATCCCTGGTCACAAGTGTCTATGCTTCAGCTGCTTAGCTGCAGCGCTTGTACTATAGACACAGCCTCAGTCCCCTCTTTAAGCCTCTGCACCCCACCTCACTTTTTTGTGAGATTACTCTGTCACTCTCTAGGTGTTATCTGACTGATATCACTGCGTGGGGTCTCGGCTGTGCACAGCTCTGTCTGCCACTTCCATTCTTCCCTTTAAACAGCAAAGCATTGCTTCTAGGTAGGCTGTAGAAGGTCAGGCATATAATCGAGTGAACAGAAAGTGGATCCAAGGTGAGGTTTGAGCACAGGCCTGGGAGCCTGACTCTCCTGAGCTCTAAGGGAACATCTACGTGGCAGCTCGGGGTGTGAATGGCAGGTTGTGTCGATGTGCCGCAATAGTTGTACTTCCACTGCATGCATCTGACGAAGTGGGTCTTAGACCACAAAAGCTTATGCTTCAATACTTTAGTTAGTTTAAGGTACCACAGGACTCTTTGTCACTTCTGCAATAGTTGTACTCTAGCTTGCTCACTAATAATAGTAGTGAGGACGCAGCTGCATGGGCTAGGGGACCCCATCTGAGCCCCAGGGTACATATTCACTTGTGCTGCTCATGCTGAAGCCCTTACTGCTGCTGTTCGTGATCTAGCTGGATTAAAGCTAGCACTGGTACGTCTATACTAGCTGCAAATCACACTCCTGGCTGCAGTGTACATGCACCTTAAGTCTGGTTCTGACACATGCTACACTCAGTGACCTTGGGTAAGTTACTTCACTTCTCTGTGTCTGTTTCCTCCTCTGTAAAATGGGCTAATCCTTCCCTGTCTGCTTGACAAGGGTGGTGACTGTGTGTCTAAAGTGAATGTCAAATCCTGTGGAGATGCACATACCAAGATAAGTGCTAAGGTTTATTTTTAAGACACCCCACCCCCCATTCAACAAAGCACTTAAGTACAGGTTTAAGTGCTTTGCTAACTTGTGTCCGAAGTCCAGCTGGCCTTCGTGTGCTCAGTGTAAGTGCTGTATAGAGATGTATTGAATAGTAAGTGAAGTTGTCTTTTTTAATCATGACAAGGGTGCAGTGCTCCTTGCATGAATGAAGAATGGCCCCAGCTGGTTGGCAGGGTGCTTTGGAGAGCCCTGTTATCATCTTAACTTAGATACCTTATGTGTGGTTGAACTATCCAAGAACCCAGCCATAGAGTTGTGGTTTGTGATGAACCTTTAACACAGCTCCACAGCTAAGTCGCCCAAGGAGAGAGAACTGTAGGGAGCTGGGTCCAAGGCAGCAAAAACAGTTAGAAATGTATTCGGTGGACTGGAAAAACCCTCTCAAGGCCTTATTCAGTTCTTACCAGATGTATAGTAAAACCCAGTGTCTTGCTAGAATGTGATTGACATGGGGGGGCCTGTGTTTATTCTCTGCACCTGGGCTGTCGATTGGCCATTTTAGAAATCAGATAGCTACTTTGTAATAATAATAATAATAATAATAATAAATGAGTGCACTGACTCAGCCAAAGCTAACTTGCCCACTGGCTGAAAAGAGAACGTTAACCCCCGGCTCCATGTATTAGGGACATGTGGTCAGGCTGTTTCAACAGCAGTCCTGTCTTTGCTTTGTGTTTTACAGGACGGAAATGGTTCTCAAACACAGCTGGCCGTAACGCAGCAAAGGGAGTGTTGGCGCACTGTTCTGGAAAGGAACAAGATGGCAAAGCATTGGCTGCACACACCATCCCCAAGGTGGTGTGCGATGTGAAAATGCCAGTGGGCTTTTGGTTGGCTGTTGGCTCTTTCCTGTTTCCAGATACTTAGTTTCGTCCTTCCATTCCCCCAAATAACAGGGGAGCCAAAGCCAGTGGGAAAGACAGGGAAAGTGCCCTTTGTAGCCTTCCTGGCTGTGAGTGGAGCTGGGACAGAGCAGGAAGCCATCTTGTGAGAATTATCTGAAGTTAGACCTGCAGTCTTAACTTCTGCAATCTAATCCACTGCAGAGGGAAAGACCACGGAGCCTGGGAACAGCCGGAGTCAAGGAGACAATGGTAGCACCCAGCTATTTACGTAGAGGGCTCTATGATCATTATATTGCTTACCTGTAACTATGTTACCAGGGAGAACAGTGTAAGGGTTTTTGTAAATGGCCCCTGGTCTATAGTCAGATTCACATTAGTCAGCTCAGTCTCTCTCTAATGGAAGGAGCTGGGTCATGGAAAACTAGCCTCTGTTTAGCCACGTTTCCCCAACACTGTCCAGTAATGCATTAGACTGATACGTACAGAAAAGAAATCTGGAGCAGTTCCTTACTTCTCCTATTACCATAGTACCCGGGCACCTCACCAGCATTAATATGGTAACATCCCTGCGAGGTAGAAAAATGTCATTATTCCCATTTTATAGAGAGGTTAAGGCCAGAAGCGCCCACTAAATCTAGTCTGACTTCCTGTACATCACAGACCACCCACACAGAGAACTGAGGCCCAGATCCTACATCCCACTGATTGTAATGAGAGGGTGGCACCTGTATACCCTTGAGGCTCTGGGCCAGAGAGACTCGGCTTATACTGGAAGTTTGTGTCAGGACAGGGAATGAAACTCAGGACTCCCAAATTCCAGGCCATCGCTCCTGCTGTTATAATCCTTTCCCCTGTGTGACCCTCAGCACCACTTATCTGGGATGGAGAAGGTTCGTTAAACCCCTAGAGAGAGAGAGAATGAAGTAAGGACGTCACCTAACCGATGCCAAAACTCCAGTAATATTGGAAGCAGTAACATGTTCTCCTCAGAACAGGCTGATAACATAAAGCCCTTTATAAGCAGTACTGCTATCTCCTTTAGGGAGGAGAGTCCTTCCTACAGTTTTGGGGGTGTTTCGAGGTTTTGTGGTTCAGCTTTCAAGCTGGTTATTGATAGTAGGGATGTTTTCCTTTTGACTTCATCTGTTGACGATGTTGCGTAGCCGGCTGTGCCCTGCGAAGGTTCCTATCTCTCTATCAGGTATGACTAATTGCATCGGGGCAACAGTAACTGTGATAACGTTTTATTTTTCTCTAGAACAGCTCCGTTACAAACTGCCTGATTGCCAAGCCCTGTCGAATGTTTTTGCAGGGCTTTTGCTGATAGCTCAGACCAGATAACTTGTGAATGTGGGTGAATATGGAAAGTGCAGGATATTCCACCCCGTCTGCGACACGCGCAAAGGCCAGGAACAGTCTTGTTTCTAATCTGTTGCCTGGGCCAGCTTTTAGCTGGGCCTTGTGGCTGCGGTGCAGGAAACTGACCAGTTGTCACCTGTGTGTGGCCCATAGTGTTTCGGGGAGGCCGCTATGGACATATTGTTGAATGAGGGCCAACAGCAGGGCTGCTGCTTGCAGTGGCTCCAAACTAGCCCTTCTTTCCCCTGGTCTGTGCATCTGCTGTGCCCTGTCTCCCTCTTATCCCCAACTCTTGCCTACTGAACTCCATCTATTCAGGGCACCAAGTGGGAAAGTTCAGATAAGAGGCTGGGACAAACAGGCATGGAACACCAAATGGTTGGCAGCTGGCAGGAGCAGGAGGGCAGGGACCCTTAAGGTACGTCTATGCTGCAATTAAAACCCCCTGGCTGGTCCATACCAGCTGACATGGGCTCACGGGGCTCAGGCGAAGGGGCTATTTAATTGCAGTGTAAACACTCGGGCTGAAGCCCAGGGTCTAGGACTCTGTGAGGTGGAAGCGTCCCAGAGCCCAGCCTGCAGCCTGATCCCGGATAACAACACTGCAGTTAAAAAGCCCCTTAGCCTGAGCCCCCTAGCCTGAGTCAGCTGGCATGGGCCAGCTACAGGTATCTAATTGCAGTATAGATACACCCTCAGTTTCTCTTGGCGTTGGTGCTCCCAGGAATGGGGAGATAGGAAGGTGCAAGAAGCCTAGGGAGGAAGGATGGTCCAGTGTTTGGGTACTAGCCTGAGACCTGGCAGATCTTGGGGCAAGTCCCTATTCTGCTGATACTGACATTGGGAAGTCACTTGGGCTATACCTGGGAATAAGCCTCCTCGCCTGGTAGATAGACTAGTGGTAGCGGGCTTCAGCTAGTGCACTAAAAATAGTGCTTTGCACATTGTGGCTCTGGCAGAGGCTTAGGCCAGCTCGGTCTGAGTCAAGGTGGCTAGGCCGAGCCTTCACTTGTGCGGCAACGTGTATGCTGCTATTTTTAGCCCACTAGCGCAAGTCTGGCTACCCCAGCCTAGGATGCTTGCTCCCAGTTGCAGTGTAGAGAGATCTTTGGTGTCTGAGTCCTAGTGCTTCCCTAATACACAGCTACTGTTACACTCAAAAAGCCTCCATTAAAAGAGCGTTGTTGAGGTTGCAAAGTCAATACACTCAAACGTTGGGAAATGCCAGAATTAAGGTTGCTTGTGAAGAATTTTTTTATCATGGCCAAAACACTGTATTTTTTCCCTAGCTTTGTTCCCAGAAAGAGCGGAACCATTTGGACTGAAATTTCCCCCCAGAATATTCAGACTGAGGCTGAAACCCATTGTTGAAAACTTCAGCCCAGAGGGTTACAGCTTGGTTAAAGTTATTAACAACTGAAAACAGAATCTTGCAATGAGAAGAGTCTGGCAACCTTAACCGGAGATGGTGCTACCAGCCCCACCTATAATATAATTAGTATACTAGATTGAGAGGCGCCCAAATACTATGGGAATGAGGGCCAAATAAGAGCCACAAAAAGAGAGATTTTTTGGAGAAGGCATTGACAGAGGAATAAGATCCTGGGTCTCAAGGAGTTTGTACTTTTCCTTTATCTCCCTGCTCAGGGTTCACCCTTGCATCTTTGATTCTGCCCTTTCCTGTGCATCCCCTTGCTGAGACTCTCCTTACATGCACTGATCTCTCTGATCTCCCTGTTTCTTATCTTGCTTCCACGCAGTATGTCCTAAACTGTCACATAAAACATCTTTCTCTTCTGCTCCACTGCTCCATTCATTTCTCCTTTCTCTCTGTGTCACATGGAAAGCTACTTCTCTTCACCTTCCAGATTCTTTGCAGTCCTCACTTGATATCTGCTCTCCTCCCACGCCCCAGCCATAGGCTGCTCCGGTACACAAATAGTGCTTAGCACTTGCACGTTTAAAGCTATCAAAGCTCTTAACAGAGTTATAACCTAATGATGCAGATGGGGAAATGAAGGCCGAGTCTTCACTGGAAAATTAGGTGGGCTTAACGACATTGATCAGGGCTGTGAAAAATCCACACCCCTGAGCGGCATTGCTAAGCCAACCTAAGTCCCCATGTAGACAGTGCTACGTCAATGGAAGAAATCTTCTGTCGACCTAGCTACCACCTCTCTGGGAGAACCGCTTCTGTCAGCCTAGGTAGTATCTACATCGAAGTAGCGCAGCCACGTAGTTGTGCCGCTGTAGTGTGTTAAGTGCAGATAGACCCTGAGGCGCATGGAGCTAAAATGCCTTGCACAAGGGCTCAAAGCACATCAGTGACAAAGCAGACCCAGGTTTAAGAGTAGCAACCATGTTAGTATGTCCGTAAAGGAAACAAGGAGTACTTGTGGCACCTTAGAGGCTAACCAATTTATTTCAGCGTAAGCTCTCGTGGGCTATAGCTCACTTCATTGGATGCATAGAATGGAACACACAGAAGTAAGATGAATATATACACACAGAAAACAAAAAAACATAAAAAGGTGGAAATTACCATACCAGTTCTAAGAGGCTATTTAATTTAGATGAGCTATTATCAGCAGGAGAAAAAAACCTTTTGTAGTGATAAGCAGGATGGTCTATATCAGACAGTTGACAAGAAGGTGTGAAGGATATTTAACATAGGGAAATAGATTCAATTAGTGTAATGACCAAGCAGACCAGGTCAACCCCCTTTCCTCTTTGCTATCCACTAAACTGTACTGCCTCCCCTCAGGAACTGATAACAAGCACACTAGCCATGTCCCAGTTATGTGAACAGAGGGAAAGGCTTCCCCTGTCCTTAGCTCGCTTCATGATTCCAGGTGTGGGAGGGAGTCCTGACCGAATGCCTGATGTCATCCATGAGGTGTGCTGCTATCACTGAGGCACAGCCGGGACAAAATGCCAGTGTTCAACACTGAGTAATTTCCCTTGTTCCTGTCAGATGCACTGTAACATACTGAGGGAAGGAAACGAGGGGATTTGGTCTTAATTATGTTCTGAAAATGATGATGGGTGTGCAAAGTCTGCCCTTGCTTTGGCTCCAAGACATTGCTTCACATAAGGCCTTCTCAGATTTCCCTTGACAGTCTGCATTTCACTTTTTCCATGGACCTGCACTGTGCATTATTTCAGACAGATCCAGTGAATGAACATAGTGTAGCTACTTGGGTAATTACATGTCAGGTTTCTGCTCTGCTCTTTTCTATGTAGTCTCGACTGCTTCCCAGACACAAAACATTCTTCACCTCCTACAGTGTTGCAAAGTATCACCCAGAGTCCTTGCTCGAGGGAGGATGGTGGAGGGAGAAATGCCATTTCCAAATGCACTTCTAGCAGTGGCTTTAAGGCTGGGGCTATTGTACCGATTTAAAAATTTCAGTTGGAGTGTGAATCACTGGTATTGTTAAATTGCTAAGACCGTGTTTGGCTGCAGTTACGCAGCGGTTGGCCAACACAAGTTATTGGGCTCAGTATGGGGTAAGCAGGTGAAATATGCTGACCTGTGTTACACAGGCGTTCAGAATCAAAGATCTAATGGTCTCTTCTGGCCTTGGAATGTATGTATTGATGGCTCCATTGGTATAAAGGTGTGTAACTGGTCCATAATAGGGGGTTGTACCACTTCATATGGGTTTCAAACCAACAGAGAATCACAGAAATGTAGGGCTGGAAGGGACTTCAAGAAGTCATCAGCCCCGGGACCCAGTAAACCTAGACCATTCCGGACATGTGTGTGTCCAACTTGCCTTTAAAAGCTTCCAATGACGGGGATTCCACAACCTCCCTTGGAAGCCTATTCCAGAGCTTAACTACCTTTGGAGTTGGAAAGTTTTTCCTAATATCTAACCTAAGAGCTCTAGTCTGCACTGGCAACACTAAAGTGCTGCCATAGCTGCAGCCACACTTTAACGTGCCTTGTGTGGTCGCAGCGCAGAGCTGGAAGAGAGCTCTCCCAGCGCTCTAAAAAACCCACCTCCATGACTGTCCCCCCGTAGTTACCAGCGCTGGGGCACTCTTTACACTGGTGCGTTGCAGCACTACATCTTGCTGCACTCATGGGGGGTGGGGGGGGTGTTTTCACACCCCTGAGCGAGAAAGTCTCAGCACTGTTAATTGCCAGTGTAAGCAAGCCCTAAATCTCCCTTGCTGCAGCTTATGCCCATTACATCTTGTCTCACCTTCAGTGGATGTGGAGAACAATTGATCACTGTCCTCTTTATAACAGCCCTGAACGTAAGAACGGTCTTACTAGGTCAGAGCAATGGCCCATCTAGCCTGGTATCCTGTCTTCTGACAGTCGCCAATGTCAGGTGCTTCAGAGGGAATCATCAAGTGATCGACTCCGTTGCCCATTCCCAGTTTCTGGCAAACAGAGTTAGGGACACTTCAGAGCATGGTTTTGCATCCCTGCCCATCCTGGCAAATAGCCATTGATGGACATGTCCTCCATGAACTTATCCAGATTGGAAGTCGGTTATCAGGTCCACCTACCCCCATCCACCCCCAGGCATCTTTTCTCAAGACTAAACATTCCCAGTTTTTTCAACCTTTCCTCACAAATCAGGTTTTCTAAACCTTTTATCTCCTTTGGACTCTTTCCAATTTGTCCACATGCTTCCTAAATTGTGGTGCCCAGAACTGGACACAGTATTCCAGCTGAGGCCTCATCAGTGCCAAGTAGCGCAGGACAGTTGCCTCCTATGTCTTACATAAAACATTCCTGCTAATACCGTTAAAGCAGTGCAAAATCTTTGTGTTGACGTGTCCTAAGAATCCTGGAAAAAGCCCTGACTGGACTCGAGGGATGACTGTTCTACAGAGACTATTCTGGCTTAGCTACGCCAGCATAGCCCTGGAGTGTAGCTGCAGCCAACACTGACAAAAGAAGTTATAGGAACACCACCTGCTTGGTCAACAGAAACATTCTTCTGTTGACTTAGCTGTGTCTACACTGAGCATTTTGTTGTGTTGCTGAGAAGTGGAGTTTTTTCACACTCCTGATAGACATAGTTATGCTGATATAACTTTCCAGTGTAGGAAAACAGGCCATGTTTGAAAATGTGTTACCTAACATGTTTTTAAACATGGCCTCTCTTCCTTCTGTAGATACAGTTTAACCCCTTTAAAAAGTTGTTAGCTGGTCATGATCCACTCCTGGTGTGGGGAACTGGAGACTTTCAGGGTTTGGCCTAAGAGGAGAAATACAGGTTACTTTCAGTGTTACAATGGTAATTGTATCCTTCAGTACGCTCTCCTGGTTTGTGACCTTGGCCATCACAAACTGAAAAAAGGGAGGCAGTGTGAGTCAGCAGACCTGGATTCTGTTTCCACCTCTCTGATCCCACAGATCAGTAATTCTCATTTTACATTCCCTTCCAATTCATGTGTCGATTAGGTTACTATTTGTACTGATTCTTTTAAGAAGTAACTATCTTGCAATGACTAAAACAATGTTGTTGTGTTTTGTTTTGGTTTTTTTTTTTGCTAATTTCCATCTTCTTAGTAGTGACTGTTGGTCATTTCCTGTCTCTCTCAGCCACAGAATCACATTATTTTGACCGGATTGGAAGTGTTGCTCAAACATCATTTTCAGTACAAGGAATGTGGAGAGGACATGAAGAAACCACACCTGCAAGTTAGCAGGAATACTGCACTGCCTTCTACATGTTCACCCTGTTTTCTGTTTGGCAGTCTATATAGTTTGGGGGGTAAAACATTCTTCAGATGTTACCCTTGTTGTTTTTTGTAGAATTCATGGCCATGGGGCTGTGATTTGGGTGGGAAATACGACCCACACTGCAAACATAACAGTGGGAGGGCAGTGTGGTTGTCCCCTGATGCCGTTACTGTACATAGTATGGATGGGCCTTTACAGCATTTCCTAACCTGTCTGAAAGCTTCACAATGTTAACATGTTCTCACTGTCCATCCAAAAAATCTGCACTGATTCAGGGCTTTCCAGTGGAGTTAAAGGGCGCTTTCCTAACGGTTGCAGGCAGTTGGTTGTTTATGGTAGTGCCCACAGTGTGATAAGTGCCTGCTGGAAGGGAATCCAGCGTCTGCCCTGAGGATCTCATGGTGTAAGGACAGGCAGTTGAGTAGACAGAGTGTAGAGAAACGGGAACAAGAAACAGAGCTTTAATGTCATCAGATTGGCTGTCAGTGGCACCAAAGAGCTATCTCCACAAATGGCCCTGGAGTGTGGATTTCAGATGCAGGTTTTTTCCTCTCCCCTGTAAGCCACTCCACTTGTGTAACGTTGCATCATTGGGTGCACCGTGTGATTTTCGTACTTTCTTCTGAAGCCGCTGGCTTCGGCCACTGTTGGAGCTGAAATGCCGGTAGATGACCTGTTCAGCTGTGACATTGGTCTGTGCCTATACTGTCCCTTGTGTCAGTAGACTGGACATTTCCCACCACTCTGAAGAAAAGAAGTCTAGCAGCTTGTTAATAGTCTAGTCTTGCTCCCAATGAAGTCAGTGGCCAAATTCCCCTGGACTCGAAAGGGAGAAGGATCAGGCCCTGAAAGATAATGTGATTCACTGAGTTCTGGATTAAGAACAGGAGGAAATGGGGTCTGCTGATTAGTATCATCCCTGAACCTCTGCTTCAGTTACTCAACTATAGGCCAGGTATTCTACTCACTACTGTACTCCATTGTGGAGTTGTAAGTATTAATGGTCATTACGTTTGCCGAGTTCCTTAAATAAAAGGCTAATGCAAGTGCAAAGTATTATATAACAAAAGCGTTCGTACTATGCTCATCACTGGAGAGGAAGTTTATTTCCATGAAGCCACATACACCATATTGAACTGATTACTGTGCATATGCTGTTAGCTTCTGAAAGTTAAAGGGTTAGAGTTTAAAGGGGACGCTGTCCGCTTTCATTTTTTAGATCTGAGAGCTTGGGGAAATGAATCCATTTTTACATTTCCCTAATTTCAAGAAATTTGTTTCTGATAAAGCAGCCTTTTAAATAATATGGCCTGTATTTTTTAAAAAAAGTAAACATACAAACCCAAACCTTTAAAAATTGTTTAAGGATTGTTCTGCTTCTGTGTTAATGTTTTGCAAAGTCCCCCCGTGCTCCTCCCCCTCTCCAGCAAATGGGAAGCTGACTTGCAGAGAAAACAGTGAAACTGACTATACACAAACTGCTGTCAAATGAACAAACTGAAAAAGTAGAAAAAATCATTGGCTTTTCTGCTACAGAGATCGTAGCTGTTGCTTGTAATTGTGGGGGGCCCAAAAGCTGCTTTCCAAATTGGTGCGGTGTCCCTTTCTAATATTCTACCCACTGCCTGCTAATTTTGTGCCTTGTTTATTAACAGTGAATCTTAACAGCAAATTTACTCACCTGATCATTTTCCATTCAGTTTCAGGCTTCCAGATCCTGGGAATTCTTGGAGGACTTGCATCACATGCTGACGCCCAAGCAACAGTGAGCATGGCATTGGGAATAATGAAGGCTTTTAATGTACTATAATATATTGCTTCAATGAGGAGAGGATTTTTGCCACCTTATACAGCAGTGAAACCCATTCCACCACTGAGAGCCAAAAATCTTTCCACCTTTTTTCCGAGACAGCGGTTACCTCTAGCTAGAATTTTTGGATGCAAATTAAGGTAGCAGCAGCAGAAACAGCCATATGGAGAACCAAAGAGCATTTGGGACATTCCTTTCTAGCACTAACTGGAGCGTGGTTCAGATAGATAATTTTGTCTTCGGTCCTGCACACGGGACTTGTATTCTGGCTCTTTGAGCAGTTCTCAGAACCTCTTTACCGATGATTTATGATACTACTTATTCCTCATGCAACTCCATGGCTAAGGAAACCCATGATGAAGAATCTAAAATGTGGGAAATTCCAATTAATGGATCCTTTGTGGCAACCTGTGGAACTCCTTGCCAGATGATGTTGTGAAGGCCAAGACTATAACAAGACTCAAAAAGAACTAGATACATTCATGGAGGATAGGTCCATCAATGGCTATTAGCCAGGATGGGCAGGGATGGTGTTCCTAGCCTCTTTTTGTTTCCAAAAGCTGGGAATGGGAGACGAGATGGATCACTTGATGATTACCTGTTCTGTTCATTCCCCTGGGGCACCTGGCATTGGTCTCTGTTGGAAGCCAGGATACTGGGTTATATGAACCTGTGCTCTGACCTGGTATGTCCGTCCTTGTATTCTAAATCGTCTCCCCAGGATTGCTATGGTGCTAGTCTGAGCCTCAGAGTGCAAATAGTCATCTCCCTATAGTGGAGATTTAAACCAAGAAGACGTTGAGGAACGTGAAGCGGCAGGAGAAAAAGAGGCCATCTAAGGAAAGCTCCATCTAAGGAAAGCTATGAGCAGGGGTCAGGTGGCAGCAACATTCCATTGAAGTCAATGGAGTTTGATTTGGCTGTCACGGAGTAGCTCACGTGATGTCACTCCCATCTTTCCTTTTGGACCCCATAGGCTTGTCTCCTCAGAGTTGCAGTTGGACTAAGAGTGCGGTGTTAATCCTAGGTAGTTAAACCAGTGCAAACTCTCATGCGGGCACCTTTTTCCTGTTAGAGTGGCTTGTTTCAGCTTAGTTTAAGTTGCTGAGGAGCAAGTTTAAGCTGACCTACAAGGCGATACTCTTCCATTGAAATATGAGCGAGTGCCCACTTAAGGGTTTGCACGGGTTGAACTCAGCCAGTGCAAGTCTGTAGAGATAAAGCCTAATGCACCACAACGTCTTCCTTCCATTCCTTTCCGAAACTCTTGCACCAAGCTTGGGGATCCAAGGCTGTCTGTAATGTCTTTTCCTCCCTCCCCCGAACATTTCACCCACTGCTGGTCTGGATGAGGTGCCAACCTGGACCAGCCACTGGCATATCAACCATCAGGTCATCTAACACTGCTCAGGGCAAGGCTAGACCAAATGGTGTCTAAAATGTCAGTAGCTGCTAGAGCCCTGCCTACAAACACTGTGGCATTGTGCTCATGGTATCAACAGTGGAAAATTTTAGAGTGAAAGGACTGGCTTGGACAAGGCCAAAGGCTTAACACAGGACATGGCACGATAATACGAGGACTCCAGGACATAGAGAATGTTCTGAGTATTGAAAGATACACTGTGCTCTGGGCATGGTCGAATCACATTGTGGTTGCTCTGGCAAAGCTTGATAATTGTTATTAGTGGAGAATTATCAGTCAGAGCGGGGTAGGTAGGGCAGCAAGCCTGTTAGGGCTTTTATCTTCCCAGAACCTGGGAACGAAGACCCCCGGGAGAGGAAACTGGATTGGTCAATTGGGGCTGTGCATTTATCAAAGGAAAAGGATGCAACAGTCAAATACACAAATGTATCTGGGGTTTGACTGATAAGTTACATTTCAAAACAAAAGACAATGTTAGAGGGACGCTGCCGAGTAGCTCAGGCCTAGAATGTTAATTTTTGTTTTTAAAAAAAGAGAGCGAGAGAGAGAGAGGATTTCACAAAAACGAATGTGACCAGAAATGGTTTTCCTGTGGTTTGACACATTCCAGAGATGCCATGACTGTTCCTATCAAGGATGAGCAGTCTCTGGGTTTTGCGGTGTGTTTGTTAGTTTCAAGCTAGTTCTCTTTATCCGCAGTCTTTCAGTGATGCTCAGAGCAGGGTCCCTGCTTTTCCACTCCAAATGATGCTCATGTTGGTGCCAAATGATGTGAGGATAATCTTGTGCTGGATCATGAAAACCAGAAAACGAAAGCCAGTTTCACTGCCCCAGCAGAACGAAATGCAGAAACCGAACAGCTTTAAATGGGGAAAAGTGAGAACTACAAAATTATTCCTGTGTCAGTAACGGAAGAGGTGTTACAATTATACACCAACCGGGTGGAATTCTACCTTAACGTACAGGGCTTGATTCCCCATTGTCCTGGACTTTGTGCTGTCATTTGCACTCATTTTGCATAGGGGAGGGGGATGAATAACTGTTCTCGGGGAAGAATATGACCCACATTGATATTTTAACTCTTGGTGGTGCTGTAACTCTTGGTTTCTCAGAGCCTTCGAAGACCTGATGCCTTAGGCTTTGTCTGTGCTCAAAAAGAGGTGCTGGTTTGACCATCAAAGTACAAACTATTAACCCCTGTAGTATGGATGCAGTTATAATGGCATCTGGCACCTTTTACACAGTTATAACATTATCCATGCTAGAAGTTGTTCTATAACAACAGGGATAAAAAATCTCACCACTCACTGACATAGTTATGCCTGTTCAGAAACTGGGTAGAGACTTGGTAGAGCTTTGGATGGGACAATATGCCTGGCCCCTGATGCAGGGCTCTTGCAGAAGAGCCTGTAGAACTAAGGGCTTGTCTACACACACACAAGTTCCATTGGTTTAACTTAAATCTGTTTAAAAGCCAATTAAGTAAAACTGGTACAAACTCCTGCATCAACATGCTTATGTTAGCTTCAAATGGGTTATATCAGGTTAGCTTGCATTTAGCCATGTTTAAATCAACTTAAGTGTGTCCACACAGAAAGTTGCACCTCGTGGCAGGGCTAATAACTCGATGGCCCCTTAAGTCAAGGGAGTGGGAGATAACGCAGCCTCTCTATGCCTAAGTTGGTGTTCTAAACCCCTCTGTAGTTAGCACTGTGTGGCCCAAGGGCCAGAGTCCATCTACTTCCCCTTCCCTAGTGGGGAAATGCATCCTAGGGGCCAGAGTTCATATGAGGCGCCTCTAGGGCAGTGCAGCCTAATGGTGAGAGTCCATCTAATTCCCCTCCTCTGGTGGGGTAATGCAGCCTAGCATCTGGAGTCCCTACAAGGTACCCTTTAAGTCAGGGCTATGCCGCCTAGTGGCCAGAGTCCATACAATTGCCCTAGGGGTCAGGGCTATGTGGCCTCATGGCCAGAGTCAAAGTAGTAGGCCACCACCTAGGGGTGGGTGGCTGCAGAGGTGGTAGGGGACCCAGCCCCTCCCTCTCTACTGAGTCCCAGCCCAGTGTCCTGTCAGTGGTGAATGTGGTCACCACCCAATCAGCAGGGATCCTTCCGCAGCACGCTGACCTTCAGGTGCGAGGTACCACTCACTCTACCCCCTGGGCCACTTCCTACCATGTGTCCTGAAGCCAAGGTCAATTTGTCGTTGGGGTTTCCAGCCTCCTTGGCGCAGGTAACTTGTTGGCATTCTGACTCCTGGCGACTAGCTGTGGGCAACCAGTCTCTGGTCTGGGCCTCGACTCTCTGGTTTCTGCATTCAGGGACTGAAGCGGCTCCCGGACTGGAGCCTCCACCGAGCGTCATCCTTCCCCAGCAGTCAGCCCTGACTGAGCAACTCTGCAGGCTTTTATACCTGACTTCCAGGTGGAGCATGCCTGGCAGAGCCTCAGGGGCGGGGCTTCTCCTAGGAGGGTAGGATTAACACCTGCTGTACCAAGGTGGGGCCAATCCTCCCCATCACACACCTGTTTAAAAATCATCTCTAATTACATGGATGCAACTTTGTGTGTAAACCAGGCCTAACAGAGCCTGTGGTCTGATGCAAGTAGGAAAGGGGGGTACTATGTTGGTGTCTGTCCCACAGGCTGGGGTAACCCATCTTATGTGGCCTCCATCATGTAGTATTTGAGTACCTCACAAAGCCTCTATGAGGTAGGGAAGTGCTAATGTCCCCATTTTACAGATGGGGAGACTGAGGCTAGTCCAGGGTCACACAGGAAGTCTGATGGAGCAGGGGACTAGAGCTGGGTCTCCCAAGTCCCCCAGATCATCCTTCCCTTTCCAGGAGTGTGTGGAATACATAGAACTTCTTTGCATCTCAGACTAGTAATTGTCTTCCCAGTTTCCTCATCAGGATGAAGTCTGGCTAAGCCCTAGCAGTGAGTGTAGAGACAGATTGTGGGGTGGAAAATGGAGGGCCAGGGAGTGTCTGCCTGAAAGCAGCAGTAAAAGAAATATTTGGTAGGAGTTAACCCTCTGGTTTCTTTTTATTTTATTAAACATGACTATGGCTATCTAGTGATCATCGTGTGCTCAAAAAAGCAAACGCAAGGAGGAGGCATTAACCCCTGGAGACTTGAATTCCCACCACAACCGTAGAGATGATGAGGCCCGTGGGTGCAGCAACATAGATATGGGAGAATTTGCAGTGCATTTACCCCGGCTGTAGGTCTACAAGAGCTGGAGAGAACTCTGACCATCAGCTTTTAAAAAATTTTAAAGAGAAAAGAAACCACGTCAGTTGGTTGCTCGATATACATTTAGATGATCACATCAGGGAGAGTAATCTTTCAGCCTCCTATAGACACTCACCACATCGGGTTTGTTTTCAAGTGGCTATGATTGGACTTGCCATTAGAGTCCCCTGCGCTGATGGGGCATGCAGGTCTTTCTCTTTCTAAGAAGCGATGGCCTTAAGCTGTAGAGTATATTTTTTCCTACTGAGCACAGCTTATGAAGAATGGTTTTGAAGTGAGTATTTTGGCCTTTCAAGGTCTCTATGCTGGAAGTGTTTTTCAGTGTGGAACTGTCATCCTTTGGAAAAACACTAGAAAGAGCTTTTAATATTCCAATATATACTTGTGCAGTTGCTGTTTGCAGAGTTGTTGTTTCTAACCAAGATAATCTTTCCATAGTTTTATCTAATACGGCAAAACAAGTGGACCTTGAATTGCATTTTACTGTCAGATTTCAATTGAATGGATATAACAAAAGGTTACTTGAAGATATTCTGTTATCCTTGTATTGACATGTCCTTGTCTGATACTTGTTGCTTGAAAATCTCCATTCTTTCTGTTTGTTTTCTAAAAAGGTAAAAATAGATAGAGGGCCTGTATGGACAGAGGTAGCATAAGTGCAAGTTGCACACCAAAAAAATAAAAAAGGATACTGGAAACCAGTGGAATAACAAGAAGTTTTTACAGAACAGGAAATAATTGGCACCTTGTTCAATCATATGAAGTCTTTAAATCAAGATTGGAGACTGTTCTAACAGCAATTTCTGCTCCAGCCACAGAGTACTGGGATCAGTGAAGAAATTCTATGACTTCTATCATGCAGGAGGTCAGATGAGGTGATCTTAATGGTTCCTTCTGGCCTGAAAATCTCCAATTCATATTCTGAGCATGGTCAAATTTTGGAACTTCCCGAGAGGTTTGCCTTGGAGAGGGAAGTGGGGAAGGAGTCCACAAAACCAGTCCACTCTGTTGTGTCTTCCATTCTTGATATCACCAAATGAACTGGGGCCTTTGGATTGTCTTGCTGGCTAGGGCGCAGTGAAAATTAGGCCTGTTATGTAAATTTCAGTATTGATAGCTAAAAGCAAATTCCACCTTGTTTTTTTTAGGGGCCTCCTGTGACCACAGGAATTGCAGCTGCTTAATGCCAGCCATATTTTCAAACAAATGTAAGGACTAGCTGATGGCCACAGTGTAACCACCAACTGTGTCTGCTCTTCTCCCTGTGGGAATTGAATGCTGTGTTGTTGCAGTGTAGCAAAGAGGGGAGACAGGCTCATAAGCAAGCATATATACCCTTGTTGTTGGCCACAAACTCCACACACGCACTGCCAAACCCAGAGCCACAGGAAGCTAGAAAGGCAAGGGAGAGAGGCTTTGGTTACTTGCCTGTATAAAAAAACTCTGAGCAAAACAAGCTCCATTGCCACAGAGTGGCTTGTGGCAATAGGAAAATTCAAGAAAGTACAGAGCAATGGAGTAATTTCAGAGAATAAAGCTAAATCTGATGCGTCAGCCTACCCTTTACTCAGGCTTCCTGTGTAGCCAGAAGTAAAAACAAAGGGCACAAGTAGAACCATGCACAGAAATGAGCACTCTCTAATCACAGCTCCTGATCCCCCGCACATGCACCTAATGACCTGGAAAATGACACCCAGCCACATCCTTTGCCATGCTACCAGTTCAACCAGTGATCTCGAGTCCTGTTCCCCAGAGAGGGTGTGGCTTAACTGCAGAGTTGACTTAGGGCCAACATACAAGGAAAAGCCCCATCTTTCACACACACAAACCTCTGACCAGGGTTTACCGGTTCTTTAAAGCTAGACTAGCTGGCCCAGTAGGAGTTGTGGGCTAAAGCCCCAGTGAGAGCTTGGACTGGTAACTTTCCCACTCTGCAGTGTGGACATGGCTAACCCACTACTAACCCACTTGAGTGCTGATAGTCATCCAGCATCCAGGAGGACAGATAGGTTCTCCCATAGTTCACTGGGAAAGAATCATTGAGCAGTTCAGCTTGTGGCAGCCCAAAGAACCATGAGATATGCCCCTAGAAGTCCTAGCGGCACACTCGGGGAGCACATCGCCAGTGAGGATATGGGAACTGAGGTAGAACTTCATAGTGTGGCTGCTCACACCCAAGCTAGGCTAACCCGGGAGCTCAGACCCATCAAGCAGGGAATACATGCCCTGGAAACAAAAGACGACATGATGCCAAGTTAATAGACTGAGCACTCTGGAATTAGAATATGCATCGTGGGGCTTGCCCACACTGCAGCTTTTAAATTATACTTAGAGGCCCTGTTTACATGAGGAAAAGAGGTATGTGTTTAACATGTCTGTTAATGTGTTCTAATCCTAGTGTCGTTTTAACGTGATAGATCATAGTAAGCACTAGCCTAAGGTGAACAGTTTTGCCGGCTGTGACAGTGCAAGGTTCAGCTCCAGTCTTCCGCCCTCTCTACGCAGACTGGTTGGAGACTGTCCGTTGTTCAATACCATGGCGTAGTTTATTTACTTTGCTTTTTTTCCCACCCTCTTAACCAGGCATACACCACGCCATTTACAGCACCAGTATCTCCTATGTTGAGTGGGAAGAGATCTGTCCACCCAGGGATCCTTCTGGCTCCATTACTCTGTCTCCTCTCCGCTACTTCCTTCCTGTGCTGCCTTCAACCCTCTTGTTAGTGGGCTAGGTCTTTAGTCCTCCCTAGTCCACTCTGCTCTGCTAATTAAAGCACAGTCAGGTCCACTCAGGGAGATGGGGAGGCAATGAATTGATGTTTGTGTCATCAGGCTGCTGGTTCCGTTGCTGGTTCCCAGCTCTGTCACACCAACTCTGGTGATTTTTATCACAAGTCTCATAATATTTGTTGTGTTTTTTAAAACCCCAGCTCTTGGAGTCAGCTGATTGTATGAGAATCTCAGATTTCACTTAAAAAAAAAAATTCTAGTCATCATGGGCACAGAGAAAAGCGAGTTATCCTAAAAGCCACCATACCAGAAGTCAAGTAAAAAGAATACAATTGTTTAAAATCCCATGATCTTTGTGGAGGCCTGATTTATCATTTTTTAACACTTGGGATTGCCAATCCCGGGTTATATCTGTTAGCGCACAGTGAAACCTGCTTCACAAAACCTTTTTGGCAACCCTATTTCTTCACTGAACACTTTCAGGTAATCGTAAATTATCTAGTCAAATATTGTTTGATCTTCATTCAAATCCAGCCTCTACTGTAGAAACTGATTTTGCTGTTTATTAAAGTGTTCAGTAGTTGGATGGAGGGCGGAGAGTAATTTAATGTTTCTCTACCACAGCAGTAAGCTTGACTATCAAAGGAGTACAGGCTTTTTTAGGAAGATGGCACATACATTTCTTTTTTAAACCTTTGGATAGGGAATAGCTGACTAGTTGGGTATCAGATACACACTGAGATTATCATACAAAATATTCAGTAAAAACGGGAGTTGATTCATGAATAAGTTGCTTCATGGCATTGCTGACTGAAGCTCTGACTGTTGCTGCAACTCGCAAATAGATAAAGTTGTTGTTGTTAGGTAATCAATTGAAAAGCAAAGTTATGCAATTCTAAGTGACATAAGTAGGGTAACTGACTCGGTGATAAACACCCAGATAAGGAATAACTCATTCTCTTGTAGTTCTTACGCCCACAGAGATTCAAAATGGAGTCTCTGCACCAGAGACCAAGATTAACAGATGTTAAACCTGGCTGGGTATTCTTTGAATACACAGGGCCTGACTCTCATTTACACTCTGGTCCCTTTACACCACTCGGACAATGTAAAAGGGCCTTAAGGTGGTGTACGTATAATTCCAGCAGAGCAGTGTAAAGAGGCTTTAGTGTAAACAGAGAATCAGGCCCTAAGTGCCTCAGGCACTTGCCTTGGCTTGGAAAGAAGTGACTGTCAAATAGCTGTGTGGGAATCCTACCTTCTTTTTGGAGTAGGGAGGGATTGGTGAGAATTCCAGTGTGCTCCAAGCCAGGCTGGAATTGTGTGTGAACCCAATGTGTTCCACGATTCGTGACCTCTCTAATTTTCCTACACTGACGCCTACTACTTTAACTGCCATTGAGAGTCAGAAACTATTAGAACAAAACACCTCATTAAAAAACCCTTGTAGTGCTTTACATGTTCAAAAGAATGCAGAAACATTATCAGTTCTCACAATCTGAGTATTCCCCAGCAGTCTCCTATCAGAATACTGACACAGTTCCTGAGATCTCAAGGCATTGCAACACAAGGTGGTCCGGCGGCTATCTGAAGAAATTACAGAGGAAAATGATCTCAATAGGGAAAAGGAAACACTGTGGTAAAGCTGATGTACTGTGAAATCCTCTTTAACGGTTGGTGTAGGTAACCCACTTAAATGTGAATGGTCATCCCAGCCAGAGTAATCTGACAACAAACTTCCTGTGTGAGGGACATGCATAGGAGCGAACTCTCCATCTTGCCAAGAATACAGATAATTTTGCTATGCACTTTAATGTTCTGGTAGGTCTTTTGGGTTATAAATGGCTTTAATTGGCTCTCCCACATGTTGCAACATTCTTTACCTACAGCTAGGTAACATTCAAAAAGACACAACATTCTTATCTGTGGAAACCTCAAAAAAATTGAATCTGATCCTACCAGCTTCCATTGGTCTGTAGGAGCCAGGGTCAGCTGCAGCACCAGCAGGGAATTCCTTTCACAAACTCATTTTTGATCCCTGTATTTGGTTTAATTATTGCTGTGAGCTTGATCCATGACTCCCCATTATACGCACATCTGCCCCTGACACCCACCACCTCAGCTTTGCCTAGGTCAGGAAAATTGTGTAAATGCTTCTCATTGTTACTAACAACCATTCGGCTCCAGGGACATTAGTGACCTTGGGAGCCCAGCTCATGGTGGGTCTAATCAACACAGAGCTTAAAACACCACAGCACCTCTAGACACTCCTAAAATCAATGGAGCTGAAGCTCTGCTTGTAATGGTGAGTTTTTTTGCAAAACTGCCCTAGTGTAGACAAGGTTTAAGTCATTCAAACTGGTTGCGGCGAAACCAGGAAGAAAATTTCACATCAATTCTGGTTCGCTTCCATGTTTCCTCCGTCCTAAGCCTCCAATAGAATCAGGTTCTGACCCATAGGCATGTGCAGCACATTTTATTAGGGTGTGCACCCAGGGAATTTTATTTATTTATTTATGGCAGTGCAAGCCACTTTTTTTTTTTGAGACATTAGGGTGTGCCTGGGCATACCCAGCACATCCTGTGCACGCGCCTATGTTCTGACCTGAGTCTAAGTAAAAGAAATGAAGAACTAGATCAGGGGTAGGCAATCTATGGCACAGGTCCCAAAGGCGGCACGTGAGCTGATTTTCAGTGGCACTCGCACTGTCCAGGTCCTGGCCACCAGTCCCGGGGGGCTCTGCATTGTAATTAAATTTTAAATGAAGCTTCTTAAACATTTTAAAAACCTTATTTACTTTACATACAACAATAGTTTAGTTATATAATTAAAGACTTAGAAAGAGACCTTCTAAAAATGTTAAAATATGTTACTGTATTACACAAAATCTTAAACTAGAGTGAATAAATAAACTCAGCACACACTTCTGAAAGGTTGCTGACCGCTGGACTAGATTTTCAGCTGATGTAAATTAGTGTCACTGTACTGACTACACCAATTTAACACCAGCTGAAGTTCTGGTCCAAAGTCTTCTGATTCTCCCCACAAAGCATAACATCAGTGAGAGCGAAGATTTGGTGTAGTGGTATAACATGGCATTTCATTGACTGGATAACAAACATCTACTTCATGCGAATCCTCTGACAAATCAGCCACATAAATAGGCATGGGTAAGCCAGATTTTGCAGTGTGGCTGCCACTGCATCCTTCTTGGTAACCCCTCTTTTAAAGTAAAGACTCTTAATGAGCTCACAATTTATTTTAAAGCCCATTCAAATAGCCTACATCTATAATAGCTAAGGTTGGCATTAGCACTGAGCTGAACCTGCATACATAGGCCATATATAACTCTCACTGGGGGTTGATTGCACTGATGCATGATAACAAAACTGTGTCAGAATCTGAACAAAACATAGCAGTTGTTTCCCTCCCCTTGATTTTATGCTTTTTTTTTTAATTGAGTGAATAGACAAAGCACAATTCACTTTGTGTTATTTGCCAGTCTTATTGGCTGATAGATATGATTATTAACCTGAACAATTGTGATGTTTTCTCAACCTTCCGTCAAGTGGCCTTTGTGAGTTACCACCGAGTCTGCAGGAGAACGTTGTTTCTTTGGGGGAATGAAAAAATACTTCATTCCATCCTGTTTTTGACAGGATAAAATCTATTCAGTAGGAGCGGTCAAAACTCTTGGATCAAAAAGTGTTTTGGAGGTTGTGAGGAAGAAAATCTTTGAACCACATCAATGTTTTCAAATCATTTGAAATTTCCAGTTTGAAGATGAAACAATGCAAAACTGGAAAAGAAAAAAAAGAAAAAGTCAAATGTTTTGTTTTGA
Organism: Dermatemys mawii; assembly: GCA_007922305.1. Classification (NCBI taxonomy): domain Eukaryota; kingdom Metazoa; phylum Chordata; order Testudines; family Dermatemydidae; genus Dermatemys; species Dermatemys mawii. The sequence goes on from ML677383.1 coordinate 1,530,473, forward strand.
TCTGAATCTGAACAAATATTTTTTTCATATTTAATGGAAATGAAACTTTTGGTTTTGAATCATTTTGTGAAAAAATCAGAAAATTAGGTGGAAAGTATTAAATTCCCATTTTTTGACCAGCCCTAGAATTCACCTTTAACTTCACTTCCAGAACGAATGAATTGACAGCACTACCAAGAGAAATAGTGGAAGCACCATTATTTGAACCCTTTAAAATAGGACAGGCCAAGGTAGTTGATAGCACAGGCAGAGGATATGAACTAAGGTGACTCAATAGGTCTCGCTTCCCTCTGATGTCTATTATTCTGTGCTAATAATGGGGCTATTTTAAAAACCCAAATTCATTCAAATTTCTGCCACCTCATGGGCTTCTACACAGCAACTTATGTGACTTTCTTGGGGGTATGTTTACGTTGCACATGAAAGGTGTCACTGTAACATGGATAGGCATATTCATGTTAGCATTAATTTAGATTCAAAATGTGTTACCAACCCGAGTAGTACTCAGGGTCCCTGGAGGGCTGATGCATGTGCCACCCCATGTGTACTGCTATTGTTACTCATGCTAGTTAGATTACATCTAATCTGGGCATGCCTACTTTGCTACAATCACACCTTTCGTTTGCAGTGTAGACATACCCGTAGGCTGCCCCTATATAGATAGGACCACACCCTTAGCAGGTGTAAATCAACATAGCTCCATTTAGGTCAATAGATTTAAGCCAGCGGAGATGCTAGCCCTTAGTGTGTATTATAGGCAGTTGGTAGCTTGTTGCCTGACACTGCCCATTATAAGTCCCTCTTTTCACTTGCTGATCCCTTTGCTAAGTTTTACAGTTCGAGCTGAAATTTGCCATGCACTGCCAACCTTAACTCTGGCATTTCCTAACTTTTGAGTGCTTGACTTTGAAAACTTAATAATGTTCTTTTAAAATGTAGGGTGTGTGTGTGTGTAATATATAATTATTATTTAATTAGCACCTTCAGTGTACTTGGCATTGTACAGTTAAAAAAAACCAGAAAAGAATTAAACTGTCCCTGCCCTGACTGACAATCTTACAGTTGAAAATCTGTAATTCACACCTGCCCTGCACCAATCTGTGTGTCTGAATATATGTGTAATACCTCATCCAAGTCCTGGCACTTTGCCTGCAGGAACTGAACTAGGCTTCATTCTCCATTGCCATTTTTCTTTCCTTTTCCCTGTTGATGCGGTTCATTCTCCATTCACTTTGGCCCACATAGGCCTGGTCTACACTTTGACTTCAGGTTGTCATGACTACATTGCTCTGGCGTGTGAAAAATCCACAATCATCAGCATCATCACTATTCCGACCTACTCGCCCTCCCCCGCATAGATGCAGCTATGTTGACTGAAGAATGGTTCCTACCATGTAGCTACCATAGCCCGGAGAGGCGGTATTCTTACCTTTCCATCTCTGTAGGATATGTCTATGGGATGTGCCAACATAACTGTGGTGTAGCTATGCTCTTATAGTCCCCATAGTGTAGACAAGTCCTGGCACTTGCCCTCCTGTAACTGAATTAGATTCATTCTCCATTGTGGTTACTCTGACCACCTTTCCCTTGTCCCTGCAAAGCGGTGCTTTTTTTCGGTCTCTCTGGCATACTGCAGGCAAGCAACACTTACGCTTCCTTATAGCCCACGATGTTTTATTTTTGGCGGTTGTCAGGTAGATGGAAGTATTATCCTGATGTTTCAGCCTCCAAGATCTTCCTTGGGGACCCCTCTAGCCAAGGTCTGGAATGATCAGAATATTGGCTTGTTTCTTTCCATCTGATATAAATAAACCCTTTGAAGGGCAGATACAAGAGAGGGTTCTGGCCCTCCTGTACCTGATAGTTTCTGGGCTGCTGGTGCCCATCAAAGGTCCCAGTGACTGAGGTTTTGAGCACTTCACAGTCTTTAATGTACTTCTCACCACCACACCCTGTGAGGTAGGGCAGTGCTATTTATCCCCATGGGGAACTGAGACACAGAGAAGCTAAGTAGCGTGCCCAAGATGTGCCAGGAAGTCTGGCGCAGAGCAAGAAATCGAACCTAGATCTCCCAAATTCTAAGCTAGCTCTTAACCACTGGACCACATTCCCTGTCCTAAGCCAAGAGTACTTCTGTTGAAATGAAGGGAGTTACACAGTTTGTCTCAGCAGGACTGTGCCTCTATCTATATATTCCACACCCCCTCAGAGACATGCTTCCCAAGCAGTGGACAATGAAATACTGCACAGATTGCCTTGGTCATGGTGCAACAGATGAAGGAGAATGAGGGGGAGAGGGGCTGTTTGCATCAGGGACAAGTGCAGTCACATGAGGTTATGCACTGTCCTTAAGCAGCTCCACCACGGGGTCTTATCGGTGTGAATTTGTCAGGTGTAACAAGCTGTATGTTTATGTGCCACTAGTTACCTCTCTCTACTTCAAAGCTGGAACAATCTGCCCTGGAACAGGCTGACTTTTGGCATAAATATTTCTTTTTTCCTAATTCAGGAGTGCTTGACTGAAGAACTGAGGAAAGCTGAAGCAGCCTTAGTTTTTTGTCTGCTTTCTTTGACACCATAACAAAGCTGCTGTTTTTCTCCTGGCATTACGTGAGAGATCAGTGTTACCACCGGAGCAAACACCCAGGCTGGTGGTGATCACACACGTTAACAATACAAGAGGCACAAACTTTCATTTCAGATACATAGAAACGAGCAGTTTCAGCCTGTGTGTGAAAGTGTGCATTCTGGGGAATAAATAGTGCATAATCCGGTCAGGCTAAGATCACAGGTGAGTGAATGCTTGTGCAAACTCAGTGCTTAATTTGTAAAGAAAGGTGCCAGTGCTCAAACAGAGTGCGCTGCTTGAAGGATGCCATTTTGCAGAGCAGACTGCTCCGTCCTCAGCAACATGACCTTGAACTCGTGATGCATGGAGGAGGCTAACATGACAGAAGAGGTAGCTCTAACAAAAATTAAGCTCTGCTCAAACACTCGTTGCAAGTTGGACAGCTCAGGGGAATGGGAGCCAGAACTCCTGGTTTCTGTTCCTGACTTTTCCACTCACTCCTTTGGTGACTTTGGCCATGTTACTTTGGGTAAAATCTTCAGAAGTGTTTAACTGACCTAGGATCTTGGGTCTAATTTTCAAAAGGGATTTAGGCACCATGTCTCATTCACTTTCAATGAGATGTGTACACTTTTGAAAATGTTATCCTATCTCTCCCTTTGCCACAATTAAGTTAGGAACAGTTGTTTGTAAAAACACCATTGAGATCAACATATACAAGGCACTACATATGTGCTGTATTTAGATTTATAAATGAAGAGTGTGTGAAGTTTGCTGTTGCAGTTAATGTCTTTAAAAAGAGAAGGTAAGTGTATTTAATCAAGCTTGTTTGGTTCTTGTTCTGGCAGTTTCTGAATAAAGTGCACTGGTATTTGTGCCAGCTCATATTTAAATGTTTTTTGCAATTGAAAATGATTATATGCCCTGGTGATTAATGCCTGCAGCTCTTTGATCCAGTTGACATGTGCCTTGTTGCACATCATGCAGTACAATTGCCTAATAGTGAAAGTGAACAAAGTGTAAAACTGAATGAACAAACCTGGGAAGGGAGAAAAAGTTCTACAATAAGATGTTTCATCTCAGACTCCGGGGTTCAATTCCTTGAACCATAACCCTATTCCAGAAAGTCAAGGCTGCTTGTATTTGGCTTTGTGGTTGACCAGCCTCGTTAACTTTAAAGAAAATAGATACATGGTTGTTGCCAGGAGTTTAAACAACCGAAAATGGCTAGAACCACATGGGCTGCAGTGCTATATACAAAGCATCCTGTGTTTAAAAAAAATTCTTCAGCCCAACCCTTTAATGGGAAACTCAAATGGTGTTCAAGAGAAAACCAGGCATGCCTATGAAAAGAGAGGGGAAAGGCTCAGATCAGGAGACCTGAGTGCTGGTGTCACCCACACAGCAGTGATTATCAGGGACCCCTAAACTTAAATAGACTAACCTGCAGACCCCCAACCAGAGTTGTCACATGGGGGGCAGGAGGACACATGCCCCCCAGATCTCTGTCTTCCATTTGGCCCTGCTTCCTGAAGTGCTGATGATGCAGGGTAGAGCAGTTGTGTGTCTCCTTGGCTGGCTGCTTCCTGCTCTTGGAGTCCATGGCTGTGAGGCATAAGTGCTGGAACTGGGGTGCTGCCGCATCCTTGCTGGCTTGAAGTGGTTTCCATTATATTACAGTTTGGTTCAATGGCTCTCAGCACCCCCACTATACAAATTGTTGCTGTGTGGCAACCCTTTCTATTGGCAGGGGGAGATCTCTCTCCTGCAGTGACACTTCAATTTTTAGTTGAGTCCCCACGCCTCCAATCCAGACAGGCTGGGTGCCCTACTGAGGTGAAGCAGGAGTGGAGGTGGCGCTCCCAACCCGAGCCCTGCCACCTGCGGTTTAATTCCAATTTATTTTGCCAGACCCCCAGAAACCTACTTGAGACTCCTCAGAGGGCCCCAAACCTCTGGCTGAGAACCAGTGACCTGCAGAATAGAGAACTAGTGAAAATGAAACTAAAAACAACCAATTCTGTTCCATGAGTAGATATTTTAAAGTAGTGCAGGATAACTGGGGAAAAAAGCCCCTTGCATTCTGTTTTTAACATGCTTTACTGTCACGCAGACATGCCAAATTCACAGAAAAAAACTCAGAAATTGGGCTTGTTTTTGGCCTAATTGTCTTGTGATCTACTCACGAGCCAATTAGTTGGCTAGTTTTTGGCTTGTAGCTTGTTTGGCTTATTGCTTGTTGCTTCTGTTTTATTTTATTTTATTTTGATTGGCTCCCAGCAAGCAAGGGGTAAGGAGAGGCAAGCAGGGGCAAGGGACTAGCAGGGGTAATGGGGGGAGAGAGTCAGGTGTGCACAACGGGCCCATCACAGTTCCAGACTGCACGCCGGGGGGAATCTAGTTACATAGAGTGTTGGGGATTTTAGGGATTGGCTTGTTTTGGCCTGCTGAGTATGTCATTTATTTGTCCATAGTCAGTATTGCATGTGTGTATATTTTAAGTCAGTTGGGTTGAAAAAATATATATCATTTCTGGTTTTGCCTGGGTGGAAAGCAACTGCTATTCAGTACTGAGTTTTTCCTTGTTTGGCTGACTGTACATTGGCATTGCATAGATAGAACTGTCTGGAGTGCTGTCTGCTTGAAACACTTTATCACCAGTCCCCACAAGCCTTCGCTCAGTCTGGCAGAGCTAGTAGCTCGCATGTTGTAAATGAAAGGCCCTGTTCACACTTATGGCGACTCAAATTATCTCTAAATAAACCAGTGTATGTGGAGGCTAATTCATAAACACATACAACATGATGATAAATTGCAGGCAGGACCAGCCCGTAATTGGTGCCCCTCAGGGAAATGTCTCCATCATGCCGCCCCTGATGTAATGCAAATAAACTGTAGAGAGGAGTGGAAACAAGACCTTAGAAAGAGACACGTCCTCGGGGCTTTATACACCAAAAGCTAGGAGCATCTGGTTTACTGTACTTGATCTTATTGTTGGTTCGTCCTGTCCGATATCCTGCCTCTAGCTGTTACCAGATGCCTCATGCTTCACCCATTATGTTGCATGGAGAGAGGAAGAAATGTCTTCCTCACCTCATGAACATCAGTTTCCCCCCAAGCATGAGACTGGCTTTCTTTTGCATGCTTAGCTACAGCAGTGTTTACTGACCAGAACATTATCCATCCCTTTCCAGGCAGCCACACTGGATGGCTCCCTGCAGCTGTGAATTCCATAGGCTGGCATTTATGCACTGTCACTTTATTTCTGTGCTCCCACTATGCTCCCCCATTAATGATGGTTTAAAATCTTGATGGCTCCCATCAACCAGGACACTTGACTGTGGAGGGGTCTGTTTGCTTCCATCTTTAACCTGGTGCTTTTCCATTTAGAAGGAAGAGTGGGAACTCAGAGGGACAAAGCATTCCCACTTTGTGCAAAAGCTATAGAAGGGGGAAGAACAGAACAAAGGGGGCTGCAGTTATGAGAAATCTCCTAGCTACCACCTGAACTGGAACAAGGGCTGTACCAGGGGAAAGGATGGTGCCCAGACTAGGAAGGCATCCAGTCTGTGGTAGAAGCTTATTGAAACATCTGAGGGTGAGGTTTTAGCGGTATTCAGTTTTCTTACTGTACTAGGCTTAGACTTGCATGTTTTATTTTATTTTGCTTGTTTATTCACTTTTTCTGTCTCTTATTACTTGGAACCACTTAAATCCTACTTTTTGCATTAATAAAATCACTTTTTACTTATTAATACACCCAGAGTATGTATTAATACCTGGGGCTGGGGAGAGGCAAACAGCTGTGCATAGCTCTCTATCAGTGTTATAGAGGGTGAACAGTTTATAAGTTCACCCTGTATAAGTTTTATACAGGGTAAAACTGATTTATTTGGGGTTTGGACCCCATTGGGAGCTGGGCATGTGAGTGTTAGAGACAGGAACACTTTGTAAGTTGTTTTCAGTTAAGCCTGCAGCTGTTGCGGGATGTGGCTCAGACCTGGGTCTGGGTTTGCAGCTGGCTAGCATGTCTGGCTCAAACCAGGCAGGGCACTGAAGTCCTAAGCTGCCAGGGGAAATGGGATCAGAGGTAGTCTCAGCACTCAGTTGGCAGTTCCCAAGGGGTTTTCTGTGATCTAAACTGTCACACCCACCAATACGATATTGAACTGCAATCAGTCTTTGGCGTAGCAGAGGCTGCATTAGAATTCATCCCCTATGATGAAGAGCTAGGTAAGACCACCTATCAAGAGACCCCCCAATGCCTCTGATGCTTACCAGACTCGGTTTCTGGATATGTGTATGACCTCTGGTACTTTAGAAGCAACTTTCCAAAACACCTAGGTGACTTAAGAGCACAAATCTGGCTGACTTTCAATGGTTCCTCATTCACTTAGGACTTTTGGAAACCCCACCTTCTGTTAAGCCCCCAAGGCCCAAGCAGGGAGCAAAGAGACTCCAACTGAGAGCCACAAGAAAAAAATAGAATCCGAGAGGTAGCCGTGTTAGTCTGGATTAGCAGAAGCAACAAATGATGCATCCAATGAAGTGGATACTAGCCCATGAAAGCTTATACTTCAATATTGTTAGTCTTTAAGGTGCCACAGGACCCTTTGTCACTTAAGAAAAAAATAGTATAAGAAATGTAAATGATTGCAAGTTTTGATTTGGCCTGGACAGCTGTGCATCTCAATTCACGTGTCATAATTCAACATTCCTGAGATTAAAATGATGCTATTTTGTTTATCATGTGCAGGGCAGGGGTAAATTTGAGTCCCAAAATCAGTGATATGCCTATAACAAACATGCGGGAGGGGACGGGAGGCAGCATATGGAGGTTCCTTCAATGATTAAGGTCCAGGCTTGGAGGGCCTAGGCCCTAGGCATAACTCCAATGCTTCAGACATCTACAATAGTTGAATTGGATCATACTTGCAACTGTTGGTGGAATTTCTGCAGATACACACACAGGACTCATTTTCTACCCATTGAACTCCAGGTTGGAATTTGTGCTGCACTCACATTACTAAGGATAGATACTTGGGATGGGGGAACCTTTAGAATGCCCTGAATTTGCACTGGAAAAGCCCCACCTCTTCTGTAGAGGATGGCCATATATTTTTTCTGAAAGTGCAGCCAAATTCCATGTGTAGTGTAGACTCAAGACTGGGACTTACAAAGGGATGAAAGGGTGTTAGGTGTCGAGCTCCCACTGCCCTTCCCTGGGACGTGGGTCCTAGCTCCTAAAATCCCAGCTCCAAATCTCCAGCATAAAGTCCACTAAAATCTTGCTAATATCCAGGGCTACTTAATGCACAGCTGTACAGCTCTTTGTAATTCCATCAAACCTGTTGCAGCTGCCTCTCCATAGCAAAAACCTTTCCTCTGAATTGCATACACTAAAGTCCAAGGCAGCCATCTAGTGTAGGGGTCTCCAAATTTTTTGAGACAAGGGCCATATTAGATTTTTGAGGGGGGCTTCACAGGCCACTGCCCCCTCCCCCTGCTCCTCCAGCCACGTCACTGCCATGACCCCCCCACCCTTTGCTACTCCACCCCTCGGCACATGGGGCTGCTGCCAGCAGCTCGTGCTGGGGGGATGTGGAGGGGGGGAGCGTGGGCAGCGTCAGTTTGTCCATGTGCCTGCTCAGCTGGGGGGCCAGACAAATTCATGCCGGGGACCAGATCCAGCCCCCGGGCCGTAGTTTGGAGACCCCTGGTCTAGTGCGATCTACCATTTATGTGGCTAAGGCACTAGCACTGTGCTGGCTATGATTTGAAAAACAGGGTGAGAAACAGCACAGGAGCTTGTGGGCCCCAGTGCACCTGAGACAGCCCTTCAGCCCTTTAAAACTGGGAGCTGTAGTCACAGGGCACATGACTGGAAGCAAACATCTTACCTACAGGAAGACAGATATAAAGCTTCCTGCCTGTGGCCATAGGAGCCACAGACAGGAAGCTTTATATCTCCCTGAGTATGCAAAAGGCTCCGGGTAATACTTAGCAACAAAGAGCTCCCTCCTAGCTTTGGGGAGACAGAACTCCCCAAGGACTGAAGAGGAGTTCTGTCTCCTCAAAGATAGTAGGGAGCTCTTTGTTGCTAAGTATTACCCTGAGCCTTTTGCATGTTCAGTTATTTAATGATCCTGCCCTGAAGGAAGGGATGTAAAACTTGGACTCAAGTTTTTAGGTTGTATTTGGGCTGGTCTAGCTGGTGGATCTGCCTGCTGGTTTACAGAGGCTTAGGCCAAAATAGAAAATCAGCTACACAGATAAGTAGCCCAGAACAAACATATTCTGATGACTAGAGAAAAACTCAAGTTTTATGTGTGCTCAGATCCCATCCTTGGGAAAGTGATGCTGGAGAAGTGGAAGTGGGGCTGGCTTGTATAAAAATACTGGTCGTATCTGTGCTGATTGGAAATCAGTGGCAACATGCAGGCAGCCACAAAGCAGACTAGGATCCTTCCCTCCACACGCTGGGCGGTCTGAGCACTGCCAAAGACTTACAGCCCCTTTGCCCAGCCTGGTGCTTTGAATACAGTTTGGCTTCACAACAATGCAGGTTTGTCGGCTGCGTGTGTGTGTGTCTGTGTGTCAGATGCAGAGCTGGGGTTAAGAAAAGCCACTTACTTGTACTGCGAATCTCACTCAGTATTTCACAGTGTGTGACAACTTCCAGAATGGTTTTTAAAAATGCATGTGGAGTCAGCCATGGGCTTTCAGTCTGAGGATGTGTGGTAACCCCTGTAGTTTGTAACCTGCGGGTTACAAACACATACAGGACTCTGGCTACGGTAGGCGAAAGAGTCTTACAGTGAAGAGCTGTTGTCTGGTGGTTAGGAGTTGAACTGGGAGCCAGGTCTGTGGGTTCTGTCCCCAGCTCAACTGCTGACTCCCTGTCTGACCTTGGACTTGCCATTAAATCTCCTTGGCCCAGCTTAGTGTTTAGTAAAATAAGGCTAGTGACACCTGTCGTAGCTCAGGGGTGTTGAGGCTGTGTCAGGGGCTTCTCTGGATGGGAGGGTTTGCCATCTGGGGGAAATCTCCTAGGCCTCCATTTCAAAAGCGATGCGTGATTTTTTGGGGCCCAAGTTGAGACATCTTTCTTTAGGAGCCTGACCTTTCAGAGAGTGGATGCTTTACACTTCTGAAACCAAGTCCCCTTTAATATGTCTCAAGTCAGGACCCCTCCTCAAGCCACTGCTCGCTTGAAAATGTAGGCCACACTGCCCCAGCCATGTTATAGCAGAGCTTCCCATGTAGTGTGCACAGAACCACATGGTAACAGAATATCAGTCAGCAGCAAAGTTCTAGCTTTATAAAGACCAGGACTGCTGTATGACTTGATAGCTGGTTATAACGCAGTTTGGTCCTGTCTACATGTGGCCATGACGCTACTGTAGCTTACCAGGTTCTCCTGAGACAGTAAATTTGCTATGGAGCTGGGCTTTTACACCAGAGATCTTCTGTATGAGGGGCCCCTCTAAGTTTGAAGTAGAAGTAGCAATACTGCTAGCTGACTTGAAAACTGTCTTCATCTTGGTTATTAGAGAGACAAGGCAGGTGAGGTAATACCTTTTACTGAACCATCTTCTGTTGTTAGGGTGACCAGATGTCCCAATTTTATAGGGACAGTCCAGATTTTTGAGTATTTTTCTTATTACCCTCCACCCCCTGTCCTGATTTTTCACACTTGCTGTCTGGTCACTCTATCTGTTGGTGAAAGAGACAAGCTTTCGAGCTACACGGAGCTTTTCTTCAGGTCAAACAACTCCGTCTCTTGGCTGTGCATTTCAGGAGTGACATGATTTGACTCACTATAGAACTTTATACACAGAGAGCATAAAAAAGAAGCTGGCTCTAAGGCCCCGGAATTAAGAGCTTCCTGTGAAGGTTTTATTAGGCCTACAAAACCCAGAAACTATTCTGTGAATTGTTGAGCATCGTCTACCTGGAATCTTATCTAGTAATTAGTTACATATACACAGAGATCTTATTTACAGAACACTCCTGTAATACCTTCCTTGGGCAGTATAAAGGCCCTTAAAATGGGTGGAAATGTGATTTCTCAATGTCACAGTGGTGTAAAGATAGTGTAGATATAAACTAGGCCTAGAAGTCTGTAACAGGCTTATGAAAATGGTTATTATTGTCTCTGCTGTGATAGCATAACCAAGCAGTCCTGCTCTCGACAGTGATGTTTCTCCATTGTGACTCGTCTATGGATGGCTTTCTATGTTGATACTTTTCCATCTTCTTAAAACATATTCTGTCCAAAGAAATTATTGTGATCACAAGAGCTTTCTAACACCATCCTGACCTGTGACATTGAGAACCCCAAATAAAAAGTTGGTATTAATTACATCACATGTATTTCGATCCTTTCTTGTTCCCCTCAGTTCAGTTCAAAGGAGAATCATTCTCTGTCTTAATGGTGCAATGGAACCAAGTCCATGAGAGGTGGCCCCAAAGATTTTGAGGCGCCTTATCCCTTTGGGAGGGAAAGGTCTGTGTGGGTCTCAGGTGAGACAATGCCACAAATCTCTAGGGAAGTCGTGAGGGATGGGGTCATAAGAGGCTACCCCACCAGCGATCTCTGCTCTGCTGTGGGGAGGGCAAACCAGAATGCATACTGCCACCCTGGCCATGTTTGTTTAATCATAGGGAGTTTTTGGGGCGGGAGGGGAGGGTGAAGATTTCCCAGACCCTTTGGAGGCTGCCTACAAAATGGTAGGACTTTTGGCCATGCTGAGGTTATGGGTGATGTGGTTGCTCTGCCATACTCTTGAACCTGGCAATGAGTAAAAGAGGAGGAATAGTGAGGAGGAGGAGGACGCTTAGACAATCTGCAAAGACCTTTCTTGAGATCTCTATGAGTAAGAGAACCTATTTTTCTGATTTGAAAAATAAAAGTATTTGGTGTATTTTTTCCCCCACCCACAAATGTAGGTTGCGGAGATCAAATGAGAGGAAAATCTCAGGCTTTTCAGTTTCCTGTTATAGACCTTTGATTTTTGTTTTAACTTTATGCTTTCCTGTAGATACAAATCCCAGATTCAGCAAATTTCTTAAGCATGTGCTTAATGATAAGAAGTGAGTAATCACGCTGAAGAGCTTGTGTGAGTGTGACAAAGAGTCCTGTGGCACCTTAAA